>CM065589.1:258296711-258828166 GCA_033119425.1 Bufotes viridis | reverse complement strand
AGCCGAATCGAACTTTTGAAAATTAGCTCATCTATATTAACATTATCTGCATTTTTTTAATGGATTTCACTGGATATGACTTCTCTGTGCTGTACCATCAGCAACTATTGCATTTAAAAGAAACCTTAGAACTTAGCCAGATTGAATTTGCCGAGCCCAAGCTATTGAGATGACTGCAAAAACTGGGAGAAATCATATTTTTAATTGTCCAAGCTTCTGCTAAAAATTGCATTCCTGTTTGAGAATATAAATAAAAATCACAGAAAACAGATAATAATGCACACAATAGATGCAAGCATTTTATATGGACTAAGTCCTCATTCTGATATGGTAAAATCTGAGACTCTCAGCCAATATATTTTGATCAAAACATCTGTGCCCACCTACCCAGCACCAAGGTGGTCTCAGTCAGGCAGGTCCTACTTTAAACCTACCTATGCTGTTGTGCATCTATGAGGCGGTGGTGTGAGGACCAGGAGCGGTGCAGGGAGCGGGAGCCAGGTAAGCAGATTCAGTGTGAGGTGCCCGTGCATATGGAGGAAATTTTTAGTCTCGGATAACCCCTTTAAAGGTGCCACTCCCTCAAGTGTATACTACAAACTAAGCAAAATTGCAGATTTTGCGCCAGATCTTCAACAAGATGGCGGCGCCAGCCCGTCAGCGAGCAAATGGAGGCGGTAAGTTTGATTTAATTTCCTTTTATTTAACAAATTTATCTGATTTAAAAAATCCAAATTCAAATCCAAATTCTGTAATAATTTAATTTCGATTGGAACCAAATGGATTTGCTCATCTCTAGTGCTGGGTGTCAATCCCATATAGATCAAATATTGATGATCTATACTGAGGATAAGTGATCAACATGTGGAGCCTGGTCAAGCCCTTTAATGGGTTAAACAACAAACAAAGGGCACCAAATCAACCTTCATATTGCGTGTAATATTCCTCACTACAAAATGTTCCTTTATAAATTAGTTCTTATAATAATATTGAACCAAATGAATTTTTTTTCAGGTAGGATAAGTATATAGAATCTTATATATTTTACTTACATCTTAAAACAAGTTCTGCTTCCACCTTAATTGTGAATGTACTGTATGTTGCATGGGGATGCTAAACTCCTGCCAAATATCTATCAGTGTGTGATTTATGACATGTGATATGCTGTTCAGCTCAAATGGGAACTGTTTAGCTGAAATATGAGAAAGGATAGGCCTTATGCATTCAAAGCCACGATGACAAGTTTCTGTTTGGCTTACTGAGAGAACATACCGTACAAAGGTGCCACATTTACAATCAGAGGGAAAACACAGGCGTTCTAAGCTAAACAATCTAGAACAAAAGTTTTCTTTCACAAGTATTTTCCCTTTTGTTTATATGTGTGTGCGTGACCTGAGCTTTATATGAAATCAGATACAACAGAAATGGTATTTTCTTTTCTTTAATAACTTCATAAATTACAGCCAGACAGTAAATGTTAATTGGGACAAAGAACATGTTTTCTTACTGCAACATGGCCGGTCATGAACTTGTAAATCCTGAAAGAAATTTTCAAAGTGTAGTATTAAAGGCAAAACAGATATTAACTAGCAAACTACAAACGTACATATGGCACCATTACTATATATTAGGATAATGGGAACCTTTAGCGACTCCTGTACTTATAATTAGGGAATTGTGTTGATATATTAGGTTGTCATCTACTTCACTGATAAATGTATTAATAAAATAAAACAAAATTTTTACCTACATTCAGAGGACAACTCTCCTAAAGGCCTGATTTGTCCTTTATAATGAAAGCTGTAAAAGTGGAGCAGTGTTTTTACACAGGAATAATGGTTATTTTACACAGATCCATGATTAGGCCAATTATTGGGGATGAATGTTCATAGGAATGATAGTTCCCAATAACTGACCCATGTAAATGCAGCCCCCAAACTTTGCTGACAATCAGGCAGTTATCGGGAAAGTCTGGTTCATTCTTGATAATTGCCTGAATCTATGGAAAAGACCTGTGTGTTTATATGGGACAATTCCCAATACACTGATGAAATGCTTAAAGTTGTCTGGTGTAGGTTGGGACTTTCTTACGACTTTTGCAAAAGTCACACATAGTAAATGAGCTATAATCCAGGTCTAAACTTAGACCATTATGAAAAGTGGCGTGGCTCACCAAATGTTGCAAAATTTTACCAAATGTCAAAGAAAAATATGCAGTTTCCATGATGTGCAACTTTTTTAAGCCACAACACAGAGGTATCTCACTGGATAAATGTCCTTCTTGATGTCTATTGTAATACATATATGTGTTTAGCTTCTTGCAACATCCATGACATACATATATGCATCATACTTGAATCACTGTATTAGCCTAATAGTGATTGACAGCTGGGCTCCCTGCATAACTTGTGCAAAATAACTAGAATATAAAGAAACTATACCTATTTGGTATCCTTGTACTAGCTCAAACCCCTAAAATAAAGTTAATGTTTTATTTTACCATTTTGTAATTAGTAAAAAGTGTATTAAAAGGCTCAAACTTGGCATGTACTTAGGGGTTTAACAAATTGGCAGCTTAAAGGGGTGTGTCCAGCTGGACAAATATTTTAGTAAAGTGCTCAGAATGGTTTAAAAAATAAAAGAAGCAATACTGAACTCATCAATCCCCCACTGCTGCTGTTTGATGAAACCTGGTTCACTGCTGCTCTCAACTTCCTGGTCCAGGCTTGACCAACACTGAATTCCAGGAGATGACCACACAGCCAATCGAAAGCTAATTTAAGTCACCAATGAGAACAGTGATTGGCTAAATGGTGTTCTCCTACAATTTCGGCTCATCAGACTAGGATGATCACTGGGAATCCAGTAATCATCAGAATGGCAGCAGCAGGGGATTATGAGTTATTGATTCTTTAAATATTTTTTCAACCCTATTCTGGGACCTATAATTGTTGTTGCTTCACTGGACAACCTCTTTAAGCAAGGTGTCAGTAAATTATGAATCTCTGTACTCTTGTATGGATTGCTAATATTCTATTTAGCCATCTCAGCTTGGTCAGATATTGGATTTCCAAAGGCAACAACTATTAATAGCAGCTTTGTGTCAAAATAGATGGTCCACCAACTTTCCACAGACGCAGGAGAGAGCATGAAAGGATCTCAACTGGGAGAACATACAAACTCCATACAGATGTTTTCTTTGGTTGTATTTCAAACGAGGACTCCAGCAATGCAAGGCACCAGTGCTAACCGCTGAGCCACCATGATGCCCATATCTCACAGTCTTGTTGCTAGGGATATATCACTATAACTTTTAATGGTGATTTCAGGCAGCACAACCTTAACCACCAATGTGCCTTGAATTATTTAGAGGGCAGTGAGACTTGAATTTAGGAACTTTAATAAAAATGTGTTTTTTCAAAATTAAAATATATAGTAAATTATAAAAAAATTGTTCACAGGGCCCCTTCTCCTACACCAGGGTGGGCAACCTTCGGCTCTCCAGCTGTTGTAAAACTACAACTCCCAGCATGCATACTTACTCTGCTCTTCTGTGACCTCCCATAGAAATGAATAGAGCATGCTGGAATTGTAGTTTCACAGCAGCTGTAGAGCCGCAGGTTGCTGATCCCTGCCCTACACCATCTATGAGCTATTTATACTACCAGTGTTTTCTTATGTAGGAATGATGGGGAGATTAATGAAGACAGGAACTTTTTGCACAGGTCTTGATATTTCCAGCGCTGCCTGAGAATTCATCTAATTTATTCGCCTGAAGAGATATTAATGATAACTCAGAGCTGCCATAGATTTCTGGCTTCATTTATACCAGAAAACTGGTGTATATTAAGAAACATATGTCGAGGTGACAGGTCACACCCCTTCCTTCCTTGCCCACACAGTTAGGGCAACGTAAAATTTGAGACATGAGACAATATTTTGTTCAGTTTACAGATGCGCAAACTTACAAATAAGGGATGCAATTTGATAAATTTGGTACAATGTATACCAACAAAGATTAAAGCAAAACTGATTTCAAATATGACCCTCATGATAAATTCCCCTTACGTGTTACCCCAGACAGCAGAATCTGGATCTCTTTGCATCCCTGTAGCTATGCGTTTACACTGTGTTTTGCTTCTGTATCATCTGGATGCTCAATTTTACCTACACCACACTACTGCAGACCTCACTACATTCACATTTCACATTTTGTGGGCCTGAGGGTGAACATTTAGAAGGTGACCTCCACATGAACTGAATTTAGATGGAGTTTGCTAAATATAATGAAATACAGTATATAATGCATATCAGGTGAGCGTTGTTTAGCATAAGTAAATATCATCAGTCCAAAAAGCTCCCATTTAGTGTCCAGGTGAAGAATGTCGATAAAACTGCATTCGTTCCAACGTGTAACAATTATTCCATAAGAAACTGCACCTGGGATACAATTTATAGGCAGTGGGTGTAGATGTCTAACAAGTGTCTCATTGTTGAAAGTCATTCATCTGTGGCTTGCTATGAAGCTTGCGATGGATGGATATGGTCGTTCTTTTTCCCTCTGCTTTGTTGTCTCCACTGAATTTACTCTTGTCATCTATGCATTGCATTACTTCACATGATACTGCAGAAAATATGGGTTACATGTGAACTGCTAGGCATGTGGCTTCACATCAAACACTGTAATAATTCATTAATGGTGACATACTCAGCCCTCGTTGTAAATGAAGCTCTTGAGATCTGCAGTGACAAAACACAACATTAAAAGTTGGTATAATTGACAGCTTTCACAGCTGAATTCACTTTACAAAGGTCTATACTTGAAACAGAATAAATTATACATTGAGAAAAAGGAAAAAAATCAGCTTTGTATTTGAGTTTAATGTAAATGGCATTGGACACCTGGCACTTTCTAAACACTGTGACACTGTGCTGTAGTAAACAGGGGTACAATGGTGTCCTTATTCTGAGTGGAGAATCCATCTGCGCACCACAGCACAAAGACAAAAGAGGATTGTTAGCACTTTAAGGCACCTTGATGCAATCATACCACTTGACTGTTTTATTAATTGTTCCATCTGCTAAGTGAGAACTTTCTGACATTGGCTGGTACAGTGATTCGAAACCCTAAAGTCTGCTTCCTATTGGTTCCACATCTGTTTGTATTCGTTCTCAGCTAGTACAGATTCCAGTGAATAGACAAAGCGCCTCAGATCGATTGCAGTATCAGTCATGCAGAATAGAAGGCGAGACGTGTCCTGCTCTTCTTTTGCATGCCTATGTTAGCTGCTTTAATACCTAGTGAAAATAATATGTACCAAAAGGCACTGGCATTTATATAGAGTGCCATGATACGCTTAGTTAGACGTAGTAAACTGACATGAACTTGTAAAACATTAAAAAGGACAAAATATATTTAATAATATTTATAAATATTTGCAATGTGTCCTTGTCTTCTTGCCATGCTGATTACCCACAGCTGTAAATATTTTGCATGTACTGTATATTTTAAACAAACATTAAATATGATTTTATAATGTGTCAACCATCTCTGCTAAAAAAACACGTTTTTGAAGTGTACATAAGGCCATGCTTACAGGACTGGATCATAAAGTGAAAGAAAATGTCCAGAAAGATCAAAACCTTAAAGATCCTTTTACATGGACTGATATTTCCAGACAATTATAGGGAACAAGCGTTCCGATAATTGCCTCATTGTCCAAGGAGAGGAGAGCTGCATTTACATGCATCAGTCACCTCCGCTAAATTTGGACAAATGACCACCATAGCACATAATTTATCCCTGTAGAAAATCATTGTTCCTGGGCTGCAGATCAATAGATACACAGTACGATCTGATGCACAGAAACTATAATTTTGGTGTCGAACGAATGACAGGATTCCCTGATGCTCTGGCACTTTTTGCACAGGCCAATTATCAGGAATAAATATTTCTGCTAACACTCATCCCCAATAACTGACCCATGTAAAAGGACCTTTAAGGTTTGGATCCATCTGGACATTTTCTTTAAATCTGGATAGAATCAGCAATCAGTTGGCTGCTGTGTGAATCTGCAGTGGTAGAACATTTCTACAGCAGCAGCTTCTGAATTGTTTTTATTACATAGTGTAATTCCTGGTTGTATTGGGTCCTTAAGACTGAGAGCAGTTTAAGCCCCACCCAACCCCCACTCCCAGTATTGGTTTTAGAACTGATTGTATAGGAAATAGTTTTTACTAGAAGTTTACTAGAGCTAATCAATTGTGCACAAATTAAATTTGTTATGAATTTCCCCCAAAATTCAAATTTTGACAGTTTTTGGGCACTTGGGGCACTTTTACACATAGCTACTATCTAGGTATTGCATTAGCTCCACTTCACATTAAAAAAATAAAGAAAATGAGTAGGACAACAATACTATGGTATCAGTTTCTGGTCTGTAGCAGTGGTAACATTAGACAGAACATGTCAAAGAAATGTTTATACAGGTCACAGGACTCTCTTTTCATTTTATTATTGTCAGGCTTCAGTATAAAACTAAACACCTTTGTTGTATGGAGTAATTTTTTATGCTTTGATAAAAACTTAAATCTTGCCTGAATTTTTGCACATGCCCCTTCCAGGATCTCATAATTATTATTTGATTAATATTGAGTATATATTGAATATTTCAAATTGGGATTTTTGAAGTTTGCACCATATATTAAAGCACTCTGTCTTGCCTTGTCTTTTATACTTCTGGTTATGACTGGTCTGAGATATTGATGGCTTATCCTTAGGACTCCTGCTGATCCACAGAATGAAGGGGCATCTTGTGGTACTACAGCTTAGTTCACGTCAAACAAATGGGATTAAGTTGCAGTATCGGGCACAATAAAAGGGATGCGGTGCTCACTGGATCATGACCGTTAGACCCCTGCTGATAAGATATTGATGATTTATCCTGAAATACAATAACCTGTAATAAATACTGGTTCATGCATTATATTGTCAAGTGGGCTAGAAAAGTGACAAACAAAGAGTCATAAATGTACTTCTCTATCCCCAGAAAGACTCAAGAAGCAATAAAGCTTTGCAAGAAGCACTAGGAGAACCAAAAATAAATTTTTTTATTGAGATTTTTCTAATATAATATACAGTAGTAATAAAATACATGGATAAGTAAGCTGGCACAATTGCAGAATCAGTATTCATGGCAGAGACATTGTGAAATAATTCTCCTTGACATGGACAGATACTCAGGCCAATTATAAGTGTAAGCATTTGTACAAACGCTCCTACCCTGGCCTGTGTAAAAGGTGTCAGTGATCACCCAAAGAACTACCAAACACTTGTTCATGGAGTGATCGTGTCTTACGGCTGACACCAAAAATCACTAAATCACTGCTTCTGGCCAGCAGATCGGCCTATGTAAAAAATTATCTACTACCCTGAAACAATGATTCACTATGGAGACAAGCGATCACAGTCGTTATTGCTTGTACCGATACCATGGAGATGACTACAGCATCTCTGCTGACCATCAAGCAATTATTGAGAATTAACAGTTTGTCCTCGAAATTTCTAATATCAGTCTGCTTCAAAGGACCTTTGTTAAAGTACAACATTCATCACAGTGGCTGATGCTGGATGATAAATCTGGCACACTTTTAGACTAGTCATAGTTTTTACCACATAATAGGTGGCTTACTTTGTGGCAGAATTTTGTTGCAATTTTGGAGCATATATATTCACATCTCTGCTGTTGCAAAGCCAAACCACCCTTTCAATCCCCATCAGGTGAGATAATAGAATAAAAATGTCTGCAACATAATAAATGTGGCACCCAGCCTCTGTGCTAGAATCCTATCTCAGTTTGAGCCAGAATAATGGCACATTTTAGACAAAAAATCTGGCCAATGTGTCCACTCTTACCTTAGCTCAAATTTGCTTAAAAGGGTTTTTAGGTAATGATATAAAAATAGTTTCCAGCAACCCATCATAAAATATGACTAGGATGGTTTGCCTCCAAATGCAGAGCTACTTGAGATGTGGTGGGAGAGTGAGGTCACTGTATGCACTGCGCTCCAGCGCCAGAGCCTGGGTTCTCTTTCCATGTCTGGGATTTGCTATTTTATTACATAATCAAACAGCAATGTTGTACTATACAGATAAAAAAGTTCTCTAGGTTCAAGGAAAAAGTGTAGATAATGTCCATAGCAACCAATAAGCTTCCAAATCTCATTTTTCAGTGGTCTTTAGAAAAAGCAAGTTACAGTCTAGTGCACAATTTTCCACCTTTTATGTAGTATGCAACATTATACATTTCTCCACATATGTTATCTTCCAATGTGCAAGACAATTCAATGTGGGCAGATTGCACAGATATAAAATATCTTGACGGACAGGAACGATCAAAATTAGTATTAGGGCTGTGACAGCAGTATGTCCTGGACTGAACACTTCTCCTGTAACATCAACTCACTACATTATAATGATTTATAATGCTGCATGTTCCTGCCTGATCTCGGCTGTACTGAATTGTACTCACATAATTCCATTTTGTACAATTCAGAACAGCTGTGGTCAGACAGCAAGACACAGCATTATAAATCATTATAATTCCTGGAGTTCGTGTCACAGGAGCAGTGTTCAGTCCAGAAATATTACCGTCACATGGAGCTTAATTCACAGCCCAAATACTCTCTTGTAAAATTGTCCTTAGTTGGTAATTATTCAATTGAAAGACTTGCAGTACCTGGTCACTTCTGTGATCAATCAAGTTTTCTGCAGTAGTGTGTGGTGATGTAGTAATGCTGAACATTTGGCTCTACTTGTTTCTTCACATACTTTTATCTCTGGCCACCAGTCATCAGGGCCATACACTCCAACAGAATGTGTTACTTACAATGCTTTGATTGAGAACCTAATGGTAAATTGTATTGTGCAAAGACACTTCATACCCTTGAAGATGCAAAGGCATGTACAGAAATGCACTAAATGGCTAAATGTTGGGCACTACTATAACACACAACCTGGTGCAGTGGGAGGTGTGACTGGATGTAAATGTGTAGAAGGTCTTTAGTGTTGAGCGAGCATGCTCGGCCGAACACCAGTTCGGATCGACGCGATGCTGGAGTCAGTGAATTTAAATCTAATTTAGCCTATATGTCTATACAGAAGATCCCTGTACAGTGGTGGAATCTCCCAATGTGAGTCACTGCTCTAACTCCATATATAGCTACAGTATGTCCGTATATGGAGTCAGTGCTTGGGGACACCCAGTGTATTTAAATCTAATTTAGTCTGTATTTCAGAAAAGCTTCTGCAGGGATTTGAACTCACGACCCTCTGCATGAGAGGCAATTGATCTTAACCACTGGGCTATACAACTCAATGATAGACTGTGCTGGAAAAACCTCATAGTAGCTTCTGTATCAGTAAGTATTCCTTATGTATAGCAATACTTATTACTTTAGAAACTACTATGAGGTTTTTCCAGCATAGTTTATCATTGGGTTATATAGCCCAGTGGTTAAGAGGCTTTCCTCTAATGAAGAAGGTTGTGAGTTCAAATCCTGGGAGATACATTTCAGAAATAGAGACTAAATAAAATGTATGTTTTTTAGTAATTGCAAAAAATGTCTGGCACAAAATAAATGTGTAATTACAAATATATATATATATATATATATATATATATATATTAGTAATTACAAAAAATGATATATATATATATATATATATATATATATATATATTTATGTAATTACAAATTTTTTTGTGCCATATATTTCTATACAGTATTCCTATACAGAAGGAATACTTACTGATACAGAAACTACTATGAGTTTTTTCCAGCACAGTTTATCATTGGGTTGTACAGCCCAGTAGTTAAGATGCTTGCCTCTAATTCAGAAGGTCATTAGTTCAAATCCCTGCAGAAACTCGGTCAACACAAAAGAGAATAGCACCTAATGGCCAAGGTAAATATAATGCAAAGTCAATTATTTTCTTATTTAAGATAGACATTAGTGTTGAGTGAATCGAAGCACACTAAAAGGGAAAGTTTGATTCGCTGCAAAGATTTGTTTTTGACGATTTTTCCTGAAATGGTGTAAAAAGCAAAAAAAATATACTTAACTCATCCACTTGCTCATCATGGACCAGCTGCCTCTATCTTGATTGAAGATCTCACACAAAATTCTGTGCGATATTTCATGCCAGATCTTCAATCAAGATGGCGGCGGCCAGCCCGTTGTGAGCAAATGGATGAGGTAAGTAAGATTTTATAATTTTTTAAATCTTAGAACAGATTATTGTTATCAGATTCCGTGATCATGTATGAATGCAGCATCTGAGGGGTACAATGAGGGGTAGAATGCAGCTCCCTGTCATTGCACCCACTACTTACAAAGAAAAGCACTTCATGACAAAGTAATTCTTTTGTAAAATTTGGCGTAGCAGCCAAATCAAATTTTTGAACACTTCGCTCATCTCTAATTGACATTCAATTCCATTTACTCTGGCTTCCTATGTGAGTCCCGTAAACTGAGAAAATGTAGATCGAACAGCCTTGACCTCCAGTTTATTTAAACCTAGCAAATAGTGCAAGACTGCAAGATCATGACATCCAGTGATACATTCAATTGTGATAATGAATATTATGGTCAATTTGTCAAGTAGTTCTTCCAGAATAAACAATTGATAAAAATAATTTTTCAGTTTCTACCGATCAACCCACCCACCTTATATTCAACATTTCTGTGTTTCTCACTAAGAGTAAAGATGTCATTTTCTCATGGGTCTTCAATGCAGTCTCCATATGACTTCAGTTGTATTTGGATACTTAAACCTTCTGGCCCGAGTTCTTGGTTTGAGGAACATGATATTAATTCCCTGCTTTCACCATTATTTGGTGTTATGCTTCATGCATCTTGGCTCTTACATGCTTTTTTCTGATCAAGAATTAATTCCAATGGCGCCTGCTGTTTTCTTTCAAGCTTCACTTGCAAAAAGAGAAATCCTCAAACTACTCTTGCTGGAAATGTTACACATCACAACATTTAAACTATATTCAGTGAATGTTCAGAAAAGAGCAGTTTCAAAATAACAAAAATCAGCATGAGCTGTATGGTTAAATGAGCTAACTCCATGCCCAGATTTGTATTCAGTGTATCTGATAGTAATTAGTAAACACGACGGAGCATGGAATTGCAGACAGATCGTTACTGACCGCATCTATGGAGTCAGCCAACCATTGTGTGGCACGCATGGCAAGTCCCTTGGCTTTAACAAATGTCAAGGTGGGCACCATGCCACACAAACATATGGGTATGTATGTAAGCAGACCAAAAACAGGTATGGGACTGCAGAAAATAAATAATTTCAAGGACAGCAACTCCAGCTGGCTTCAATGATACATATTTGTAGATTTAAAGAACTGTTGTCATCTATTTCAAATAATTTCTTTAAAAAGGAATGCCCTTTTGAATACCCTACCTCTAGCAATATGTGAACGTGCTTGCACAGAAGAATAGACATGTGTACTGTATATATGGTATACCGTACAATGGTATGATGTATTCATTGTCAAGCCTGAATATTACTAGGACATGTCCATAAAGGAGTTAAATAAAGAATCTTATTTTAATTTATACAACCAAATAAAAATATTTGGAGGAATATTTTAAAATAATTGTCAAATCTCTCATTGTCAGCTTTTTGCCATCATTTTTGTTCATAAATATTAAACAAATAAAAAACAAATTCAAGAACAAAGGCAATATTCTAAATGAATGGAAGAGAAAATTAAAATACAATCAGAGTTTCCAAATATAGAAAAATTTTACTTCGTCATATTTTGTATGATTTGCCAACTGAACTGGTTAAAAGGAAAAAAGAAAATACTATTAAGTGTTGACTTATGATAGAATTTCATTTACTGAAAATAAAACCAGGAATATTTTATTCTAAAAGTTTATCAGAGCCTCATGGCCAAGTAAGCTAGCCAACAGCTAACTAAACATCAAAGAAGATATAGATTTTCAACAGCTGGTGGACTGAAGACTGCTCATCCTTGACCTACTAAGTCTGCTGAGATCATATTATGCAGGGTATCCCAGTGCTTTAAAAACACATATTTCTATTCCAGTCTACATTTGTAAGTCCACGAGCAGCTACGTTTTCAGGCAGGAGAAGGAAGCAGTGAAATGTAGACTAGAGATGAGCGAATTTCTTCGATTCGGCTGATTCGCTGCATTTCACAAAAAAATTTGCTTTGTGACGAATTACTCAGGGAGCTGTGATAGCGGTGCCCCTGTCATTGTACCCCTCAGATGCCGCGTTCATACATGATCACAGCATCTGAGTGTAAAATTAACAATAAAAATTTTTTTTAATCAAACTTACCTCCTCCATTTGCTCGCATTGGGCTGGCCACCGCCATCTTGCTTGAAGATCTCAGCCTAAATCCTGTGCAGCACGAGATTACGTCATCACGCCGGCTAGCGTGGTGACATATGACGTTATCACGCCAGCCGGCGTGGTGATGTAATCTCGCGCTGCACTGGATTTTGGTTGAAATTTTCAAGCAAGAGGGAGGCTGGCAGCCAGTCGTGAGCAAATAGAGAAGGTAAATTAGATTTTTTTAGTTTTTTCTGACTATTTCAGGTTAAATCGATTCGCTGACATGAAGCACGAGGAAATTCGGCTTCTAGGCGAATCAAATTTATCCTAAAATTGTGATCGAATTCCACTTTGTGGGATTTGATTCACTCATCTCTAATGTAGACCTTTATTAATATGACTTAATTGTGGGATCCATTTTTTAAGGATAGGGTCAACTGCAGTAAGTACAAACTGTAGTCCACAAATGTAACAACAATGGCAGTGCCCTACTCTTAAAAAAGAGTTACAAGTAGAGGTTAGCGAATTTCCTGAAATTTGTCTTGGTTCCAATTCTGTTAATTTGGTTGTCAGATTTTATTCGGTCTGAATCATTCGATGCAGTCTGAATCAAAAGTGTCCCAATTGTCCTGAAAAGTCATGTATGACACTATGGTATCTTTTAGAACTGTATCCAACCATTTTAAACTCTCTATCACCAAAACAGCATTAGTAATTGAAAGCCATATATGGCGATGGGTAAAGAAATGGTAGCTGGTGGTAACAAATAGCCTTTTTGCAAATATAATGCAATGCCAATGTCTGTACCATAAACTGATTTTAATTATTGCAAATATAAAGCTGTAACAAATATAAAACTCTAGCCTGTTCTCCCTGCATTTATTGGAGGCCATTTGGCTCCAGGAGAGGTAAAATACAGAGTGAGATTAGCATGCATGTGGAGATCACCTTGACGATGGTGGACAGGCACAAATAATTTTGTACAAAATGTATTTGCCAAGCAATAGCAATACAGTATGGAACATGATAGACAAGGCAGGAGATTATGTGGCTGTGTAGAGGTAGTAGTAGTACTAGTGACCACAGCAGTACAGTATGGAGCATTATAGATAAGGCAGGAGATGTGTGACTGAGTAGGGGTAGTACTAGTGGCAGTAGCAGTACAATATGTAATATAATGGACAAGGCAGGAGATATGTGGCTATGTAGGGAAAGTAGTAGTGGCAGCAGCAGCAGTACAGTAAGGAAAATGATTGATAAGGCAGGAGGTGTGTGGTTGTGTAGGGGTAGTAATAGTGGCAAAAGCCTTTTAGTATGGAACATGATAGATAAGGTAGGAGATTTGTGGCTGTGTAGGGACAGTAGTATTGGCAACAGCAGCACATTATTGAACATAATGGACAAGGCGTAGATGTGTGGCCATGAAGATATAGTAGTAGCTGCAGTATCATAGTATAAAACATGATCGACAAGGCAACAGATCTGTAGCTATGTAGGGGAAATAGCAGCAGCAGAACAAGATAGTCAAGGAAGATGTGTGACTGTGTAGGGGTGTAGTGTTGGTAACTGTGTTGCACACCAATATGTCAGGCACGCTAGTGTGTGATCTCTAAATATTTTACAAAAAAGTAAAAAAAAAATTAAATTATCACCCTAACAGAGTGAATCCCCTACAATATATGGTTAGTAAATGTGATGCACACCAATATATATTTTTTTCCTGTGTGGATTTTACCCTTTTCAATGGAAGGCTGAGATCGGAGGAAAATCTGGAAGTGCACAAATTTGTGCAGATTTTCTACATGTTGCCCTGCACCCATATGTAGGCACCACTAGGGTTTGCCCCAACATCAAACTGGTTACTTGGCACAGTGGTTCCACTACCACTGATCCTTAACAGGGAAATTTGTAACATTTTCAATCGATTCGCTCATCTCTATTTATCAGCCTTAACTGTATATTTTATTTTTCTATGTTTTTTTTTTCATTAGGGCTGTTCACATCCTTTTCTGTCTGAGGTACAATATATGCCAATAACATTTACTGGCATTTACTGTACCTCTGAGGGAAGGCTCCTATGTATACTGTGCGGTATACTTTTTTGGGGAGGCATTCCTCTCTATGGAAAAGAGCAGTGGACTACACTTTTCTATTAACTTAAAAACAGATATGCTAACATGTACGAGTGCTGTTGCATTTTTTCTGTGTTTGTATGTATATTTCGCTACATGCACCTGCTTTCAGGGACGTGCTGACTGGCCCCCTTTTTTGTGTAGTATGTATTGGAGGTGTGGCAGCCATCAGTTAGTCGTGCACACCTGACCAGTTCGTCTGCTCCAGAGGCTGGTTTTAATCAGAGTAAGTATAAAGCTGAGCTTTCCCCTACTAGTAGCCATTTTGGGTCCGGGAGGAGGACATGGTGGGCTCAGCGTGCATGTTGGTACCTGCATCCCTGGATCTAATGGAGGCTGTTACGGCACTAAACAGGGTTACTAAGCAAGCTGGATCCAGCATGCATGCTGGGCCTACACTTCCTGGATTTTATGTGGCTGTCATGGCCCATAACAGGTAGGATTTAGCGTTAGGACCACTCATTGAGGCGGCCTTGGCGCGGCGAGTGGTTTATTACCTTTTGATGAAAATGTACACTGACGCCTCACTTTTCTTGCATATGTGCAGAGCAGAGTGCTGGTTCCAGAGTGCTGTTGCATTTTTTCTTTGTTTGTATATATTTTTCGCTACCTGCACCTGCTTTCAGGGACGTGCTGACTGACCCCCTTTTTTGTGTAGTATGTACTAACCCAGTGAGTGATCATTCTTTTGGCATCCATTAGGTAAGTGATATCCGATGGATAGATACATTTGGTGTACACACCAGGAGCTTTCCTGGTATATATACCAAATGTACAGATACAGCCAAGCTAAACTTGATGGTTAATACGTTAAGCAAAGAATAGCAAGAAAAAGATAACTGACTTTTCAATGGATTTCAATGTTTTTTTTCTGAATTCTGGTCTGGTTAGAGCACCAGTGATCTGTCATATGCAGTGTCACACTAGGGTTAACTAGGTCAACAGGAGCAAGTTATTCTGAGGAGACATCCTCCATCTTTCCAGAACATATGAGTTAACCCAAGTAATTGGCTCCAAAGTCAGCTCTAAATGGGGTTGTCTTCTTCTGTGACTTCAAGGGCTTCATACTGTAGTATCCTCTGGTATTTTGGACCAGTCTGATGCTGCCCCCACTCTCTAATACCTAAATACATAGGGTTAGCTTGGAAACTAGCACATACTCTAAAAACAAACTTTAATACAACATGTTAAAAACAAAATAAAGTGGAAAAGTCATTGAATTGTTTAAGTATCTTTCTTGAACTATAATTTCAAATGTAATTTGTGGTATTGACTTGTATACTGATAATAGAAATGAAATGCAAGATACAAAATATCCACACAATAACATGTACAGTTTAAAAACATATAGCCTATTATTTTAGACTGGTTTCACATAGTCTTCTTTTTTCGTGTTTTGCTAGCTTTCATGTTTTTTTTTTCTCAACTTTTTTTGCATTGTTTTTAATATGTCCAGAAGATGTTACGGTACTTTAAAGTTTATGGTGAATTATAATATTGCCAAAATGCAGCATGCTCTAGGTATTTATTTCTAAACTTGACCTTTTATCGTGCCCAAACTGCAACTCAAAACCCACTTATTTATATCAAAATCCTGCGTATGCTATTCATAATGCTCCCTGCACTAATGCATGACAGGAGAAGTCTAAGGTATATTGGTACACATTAGATTTTTTCCAGGGCGTGGGTGCTCACAGAGATGGGCTTTGAGTGCCGCCTCTGGCACTCATGCCATAGGTTCGCCACTACTGGACTAGATGTATCATATGTGGCTTAGATACAGTCGTGGCCAAAAGTTTTGAGAATGACACAAATATTAGTTTTCACAAAGTTTGCTGCAAAACTGCTTTTAGATCTTTGTTTCAGTTGTTTTCTGTGATGTACAGAAATAAAATTACATGCACTTCATACGTTTCAAAGGCTTTTATTGACAATTACATGACATTTATGCAAAGAGTCAGTATTTGCAGTGTTGGCCCTTCTTTTTCAGGACCTCTGCAATTCGACTGGGCATGCTCTCAATCAACTTCTGGGCCAATTCCTGACTGATAGCAACCCATTCTTTCATAATCACTTCTTGGAGTTTGTCAGAATTAGTGGGTTTTTGTTTGTCCACCCGCCTCTTGAGGATTGACCACGAGTTCTCAATGGGATTAAGATCTGGAAGTTTCCAGGCCATGGTCCCTGAGCCACTTAGTTATCACTTTTGCCTTATGGCACGGGGCTCCATCGTGCTGGAAAATGCATTGTTCTTCACTAAACTGTTGTTGGATTGTTGAAAGAAGTTGCTGTTGGAGGGTGTTTTGGTACCATTCTTTATTCATGGCTGTGTTTTTGGGCAAAATTGTGAGTGTGCCCACTCCCTTGGATGAGAAGCAACCCCACACATGAATGGTCTCAGGAGGCTTTACTGTTGGCATGACACAGGACTGATGGTAGCGCTTACCTTTTTTTCTCCGGACAAGCCTTTTTCCAGATGCCCCAAACAATCGGAAAGAGGCTTCATCGGAGAATATGACTTTGCCCCAGTCCTCAGCAGTCCATTCACCATACTTTCTGCAGAAGATCAATCTGTCCCTGATGTTTTTTTTGGAGAGAAGTGGCTTCTTTGCTGCCCTTCTTGACACCAGGCCATCTTCCAAAAGTCTTCGCCTCACTGTGCGTGCAGATGCGCTCACACCTGCCTGCTGCCATTCCTGAGCAAGCTTTGCACTGGTGGCACTCCGATCCCGCAGCTGAATCCTCTTTAGGAGACGATCCTGGCACTTGCTTGACTTTCTTGGATGCCCTGAAGCCTTCTTAGCAAGAATTGAACCTCTTTCCTTAAAGTTCTTCATGATCCTATAAATTGTTGATTGAGGTGTAATCTTAGTAGCCACAATATCCTTGCCTGTGAAGCCATTTTTATGCAACACAATGATGGCTGCATGCGTTTCTTTGCAGGTCACCATGGTTAACAATGGAAGAACAATGTTTTCAAGGATCACCCTCCTTTTAACATGTCAAGTCTATCATTTTAACCCAATCAGCCTGACATAATGATCTCCAGCCTTGTGCTCGTCAACATTCTCACCTGAGTTAACAAGACGATTACTGAAATGATCTCAGCAGGTACTTTAATGACAGCAATGAAATGCAGTGGAAAGTTTTTTTTGGGATTAAATTAATTTTCATGGCAAAGAAGGACTATGCAATTCATCTGATCACTCTTCATAACATTCTGGAGTATATGCAAATTGCCAATATAAAAACTTAAGCAGCAACTTTTCCAAATTCCATTATTTATGTAATTCTAAAAACTTTTGGCCACAACTGTACACACATTAGTCTAAATGCTTATAGTAATCTAGCAATAAACATCTTTGCTTCTTGACTTGAATATAAAATAAAGTAGCAGTGATAGAGTTATGAAGAACACATCAGGTGAAGCACTTTTAAGGGGCTGGGCAAATATTGGTGATAAGACAAATATTGGTGGAGCTGATAAGATCAACAGCTGGTTTCTAATATTATAAAAAAATAAACATGTAAAATCTCAGAATGAGGTCTTTGTCAGGTTCAAATTATATTCAACCTCCATATTTAATTGGTACCAAGAGAGGAGACATGTCGGTTTACTGTCAAAACCATGACTACAATATACATTAATGGGGTTTCCTAGGCTCCTGATGCTGATGACCTATCCTCAGAATAGGTTATTAAATGTGCTGTCTGGGAATCATTTAAAATAGCCACATTCAACCTGTCCCACAACATGGGAGGAACTGGTTGACTCAACTGGTAGAGCTTTCTAGGAAGGTTTGGGCCTGGGCCTCACTAGATACTTTACTATGGCACTTGAAAATACTTCATATTGATGAGTTTTCTTGTCAGGTTGCTCAGCCATAATGGCATATCATATGCCGGATCACATCATTACCATCTACTATACTACAATGTAATGTGTAGTGAGGGCCCCATAAACTCCCTAGGCAGCTCTGCAACATTGGCGGATCCATGGGGGGGGGGCAATAGGGCAATTTCCCTCCCCCCCGAGAATGTGGGCAGCAGTGGCGGCGGCAGGACAGAGGCAGATGAACGCTTCCATTGTGGAAGCGTTCATCTCCATAGTGATCTATATTTCCGTCCTCAGGACAGCGATACAGATGGCTATACTGCGGCAGGGGAGGGAGAGGCGTCTCCCTTCCCTGTTCCTCTAATAGGCTGCGGGACTTGTGCCGGAAGCCTATCAGAGCCCAGGGGGAAGGAAGCGCCATGACGTCATTGCGCTGCTTGAGCAGTACAGAGCAGGACAGAGGCCTGCATCGCATCGCTGCCATGTAGGTAAGTATAAGTGTTTTTTTATTTTATTTTTTGGGACAATTTTACTGCCACATGGAAGGGGGGTTTACAGAGAGGAGACTGGCACATTATGGGATGGAGAGTGGCACTTATTACTGGCACATGAGGGGGGAAGAGGAGACTGGCACATGATGGGGGGGAGAGTAGCACTTATTACTGGCACATGAGGGGGGGAGAGTGGCACATGATGGGGGGAGAGTGGCACTTATTACTGGCACATGAGGGGGAGAGACTGGCACATGATGGGGGGAGAGTGGCACTTATAACTGGCACATGAGTGGGGGGGACTGGCACATGATGGGGGTAGAGAGGAGAGAGGCACTTTTTCCTGCTACATGAGTGGGTGGGGGGAAGAGGAGACTGGCAGTTATTACTGGCACATGAGTGAGGGGGGGGGAGACTGGCACTTATTACTGGAACATGATGGGGGGATCAGAGACAGGCACTTATTACTGGCACATGAGGGGGGAGGGGAGAGTGGCACTTGTTACTGGCACATGATGGGGGGGAGACTGGCACATGATGGGAGAGAGGAGAGAGGCACTTGGCTCTGGATCCGCCACTGCTCTGCAAGTGGTGGCAACCAGTCTTGCTCCCATTCTAAAACAGTTTGCAGGTGTCCATTTTAACTCATTCCCTGAGTATCCCTATAATAATATCTGATCAGTGAGGGTCTGACACCTTGCACCCCCACCAATCAGCTGTTCCTTGATGCCTCCACTGTTAGATCTAGCACTGTGAATGGAGAAGCAGCCACAGCTACATTCAGAGTGTAGTGGTCGTTCTGGGTTACTACAGCCCAGCTCCCATTGAAGTGAATAAGAGCTGGGCTGCAGTAACCCTGCACAGCCAATACAATTTGAACAGAATGTGCTTCCTCATCCAATCATACTACGAGTTCCACAAGCAGCGAACAGCTGATTGGCGGGGTTGTGAGGCGTCAGACCCTCAATGATCAGATATTAATGAGCTATCCTGAAGAAAGACCAATGGGCCCCTAAGGGAAGATTGTCAGTAACTAAAACATAACTTTTAATAAGGTTATAAACTAAAATACACCACTGTGATACAAAAAATCGAAGACACACACATCATGGGTCCCAGTCTGGAACCCCAGTACTAGTAGAATGAAAATATAGACCTGCTCCACCTAGTGAAATGTGAGAGCAGTCTTACCAGACCGATAAGGGCAATGGGATCAGCGAAGATATCCAGGGAAAAACGGACAGGTATGTGATGGATGAGAGGTCACAATCCTGAATGGTGTCTGTATGGTAATTGCAGAGGAAGGGGGACTCATTGGGGAAGGGGACTCATTTCATTCTGCCTGTCTATACAGAGCACCCGCCCCGACAGGGGCGACCCCGTCCGGATACCTGTCCCTACTTCGGACCTGATCCCTAAATGTAACAAATGAACAAGGCCAGTTATTGCATTGCTGACGTCATCCGGGCAGGACATAGTGTGTCCCCATAGAAATAAATGGGTCCGCAATTCCATTCCACAACATGTGGAACAGAATTGTGGACGTGTGAATGGAGCATTACTGTAATTTTACTGTGATCGCTGTATCTTCCTATACTTATATGCTGGAGTAGCTTAGAAACATTTGAATTATTTCCACTGCTTGGCATAACAGATTGAGATTGAGGGTCCCGATGCCTGCGACTGCTGACAGATTGCAAAGTGGTAATTGGAGTTGTGCCCACACATTGCACACATCAGGTGAGAGCATACCCTGAGTGTTTTAAATCACTTTTGGGGCCACTTATCATAGTCTAGACCAGGGATGTCAAACTCGTGGCCCCCCAGCTGTTGCAAAACTACAACTCCCATCATGCCTGGACATCCTACAGCTATCAAGGCATGCTGGAAGTTGTAGTTTTGCAACAGCTGGAGGGCCATGAGTTTGACATCTGTGGTCTAGACTGAAATCTATTCCAGCTCATCGCTGATATAGATTTAGGCGCAATAGAGTTTAAAAAGTCAACATCAGAAGTTTGCAACTTTTTTATGACAGAAAACTGGTTTAGGGCAATTTTAAATGACCCACTTTGTTTTTATTTCACATTCTCCTTGTCTGTGATACTGCACCTAGATTGTACCATTGTAATCCCTTTTTCCCCTTTTTGGAGGGTTTTGCTTGCCTTCAGTTACATCTTTTATGCTGCACTAAAAATCACCGCTTGCAGGCAGTACATCACCCGGGTAAACAGGGGATGTGCTGCTGACAGATGAAACTGTATAGGGACAAAGTATTATATTAAAGATATACCGTCCCCATACTCACAATGATTGAGTGTGTAAACAGCACTTTTCAAACACCGATCAATAAGCTCTATTGCTAATCAGTGATCATTATCAGGCAGAAATCAAAAGCACTCCAATTCATTCTGATCTATTCGTTGTCTACAAATATAGCAATTTATTTGCCATCATCAATAATATTCAGTTAGTTATTTCTGATTAGATTGGACTGATTACATACCTTCTATTTGTATATTATTTAGATAGAAAATATGTATATCTACGCACATCATTGAGTGGCATCCATCCAAATCTTCCTTGGTATTCAGGGAGCTAGCTGCAGCTGTCTTATGCTTGGGTGTACCAATGTTATACTGTGTAATCATATTTGCATAAAAATAAAGAGGTAGGTGTAGTAGGATGCAGCTAAACCTATGGTTTCACCACAAATTAAAGGTAATTTTACACTAATTAGATATAATTTGTTAAGAGTGTCTTCTGAGCCATGAGGACTCTGAATTTGTAATTATAGGACACTGCTAACTGTGGTATTTAGGTGGGACAAAGCATACCTGAGGGGGTCTTAATTCATATCAGATAGATCTAATGGAGCCACAAAAGACAGGTGCCTTGTCAGACAGGAGAAACATATCATAACACCTGCACCATATTAACAGTAGCACAGCTTCTAATCGAGACCAGGTGTCTGATTTAAATTAGGAGTAAACAACATATTTAATCTTTGTTTCCAGATTATTATATCTGCATAAATGATTTTTGCGTGGTTTGTGATCTCAGGCCTCATCTGTTATTTATCCCAAATATCTGCTTTGTAGTCCAAGGCTATTTAAAAACTTTACAAGTTTTACTCGTTTCATGAGCAGTCAAAGTTTTAGGATCCCATTCTGTGCACGTATTGTTTCCTGCCTTATTCTTTATGTGTTAGAAGAATACAAAGCAATACGGTAATATAGATTAAGGGGTTATTTTTGTCTTAGCCTTTCATGGCCGAGATGGGAATAACCTGAGTAGGCGTCAGTCAAGAGTAGGCAAAATTAAAGAAATGGGCGAGTGGGCTGCACTCTGCTATTTCCACAACCCAAAAGAAGTGAATAGGAGCTATGTATGTAAATAGCACAATTACCTCTGCTGTTTCCGCAATTCTCGAGTTACTAAAATATCCAGAGTGTTGTGTTATGATCTTTGTGTATCTCCCATACACTGCTATAGGAGTTATGAAAATAACAGAGCCTGCTTGTTCCTTTCTGTAACGCTGCCTATACCTGACTGGTGCTTACTCAGATTATTCCCATCTTGGCCATAAAAGGCTGAGATGGAATAACCCTTTAATCAATGCGTAAAAAAAAAATCTACAACTTGATTTAAAACTGATTGTAGCAAACGGAGAGATTTGTCCACTTGCTGCAGAGCATTGCTTTCACTGGATATAATTGCATTCACTTCTTAGCTGAGAGCTAGACTATATGTGTAAAAGTGTGCAGTTTGTATAGCCGGCTTTTCATTTCCAGGGCTTTTTTTATGCAGTTTGTGAAGCCAAAGACTGGAATGAATTAAAAACGCCCTCCATTAACGAACTACTCCTGGCTTTCACTTTCAAAAGTGCATAAGAAAACCTAAATGTGGAAATCCAACCTTAATGTAGACTATAGCAACAGGTAAATTGAAAATAGCAAGGAAATGCAACATAAAGTACTGTATATAAAGTACTGTGTATAATTATTAAGCTTTATGTACAGTTATATACTGTAAAACTGGAAAACCCTTTCAGCAGGCCGTATCACATTCACATCTGAGGAAATGTGTCAAGATGAACTGGCAGATATATTTGGTTAGGGAGTCTAGACTGTAATTTGGAGATCCGTGATGGAGCTATATCATATCCTGTAAACTGCTGTGATTCATGCTACATCATCTTGTGAGTCTGCAGGCACGTGAAGAAATTAGTAATCATCATAAAAGCCATATCACTTGTCATTTTCTTCTATATATCTTTTTAAATAGGCTTAAAGAACATTGTATGAGCTTGAAAGAAGAGATTGCTCTATTTTCCAGAAACAGTGCTGCTCCTGTCCATGGATTATGCCTGGTATTGCAGCTTATCTCCATTTAAGTCAATTGAGCTGTAAAACCAAATTCTTCTGGAGTGATGCTGTTCCTTGAGGAAATATAAAGCTGAAGTACAATTAGCAATTGTGTGTAATTTTACTTTCTCATGTTCCTGAGAAGACTGCATTTAGTACATGTGTGGGAATAATACAGTATTATTTATTTAATATTATACTCACTTATGTAGCGCTGACATATTCTGCAGCACTTTACAGACATTAGCATGAGGCTGTCCCCAATGGGGTTCACAATCTAAGTTCCCTATCAGTATGTCTTTGGAGTATGGGAGGAAACCAGAGTACCCGGAGGAAAACCATGCAAACACGGGGAGAACATACAAACTCCATGCAGATGATGCAAGGCAAGGCAACAGTGCTAACCACTGAGCCACTGTGTTTCCCAGTATGTCTGCCAAGGCAGGGAGACAACACTGGAATGCTCAAATGTTTCTACAGATTGTGGGTGAATTTTTGAAAACCTATTCAGATGTAAGGAATAGTTGTAAAACAGAACCTAGTCACATGTAAACATACCCTTAGTCAGATTTCTTAGTTAATATGGCTAAAAAAAGACAGGGGTCTATCAAATCTAACCTGTAGTATAACTGTTAATCCCGATTAAGACAAAAGCTCCCTTTAAGATGGTAACCAATCACCCTAAATTCCTTTTTCACTCCAAATGTGGCAATCAGAAAAATTTTCTGGATCAATGTTCCACCAACAGAAGTCTACTACAGGTATATTTTTCAAAAAAGGTGTGTAGGCACCTCTTGAACTTGTTCAATGAATAAACCATCACAACATGGCAGAGAGTTCCATAGTCTTACTCCTCTTACAGGATACCCTCTTTTTCATGGTTACAGGCCTAGGCAATAGGCATGAAAAGAACATTATAATCACAGAGTACCTTCACCAGTGTAAAACGTAACCATTACTGATGATCATTAAAAATCCCCCAATTTGTGCCCTTAAAAAGCAATTAACAATGACGCTGGGCAGGACAAGGAAAGGAAAATTGACTAACCCTCACACTTGCCCTATCAAACTATAGGCCCTGCCTAGCAAAACGGAATGGCCGTCCCGATAGGGGCGATCCCATGTCAGGAACCTCCTGATAGGCCCTACATGTCCCTGACAAGGGATAGATACCGCCACCCGAGAAGAGACCTAGTATGACTACAGTCCAAAAGTAATGTCATAAGTCAATGCATGTATCTGAAAATAATAAAGTTACAACAAAAATAATCGCACATAATACATATATGCTCCCAAGTAAACCAGTGGCGTCCAGGTTTTGATCACCAGTGGAAAAAAAAGGAGCAGATACCATATGTCCCAGGAATGTAAAGTTTGCCCCGACGTGTTTCTCTGAACCGTTCTCTGGGGTCGGTTCAACAGGGGACCACATATCACAAAAAGACTAAAAAAAAAAAAACAATACAGAAATATTATGCAATATTATGTGTGCAAATCAGATTATATTCTTGTAGTAATACCCAAATGATAATGGTAAATCTCATGGCCATAAAGAAAGACAATTCCTGCATATTTGTGACAAAATATAATGCATCTGCATCATATACCAAATGTCCACAGTGCTGCTACTACTGAGACCCTTTTAAAAATCTGAAAAGAACATTAGAAAGATATGTTTACTATCCAGTCACATATTTGAAATTAGATCTCTCATAATCTGTCTCTTTTCAGAGTATACAACCCAAGTTTGATAACCTGTCTTGGTACTGCAAACCACCCATTCCCTTAACCAGTAAGGATGCAGCCTATCTTGGCTTCCAAGATGCAGCCCTATTTTTCACATCTGACATGTGTCGTTATATGTGGTAATAACTTTGGAATACTTTCACTTATCCAAGCGATTTTGTGAATGTTTTTTTCGTGACACATTGTACTTTATGTCAATGGTAAGAAATTCCAAAATTTTATTACAATTTAAAAACATTTGCAATTTCCTAATTAAATGTTTTCGCTATTAAGATGGAAATCGTATCCCACAAAATAGTTAATAATTAATATTTTCCATGTGCCGGTGTTATGTTAGCATAATTTTTCAAAAGTACTTTTATTTATTTGGAGACATTAAAAAAGGTTTAGCAACAATTTTTTTAATTGTCAAGAAAATTTCCAAAACCTATTTTTTGTAGGGACCACTTCACTTCTGAAACTCACAGAAACTCACCATAATTCACGTCATTTACAAAACTGCACCCTTCATAATATTAAAAATGACATTTAAGTTTGTTAACCCTTTATGTCTTTCATATGAATTAATACAAAATGGAATGTTAAATTTATTTATTTTTTTTTGCAGATTTTTAATTCTAATCAATTTTTTTGGAACACAGAATGTGATAAAATTGAAATGAAATTATCCTGATTTTGCAGTTTTTATAAATATCCTATATGTGGCCCTAGAGTGCTACTTGACTCAAATACCAGCTTCAGAAATTGAGGTGCACCCTCACATATGAAACACCCCTAAAAGACCCTGGAAACTACACCCCTCAATAAATTCAACTAGGGGTGTAGTGAGCATTTTGACTTTACAGGTGTTTCATTGAATTTCTTACAATTGGGGTGTTAAAATTAAAAATTACATGTTTCCAAAAAGATTTAGTTTTAACTAAAAATTTTCCTTTTCACAAAAGTTAACAGGATAAAAAGTGCGGATTTTGCTGGAATGGGTTTGGGCACCATATTGCATTGCAACGCACTTACGGTACCTGTAGAGTGGAAACCCTCTAGAATTATTTCATTTTGATAACAACACCCCGCAAGGAATTCAGGTAGGGGTGTAGTGATGATTTAGATGTTTCATAGATTTTATTAACCTTGGACCATGAAAATGAAAACATATTATTTTCCCAGTAGTATGTTTTAGCTCTATATTTTTCTTTTTTTACAAGATATAAAAGTTGAAAAAACACCCAACAAACAGTTATGCAATTTCTCCCAAGGATAGCAATACCCCTTATGTTATTGTAAACTGCTGTTTGGAAAATGGAAGGCCTCAGAAGGGAAGGAGCACATTTGGCTTTTTAGGAGCTGATTTTGCTCTAATGAGTTTGGGCGCCATGTTGCATTTGTAATATCCCTGAGGTATCTGTACACTGGAAGCCTCTGTAGAAATGATCCCATTTAAAAAACTATACCGTGCAAGGAGTTTAGATAGAAGGGCTTTAGTTAAGGTGTTGATACTATAGAATTCCATAGAATTTATTTACATTGAACCATGAAAAGAAAAATTTATATTTCTATAGGCCTTTGGCAGGGCTTAATAGCCTTGCATGCAAGGGGCTTGATGGAGTACAGAAGGATCTCTCTCCCTCTGTAAACTATTTTAGGTAGCAGTAGCTATTGACTGCGGCATCTAAGTTGTTAAACAGCTGGGATTGGAGCTAGATCTGACCTTGGCTGTTGCATCCAGCTGACACCCACAGCTGATAGCGTCAGCTCAGTCCCTGAGATGGTGCCATTGCTATTTCGTAAATGTACGTCATGGTGCATGAACGTGTTTTCTGCTATGCTGTATATTAACTGCATGGTATGGAATGGGGTTAATCATCTTTGTTGCCCTCCTCTGCACCCATTGTAGTTCAGCTATATCCTTTGTGCATAATATGCTATTTGTGGTCTGACTAGTGATTTGCATACAACATTGTTAGTTGCTAATTGCAGGGGTGGCTACATGGTGACTTATTATTAATAAATATATTTTACCAAAGAAAATGCTTGAAAAAGATTTTGGATTTTTTTTGTGGTTTCAATCCACACATGGAAAAATGAACTACAGGATGGATTTCCTATTGAAAACAAAGGGATTAGGGGCAGATTGTGTGCATATTTTGGTGTTGCAAATACACCAAAATGCATGTTTAAAATCTGCTGTGTGAGCATGGCCTTAGGATATGTTCACATAGTTTAAAATAAGCATCAGACGACGGAGATCAAATGAGACCTTGACTAAGATGACATGGGTAGTGACAGTGGATGTGATCAAACGCATGCAGGAGCTCAGAGCAGAAGACCGTACCTTTACCTTAGTCTTTCTTCAGGTATGGTCCCCTTGGTCTCAGTTTACACACCCCTCAGCATTCCATGATTGGCTCTAGAAGGGTAGTCACTCTACTCTCTAACCATAGGTTGATTACAGTATTCTCTTTCCTTCCTCCATCCTTCCCTTTTTAACTCTTGTTTCTGTCTAGTCCTTGGCCGTCTCTAATGGGTAGTTTATTGACTGCTTTATTATGCAATATTGTGTTCACTCTATGACTTATTCTCATTGTTTTGAAGATTTGTTATATAACTTAACATTCTATTGCCAACTCTGATGTAAACTAAATGTTGGAGTTTCTCTAAGTCTTTGAAAGTGTAAGTATTATGTTTTCATCAAATAAAATCTATTTTAGTGTATGTTACTGTTTGCACAGCATTATGCATAATGCAATCTTTAGTTTCTTCACATACCACATACCAGTTTTCCTGGAGCTTTTCCCTTAGTTACCAGAGTTTTGGAGCATGCATCATGATAATCTTCTCAAGATGGCTCCTTTGCCAGTTTTATGGGGCCAAAGCTGCTTCCATCACTTTAAATAGCAATCAACCCGCGCTTACTAGTAAGCACCCATCACTTCTTGTGGGATGGTGCTGATATCAGTTGGTTGCTAGTTTAAATAATAATATTCCAAATCCACCAATACCAATTGCGCCAACTGCAACATAAATAGAAATAAGACTCCCACAAAAAAACTTCTGTGCCTTATTCCGATACATACAATTTAATACAATGTTCCAAAGTGCTCAAAAATAGTCTACTACAGTCACTTGCCTTGTTTGTATTTATATTTGTAGCAATCCTGTAGTTTAGTCCTGCCAATGAGCTCCGATGCTTAATCCTGCTTGCTTGCGTCTTTGACTTCTGCACATGGCGACGCCCCAGCCAGTGGCGTTTGCTCGTGTCTTAGAAGTCAGAACAGGCTTCCCGAAGTGTTGGTGTGACATCACATATGTACGGCAGCCTCTGGAAACCAGAAAAAAAATCCAACGTGTTTCAGAGAACTCAGTCTCCTTCATCAGGGATACTGGCCCTTCCATCTTCCATGATGTTATATAGTTTGCCTCCAGGAACACCCGTTCCATATTAATTATGGTGAAACTTGCATTCATGCTCCTCTCTATTCTATAATACCACCTCTTATTTCTACAATTACTTTATTAATTTGCCTCCTATGGTATCTAAATCTTAAAAGGCAAATCATTCTATTTCCTGATTTAACCCCTCTGGTGCCAAACTATTCAATCCATAGATCCATCTGCTTTCTGTCCTAGACATCTGTTTTACATAGTCCCCTCCCCGGGTATCAGGTTTAACTATTTCAATACCACCAAATATTGATCCTTTAACCACTAACCGACCACCAATAGGATATAAACGTCATATAGGCGGTTGTTTATCTCTAAATGGACGTTCTAAAATGTCCATTTAGAGATGGAAGCTGCACGTTAATTGTGCAGCTGCCAAGCGGGGAGTCCGCTGTCAGTGACAGCAGGGCAACCCAGAGGAAAGGCAGGGACAGTTTCTAGGTCTTACTGCTTTCTAGATCACTTTATACACAGCACTCAGCAAGTGCTGTGTATACAGATCAGGAAGCGCTATGTGCTTCTTGTCCTGGCCTGGTGGTCATGTGACCACCGGGGCCGGGAAAGTGCAGAAGCTGTCGGGTCTTCCACAGACCTCGATCAGCCCTGCACTGAGGTTGTATAGTGTTGTATTCTGCTGTACAGCCTCTATGGGGGGTGTATTTCTCCTGTAACTGGGGCTACTATGCCAACCCCAGTTACAGGAGAGATCAATAGTGAAAAAATAAATAAAAAAGTTAAATGTCCCCCAGAGATCTTGTATGACCTTATGGGGGACGCAAAGTGTAAAATAAAAAGTGTTTTATAAAAAGAATAAAAAAAAGATTTCACATTAAAAAAAAAATTACAATTATGTAATAAATTTTTTTTTAAAATAGAAAAAAAAAATTTAAATTGAAAAAAATAAATTGAATAGACATATTTTGTATTGCCACTAAAAATATAATAAAAACTGGAAAAGAAAAGCCATTTTTGTCACCTTACATCACAAAAAGTGCAACATCAAGTGATCAAAAAGGCGTATGTCCGACAGAATGGTACCAATAAAACTGTCACCTCATCCCACAAAAACTAAGCCCCTACATAAGAAAATTGCTCAAAACAAAACCTATAGCTCTCAGAATATGGAGACATTAAAACATCATTTTTTTTTCAAAAATGCTATTATTGTGTTAAAGTGAAATTAAAAAAAGGATACATATTAGGTATCGCCGCGTCTGTAACAACTAGCTCTACAAATATTTCACATGACCTAACCCCTCATATGAACACTGTAATAAAAATAAAATAAAAACAGGGCCAAAAAAGCCATTGTTTGTCACCTAACATCACATAAAGTGCAACACCAAGTGATCAAAAAGGTCTATGCCCCCCCAAATAGTACCAGTCAAACCGTAACCTCATCCCACAAAAAATGAGATCCTAGCTAAGACAATCAGTCAAAAATTAAAAAAGCTATGTCTCTCAGACTATGGAGACACTAAAACATCATGCTATTATTGTGTAAAACTTAAGTAAATAAGAAAAGTATACATATTAGGTATTCCCACGTCCGTAACGATCTGCTCTATAAAAATGTCACATGAGTTAACCCCACAGGTGAACACTGTAAAAATAAATAATTAAAAACTGCTAAAACAACCAATTTTTTGGTCACTTTGCCCCATGAAGTGTAATAATGAATGATCAAAACATCATATGTATCCAAAAATGGTACCAATAAAAACATCAATTCTTCCTGCAAAAGACGAGCCCCTGCACAAGATGATTGGCAGCAAAATAAAAAACAATATGGCGTTCAGAAAATGGAGACACAAAAACATAATTTTTTGTTCAAAAATGCTTTATTATGTAAAACTGAAACAAACAAATAAAGAAATTAGAAATATTTGATATAATTGTGTCCATAACGACCTGCTCTATAAAAATAGCACATGATCTACCCTGTCAGATGAAGGTTGTAAAAGATAAAAACTGTGCCAAAACAGCCCTTTTTTGGTTACCTTGCCTCACAAAAAACGTAATATAGAGCAATTAAAAATCATATGTACCCCAAAATAGTACCAATAAAACTGGCAACTTATCCCCTAGTTTCCAAAATGGGGTCAATTTTTGGGAGTTTCTACTGTAAGGGTGCATCAGGGGAGCTTCAAATGGGACATGGCATCTAAAAAACCAGTTCAGCAAAATCTGCCTTCCAAAAACCACATGGTGTTCCTTTTCTTCTGCACCCTGCCGTGTGCCCTTACATCAGTTTACGACCACATATGGGTGTTTCTGTAAATTGCAGAATCAGGTAAATAGATTTTGAGTTTTGTTTGACTGTTAAACATTGATGTGTTACAGGAAAAAATGGATTAAAAATGGATTAAAATGGAAAATCAGCCAAAAAACTGAAAGTTAGAAATGTCATCTTCATTTTCCATAAATTCTGGTGGAACACCTAAAGGGATAACAAAGTATTTTTTGAGTAACTTGAGGTGTGTTGTTTCTACAATGGTGTCTTTTATGGGGAGTTTCCACTGTGTAAGCCCCACAAAGTGACTTCAGACCTAAACTGGTCCTTAAAAAGTGGGTTTTTTGTAATTTTCTTTAAAATGTTAAGAATTGCTTCTAAAATTCTAAGCCTTCTAATGTCATAAAAAATTAAAATGAAGTAGACATATGGGGAATGATAAGTAATAAAAGCAGAGAGATTCAAATTTAGAAAACAGTGAATTTTTTCAAATTTTTGTTAACTTTTTGGAATTTTTTTTTTTTACAAATAAAGGTAAAACATATTGACTCAAAATTACCATTAACATGAAGTACAATGTGTCATGAGAAAACATTCTCTGAATGGCTTGGATAAGTAAAAGTGTTCCAAAGTTATTACCACATAAAGTGAAATATGTCAGATTTGCAAAATTAGGCCTGGTCAGGAAGGGGGCAAATGTCCCGGTCAGGAAGTGGTTAAAGAGGCCTGCATGCATCTTTTTGTAGGGCTTTGACAGGGGATGTATTTCAGATTTTTTCTTTATATTATTTGTATGTTCACTTATTCTAATTTGAAGTGCTCTTTTTGTTCTTCCACCATATATTTTATTGCATGGGCATTTAATGAAATTGATTGAAATTGATGCTTCAGTCACATCCCATACACACTTGCTTTAGCCAGAAGCTCCCTGCCAGCCAATCAGATTGGATTATGAAGAGACATGCCTCTTGACTCTGAATCTTGATACTATCTACACACAGTATGCAGTGTGAAGGATGACCCCTCTGTCTTTTGTTTACACTGAGTTGGAGACAGAAGAGACATAACAATGGTCTTTTAAGGGAATAATGGGAAGGGACAGGGGACATTAATGAAAGCTGTTATTAAAAGGTAATTAGAGATCTTTTGATAATCATTGACAGACTAACTCAGGCACATGCCTAGTTCTAATAAACTAACAAATAAAAAATATGACAGTTACACTTTATAAACTATTTGCACCATAAATTAAGCAGCAGAAAAATCAGATGAGGAATCTGCCTTCACAATCAGCGTATTCTCCAAGATGATTTTCATATTACACACTTTTTTGTCATTGATTTTGTAGTTGATTTTGATGCTAAGGCAATTAATCGAATACCATTTTCAGCTGATTTTACCCAAAAATATAGAGGACACATTTTTCCTCTTGCTAATAATCTCAATGCTGTTTAAAAAAAAAGCACTGACTCCCATTGAAATAAATGGGGGTCAGATTTGCACAATTTTTGACACTGATATTGAGGTGGAAAAGCATCAAAGTCAACTGGAAAATACCATTTTTAAAAGTATTTTCTAGGATCAAAATATTGATGACCTCTACCCAGTGTAGGCCATCATAAAGAATTAGTGGGGATCTGACTCTTGGCACCCCATCTTATGGGTCCATCTACCTGCATTTTACTATTTTGTAGTGGATCCATGTAAACAATGAACAATCCACCATACCTGCATGAGCACTGTGCCCCTTTCAAACTGCTTATAATCACCCACTGATCTATTATTGATGTGGACCTGAGGACAGGCCATCAATATTCTGAACCTAAAAGTACTCTTTAATGCAAACATTGCAAACGGCTCAACTGGCTTTCTTAGAAGCCTGCGCTTGCCATTTGATTGTTCAAAGTATTGAAAAATGTGGGTACATGCAGCTTGATTAAAAAAAAACACCTGTTCAATCTTTCACAGCTCCAGCGGTACTGCTCAGGAATGGGGTGGAGTACTTATACTTGATTGATGCAGTCAATCAGTGGTGATAGCAGCTTTGCTGCATACATTAAAGTATCACTACTGATACCAGTGATTGGCTGCAGCAGTCCCATGCATTGCTGCAGGGAAGTAGTGGTACTGGAGTTATGTAGGAATCGAACAAATAAGCATTGTTTATTTCATTATTTTGCATATTCCTTGTGTAATTTTTTTCATGCTGAAAACCCCTTTTAAGGTAAAATTTTAATATGGCATAGATCATTCTTAAATTTCCAATTTTCAAAAAACACCTTCAGCTTTCCTCACTTTCTAGCTTTTATTAACAGACATCATTGTGAGTTACACTATAGGAAACGTCATTGCGGTTTGCAAGTTTTCCCTGTGGCATTTAATCATGAAATTAAAAACTGTAGTCAAGGTTTTTATTAAGATTCATTACATGGTAAAGAATTTCTTTGGTAAACATAAAAATCATATAAAAATTAATAATTGAATACATATAAAGGTCTAATGTCATTGTGTCTTTTGCTCTGTATCTGAAATTCCAATAGCACTAATATAATTGGTGTCATGGTAAGAATATGACCATATAAAAATAAAATAATTTATTGGAAGTCTATACAAAATGTGAATTTAAAAAAAAAAATATTTTAACTGGAGATAGGTTTACTTAATGAACATGTATCATATAATTGGAATGCAAATGTTCATTTTTACAATCACATCAAGATTCATATCGAAATAAGTGAAAAAGTAATTGTTTATATCATTGTAATAACATAGACATGACAACAAGGCAACTGATTAGATGTCAACTTTTAATGAATTGCTATAGTTTAGAAATGGTGTAGCTCCAGTGATTAGCCATGTCAGATGTTTTGAAATGACAAAGACGACAATATGACAACCACTGAGCCTACATAAAGCAGTGCCATAACTTTGGCTTAGAGGAGCAACAGTCCCACAAACAGAGTACCGTAGAGTTAAGCAGGAGACTAGTCAGGACTCAGAAATAATTTGGTCAGAAGTAAAGGTTAGAAGGTCAAGGCTCAAAACTATCAAGAGCATTAGAGCTAAAGGGGTATTCCGTCTCAACATTTATCCACAGACATGTCTGGCAGCAATTTTCCCCCATTCACAAACATTGCACGCTCAGCCGAGCCAAATGAATGTTTATGGGGTAATTAGGTGAGATAGCTATTGGCTGAACATTTGTTTGACTGACAAATATTTGAAATGTATGGACAACTTTTAGTGTATTATTTTTAAACCTAGTGAAAGTTTTGACGTTTAAAACTTACCACCAACTACATTCTAAACCAACTGATGAAATAAAAAAATAAGTAAATCATAAATTATTATTTGTATATGAAGAGAGTTTGAGCATCATGATTAGCCTAACTTAAAGTTGCAGATACTTTGTTGGCTTAGGTTAGGCTATGCTCATAAAAACTAGATTGTTCTTACACAACATTGTTTTCTTCTGATGGGAAATATCTACAGGAGAAGGGTACTGCAGTAAGGTCATTTTGTGACCTGTCATATGCATGTCTCCACCTAGGGCAGGCATCCTCAAACTGCGGCCCTCCAGCTGTTGCAAAACTACAACTCCCAGCATGCCCGAACAGCCTACAGGTATCAGCCTACAGCAGGGCATTGTGGGAGTTGTAGTTTTACAACAGCTGGAGGGCCGCAGTTTGAGGATGCCTGACCTAGGGGATGCTAACTTCTTTACGAAGTTTACCAGAAGCATGTCTCATGTTGGCATTGCTATATTGATGATATTGTTTGTGGTTTGGACTGGGGCATTGGAATAATTGCATTAGTTTGTTGACTTTTGGAATCATAATCAATCTATCAGGCTGTTCAAATGGTGTGGAATTTGCTACCAGTTCTACTCTGAATATCTGCTGGGCGGCCACGCAGAAGCCACACCTGATTGATTTCAATGGGAGGCCATGGTTATGGTTGCAAGCATACCATGAAAGGATATGTTTTTTCTTTGTAGCTAAAAACATGGGAGGGAAAGAATACAAGCTCACTAGTAGGAGCTATTAAGTATTGCATAAACTGTGATTCTTTATAAATATTTCTGACTGCTCTTTTGAGGAGAGCAGTGGCAGTTAAATTTTTCTTATATAGGCAATTTTATGTGCCAGGAGGAACTTTTATTCCATGGGTTTAAGCCTTTTTGGTTATTACATATGGTGTATACTAGGGATGAGCGAAGCGAGCTTCGGGTCCTAGATACGAAGTTGCTTTCCTCAGAACTTCAGATTAATGCTGTACGGAGATCCGAGCCGTGGCAAAGTGAGTTATTCTCGAAGCCTAACGAAACTTTGGTGAAAAACTTCGGTACTTGACTTTTAAAGTGAACAAAACATTTTAAAACTTGCACACAAAGTCGACTTTGGTGCCGACTGGTACCTCAGAACTGAAGGCGACTTTGAATCCAAGTTGTAAAAACCGAGGTTATTCACTGAAGTCTTGCGAGACTTCAGGAATAACTCACTGCCTGGCACTATCAATCAAAATTCATTGGTACAAATCTGATGACAGATACCCTTTAACTCAAGGCATTTACTAATGTATTGTGATTGTCCATTTTGCATACATTTTCCATCTCATTATACACTGCTCTTTTTCAGGAGTTACGATCACCGCTGCAGAGCAGATTACATTCCATTGGGCTGTATGCTGTATTTCCCTATAAGGTAAACATTGGTAAAAGAGTGGGTTAGGCTATTATGACTGTCTTCCATTATGTTAGACTGCTTACTATATTGGTGAATATAATTGGAGGCTTCCCCTTTAAATCCTTTTCCTATTCCCTCTAGAATTTACCATACTCTGAAAAAGTCATGTGATCAAAATGTGTCAGCATGCATCTGATGTCCTCTTGCTCCTCAGTGGCATTGCTCCATGCCAATGTTGGTGCTCTGATGTGTTACTCTGGCGCCATTCTGTCAAGGCCGATGTCTGCTTCATGAGGTATCAGCTCTGTACAACATGCTTGTCATGACTGTGCTAATTGGAATAGACATGTACAAAGGCATAGGAGGACTCACCATTTCCCCAATAACGAGGAGCTGCAGACCAAAGAATGGATAAGTCCTATGGCAGATAAATACTTCAGCCATGTTTGAAATTATTATTTCTGGCTAGTACCAACATCTGTGATCTGGAGGTATTGCCGATATGAGTAAAACCAGCTGTTGAATGTTGAGTAAGTACTTTACAAATCTCTTGCTTTATGCATTAATCTGACATGTCTGGTACCAGTGATTATCTGGTATAATACCCATCTGGGGAAATCCAGCCAGGGATATTTCTATAACTTGCTATAATGAATTTATATCTATGAATTATTCATCTCTGGAGACTGTCATGCATGAATTACTTGATTTATCTGGACTTGGGACTTAGATATAAAAGCCTTTAATTTTATGTTCACAATTAATGTATTTTGTATTTAGTGAGTGCGCTCCGCCGCCCGCACTGCCTGTGACCGCCTGGAGGGCCGGAGCTGAGCTGAGTGTAAGGTACCATCCGTAGTTGGTAATCACTGGTGACAACACTGCCCAATGCACACCTATGCAGCCCGCACCATAGAGGGTGAATTTGTATAGCCCTTCACTTATGTGGGCAAAGGTTCATAATTTGTTATCTAGTCCCAGCAGGCTTATGTGGCTTGAAGGGCAGAGGAGGATTTCTGTCTGAGACGCAGCCACACTTATGGCCATCACAACGCCGGTAGATGCCGTCACAGCACATTAGTGTGGCTGTGTCTCAGGCAGGAGGAGGAGGACGGTAACTTCAGACAAACTGACACAGTTTGAGTCTCTTTAGCCACCGTCCTTGAGGTTGATGGTTCTCTGGCGGCTTCCGTAGCCTTATCAGCTGGCGCCTTATCTGCTGGCTGTTGCACTGCAGAGATGTTTTTGTGAGCTTCGGGTTAAGTTGTGTGTGCAGCTCTGTGTTTCTCACTGCACTCACTGAACTGCTTTACGTCTCATAGCAAGTCCGCAGTTCAGCCTCTTTAAACTACAGCACCGAGCATGTTGTCAGGAGATGGTTGGAGTAGTAGTAGTGACTTCTTGTAAGTTGTGTTGCGCTGGTCTGCTGCTATCTATTGATATGTGAGTGGCAGGCTGATGATGGGGGTCATTCATAGTACTACCAATGCACTTCCCAATTATCTTCTTGTTACTTTTAGAAACAAGAAGTCCCTCTCTTATGAGACATGCAGAGGGTGCAGTCTAACTGTGACTGCACACACCTGAAGCTGTCCTATAGACCAAGCCTGTAGTCCTCATTACAGGCAGTTATTGGGAACTTTGGGAAGTAACTGCCAGCTCCTCCGAGGAGGTGAGTGCTGAATTTACATGTAGTGATCCTTCCTCTGTATGGGGATGAATGATTTCTTCTAGTACCACCTCTGTGATCATTTATCCCCATACAGATCCATTGTTTCTGGCAGCACATCCCTGGACGATTTGCTGCCCAGGTACAATGATTTTTGTTGCAAGCTGAACAACATGATCACCCAATGAGCGAGTGTTTGCTTAGGGAAGGTTCACATGTGTGTTCAGAGATCCGGAATCCTGATCCGGCAGAGGGGCGCGCTCCTGGATATCACTGTATCCGGCATAGCCAGATTCCAGTTCCCCACTACCTACAAATGGGGGCATCTATACCAGGCTACATATACTGTGGGCTACTATACCAGGCCACCTATACCAAAATTCAAGGTTGCAGTTGCTAACTGCACTATTCTCAATTGCATATTGACATCCTCTGTGCAGGTCACGCTCGAGTACCGCTGTTGCCTGCAGTGGAGACCTGACCCGACCTTGTTTGGAGCGGCTGAGCAGGACATCAACCTTGCCTGAAGCAACACAGCTGGTCCTTCTTGTTTGTTGTGCAGGTAGGTATTTACAACACCAATACTGGCTAGCAAATACTGTGGTAAACTATACATGACTACCTAATACTGGGGGCTACTATACCTGGCTACTTATCCTGGGGGAAACTATACCTGGCTACCTACAAATGTGGGCATCTGTACCAGGCTACATATACTGGGGCTACTATACCAGCCTACCTATACCAGAAATTCAAGTGATATAGCTTACTACTGCTGCATTTTATTTGCAAATGCACCTCTTCTGTGAAGCAATCCATATATCAAGCAGCACTCCGGATCACTCGGTCACACCTGATGCATCAGCCCGCCTTCTGTCCTAGACTCATTCGGACTCAGATCAAGTAACAAATTCAAATTGCAGGCAGCATCCACGGTGAATTTCCTTTATTCAGGATCGCAATCCCATCGTTAGTGCAAGTACAGCAGTTACGTTCGGCTATCTGCTAGCCTTAAAGGCTAGCAGATAGCCGAAACGTAGCTGCTTTTGTACTTGCACTAACGATTGGGATTGCGATCCTGAATAAAGGAAATTCACCGTGGATGCTGCCTGCAATTTGAATTTGTTACCTCTTCTGTGAAGGTCCTGTTCAACTACCAGGATATATCTTATGTGTTTTTGACTGAGAGTTTTATATTGCTGTGATACTTACTAGAGGGGGTTCTATACTGAGGGGCAGTTTATCTAGTCTACTAAGGGGGCATTATATTGAGGTGGCAGGCATGAGAAGAAGGAAGTAGTGACAGGGAGCAGTACAAAATGTAGGGTTAAATACTTATTTTTTTTTCATGTCACTTTCAGGCAGAGTGTGCCAATAGCACCCCATATGATGGCATCATCTCAACCAGCATCAAACATCTGGAACTATTTCAAAATATCACTGAATAAAAATTATGCAAATTGCAACCTGTGCCCAGCTAAAATATCCAGAGGAAAAGAATCCCATACCACCTCAGCTATGTGGAAACATTTCTCAAAACATTTCTCAAAAGTTCAGGAACTGAAAGGCACACGTTTACCATCGCCATCGCCACTATTGCCTCCAGCTTCACCCTCAAGCCCCTCGGTCTGTGGGGATTCGAAGAGCTAGACAAAGAATTAGCTTTTGTTCACAGTCTGGCATCAAAGTCTAGTCCAGGATCAGTAGAGTCATCGTTTACAGAAAGTCCGTTCAAACTACCTCCATTGAAACGCAAAGCAGTAACACCACCTTCTCAGCAATTGACTATGCCAGCATTTCTAGATAAAAAGAAAATTTTCAAACCAGGAGACAAAAGAGCTAAAACAGTTACACGATTAGTCGCTGAAATGATATGCCAGGACAACCAACCACTATCCATAGTAGAGGATAAAGGTTTCAGAAAGTTGGTAAGCCACCTAGAGCCAAGATATGTCATCCCAAGCAAGAAACACATTGCAGAAAAGGTAATTTCAGAAATATATGAAGAGGTAAAGACAAAAGTTCCGGACCTTCTAGTGAAAGCCAATTTTATTGGAGTAACAAAAGACATGTGGACATCTATATCTTATGTTATGATGATTATCTCAGTTTGACAGTTCAACTTTCTGTATCATCACCTGTGCTTGGAATGTATTCCCTTTCCTGACCCTGCAGGAAAAAAAAAAAAAAAAAACAGAATTACTTAACCATCCCAATCCTTCCAAATACTACCCCACTTTATGTAAGACCCTCTTTGTCTATATAAGATCCTCTCATAGCTTTTTACCTTCTTAACTAAACAAAACCAATTATTACAGTTTGGAGCAGAGGAGGTAAGTTGGTGAGGACAGAGGCAAGGGATTCCCGTGGGGAGGGCCAGAGGTATCTGGCACCAAGGAAATTTGGGTGTTATCCCTGACTTGCGTGCTGTAACTGTGGGAACATGGTGAAAGGGGATACCTTTGCCCATCCCTACAATGGAAAATCCTATCAAATTAAAGAGTTTTATACTTGCAGATCCCGTGACGTCATTTATATGATCACGTGCCCGTGTGGCCTCATCTATATAGGTGAGACCACAATGGAGGCACGGGAATTAATTAATTCTCACAAGAGTAATATCAAAAGGGGCTGTTGGATAAACCCGTAGCCAAGCATTTTGTGGAGCGTGCACACTCCGTTAATCAATTGCGTTTTCGCATAATTGATTCTGTGGGCAAAATGAGACGTGGGGGCGATAAAGATCGGGTCCTACGGAAAAAAGAGCTCAGATGGATTTTTGAATTGAAGGCACTCCAACCCCATGGGATGAATATTGAATTTAATGTGGGTAATATTGAATGCATCCAGGTTATTAAGTGATATCTGTACTCAGTATGATAATTTTACAACATGTTCTTGTTTTTTTATATTTCAATTATTTAATGTTTCAGTATTTATTAATTGGTTCACTATTACACACGATGGTAGTGCACTGAGCTCATCGGTCTGACGGATCTGTTGTTCTTTGTACAGATTGCCGCGATGTATGTACACATAGAGCAAGGTTCTTATAACAGCCCGAGGATGATAAGTGGTGGCAAGGTGTCCCTAGCAACGAGAGGCGCAGCCGGGTTGAGAAGGAGGCGTGTACAGGCAATCGAGGATTGCATAAACGAGAGCGTCTGCGATCATGTGACTAATGTAGTGACGTACTGCCTCCTCCTCCCCCGACATGCGCATGGATTACAGGGAGACGCGCTACCATGCGGCACCGAGGGACGATGGGTCCATCTGATGTAGCGGGTGAGAATGGTGTCTGGCACAAGCACTTTTTGCACTTATATCATGCTGCCTTTGCCATTTTTTCATTGGACTATTATTCATTTAAGGACATTTAAATAAATGCAGAATCACAAATATATAATAGCACAAAAAGGAGAATGATATACGGATGATAAATGATGTGTATTTGGCAACTTAGTAGCTAAGATATTTGACATTTGACACTAATTAAAATCAGCTTTAGTTTATATATCTCTTATATATAAAAAAATGAATTTCTGTCTGTTGCCTGTCTGCATGTTCATTATGCACGGCCAAATGACTGAAATGATCTGCACCAAATTTTGACACATAGGTACATCAGGTGTCCAGGAAGGCTTTAGACCGGGTCTCAGCTCCCTAGGACGTACTGTTCCTGAGATATACCCCAAAAATATATTAGCCAATAGGAGCTCACAGCGTCCCTCACATTCTAACTGCCATTCACACCGTCACATGACCCTTATTATCTAATAGAAGCTTGTAGGTCCTTGAGTCTGGATATACACAGTTACACCAGGTTTCCATAACAACTCAGCCATTTTTCCTTACTGTTAGAGGTCACTGTTAAGGGGGTGTGGTACTGTGGAGGTCACTGTTAAGGGGCAAGGTGCTATAGATGTCACATTTTAAGGGGACAGGATGCTGTGGAAGTCTTATATTAAGGCAGCATGTCACTCTTAAAAGGGAGGGGCCCTGTGCAGGACAATGTTAAGGGGGTGGACTGCTGTGCAGGGCACTGTGGGGGTTCACTGTTAAGGGGGTGAGCTGCTGTGGAGGTCAATGTTAATGGGGCAGGGCTCTGTGGAGGTCACTATTAAGAGGTAGATCGCTGTGGAGGGTACTGTAACGGGTGCAAGCCACTTTGGAGGTCACAGTTAAGATGGCGGGGTACTGTGGAGGTCAATGTTATGGGAGTAAGGTACTGTAGAGGTCACTGTTTAGGGGCAGGCTCTGTGAAGGTCACTGTTAAGGGGGTGGGACACTATGCAGATCACTGTTACGGGGATGCGGTGCTGTAGAGGTTACTTTTAAGGAGGCAGGGCATTATGGGGTGACTGTTAAGAGGGTGGTTCACTGTGGAGGTCACTTTTAAGGGGTGGGCAACTGTGTAGGTCAGTGGAAAGGAGGCAGAGCACTATGGAGGTCACAGTTAAGGGGGTGGGGTTCTGGGGGCACAATAGGGGGCATTATTATTAGTAGAGGAACTAAAGAGGCCATCATTATTACTGAAGGCATATTATGGGATGTTATTATTGGTAGAGGCATTATAGGTGGCATTATTATTATTACTGTGGGGAAAAAAGGACGATTTATTATTACCCAGTGCACAGTAGACGTTATTATTATTTCTGGAGGCACTTTATGGGGAATTATAATTACTGGGCAACAATAGGAGGCATTGTTCTTGGTGGAAGAACTATGAAGGCATTATTATTGCTAAAGGCACTACAAGTGGAATTATTACTACTGTGGGCACTAAAGGAGGCATTATTATTACTGGAACACACTAGGAAGCTTTATTATTGCTGAGGGTACTATACAGAGCCTTATTATTACTAGGGGCACAATAGGAGGCATTATTATTGCTGGAGACACTATAGGGGCATTATTATTACTGAGGGCACTATGGGGTTATTTTACTACTTAGGGTACTATAGTGGCCTTACTGGATGCATTATTTGTGAATTTGTATTACCTTGGGCTCAATAGGGTGGCATTATAAAGAAAGGGGCACTATCAGTGGACCTTTTTTTTTACTGTGAAAATTATTACTACTGAGGGGCACTACAGGGGGAATTATTATTACTGTAGCACTCATTTATTCTTTAGTTTAGTATTTGGGACAACTTCCGCAGTATACAATTTTGGAAGCAGAGCAGATGAGGTATAAGAATTGGTAGCAGGATGAGACTATCGGGGTACCAAGATGGGTAGTTTGTGTTGAGAAGGTGGGGAAGATAGTGGAAAAGACTGGATTTGACTGAAAGAGTTTGCCATGGTGGTCTGGTCCAAATAGAGAAGATGAGAAAAGAGAATATCTACATCAGATAAGATGTCTCTGGATGTAATAGTTATATAATGCTATATTCTCCTGTATGTTTGGTAGTGCTAAAAGACCAGGCAGGATGCTGAAGGTAGAACTAGCTTGGTGATGTGGACCATGCCTGATCTCCTCAGCACCCTTCTCTATATCTTAATTAGAGGCAAGTGGAGAAGAAGGACAGAATGTGGAAGCTGGCACTGGCCACCACAGAGGGGCATCTTCAGGTATTTTATGCTACTAGGGGAAAGTAAATTTTGCAGAATTCTAGTAATTGGATCTTCTGGGGAAGTATTTTGTGCTGCACTGTGAAATTTGGTTCTTCTGGGGAAGTACTTTTTACTGCACTATGGTATTGCTGGCCTCGACCACTTTTGTTGGCCAGCCTTCAGTCAAGTTGGAGTGACCTACAACATAAGGCCACTTTTACTTTTATTCAAAGGCCACTTTAAATTATCAGTCTGCCCTGTAACTAACTTCCATATTTCACCTATAAGAGCAAGCAACACAATTTTGCACCCCATTTGGTGCATTCATTAGTTCCATATTGCTAAAAAGAAATAAATCAAATTCGTTAATGTTCAGAAATTAAGCACAAAAAAATTGCTGCACTGATTTTTCCAGATTCATTAATCCCTTCTCTCCGCACCAAGTAATTGTTGCAATTGAATGAAACTTTATGTGTGAATGCATTGATGATATATGTAAGTGATTGCAATATTAGTATAAGGTTATTGGGTAAAACTGTACATTGAAAGGCAGCTCTAGGACCCTGTCAGGTCGTCTCTAGCCCAGATACAAGATGCAACTGAGCCTGTAGATCCTGCACACTTGTAGGTTGCCGAAGATGGAGTCCCAGCTGGTCCCATAAATGTTTGACGACCGAGCAGGCCAAGAAAGTGTTGCAATCTGGTGGAGACATTCCTGGGAAGGGCAATCATTATTATTCTAATGCAAAATGCCTCTCATGTGACAGCAGATTGTCTTGCACATATCACTAAGCAGTTTGTGTCCCTCATATCACTACAAGGGGTTACTGATTGTCCTATGTGATGGCTCCCCAGATCATCACACCAGCAGTTGGGGCAGTGTGTCGCTCCAGAGAAAAGGCAAGATTGAAGTGTTCACCATGAATCCTCCACACTTCAACCTGACCGTCGTCACATTCCAAAAAGAACCTGGTTTAGTTGCTAAACACGATATGGTTCCAGACCGTAGCAGTCCAGGTTTCTCATTCATGACACCACTGCAAACAAAGGTTATGGTGACTGTTTGTCAATGGCAAGAAACGTAATGGGCACCATGACACCTAATTTCCTTATGCTAAGTGCCTGGAATGGTTTAGGCAGAGATACAGGTGTTTTATGTAGATGTCACCTGTGTCTGGATTAGTGTTGAGCGTGAATATTTAAATAGCGAATTTTAATAGCGAATATCAGAACTTCGAGAATTCGCAAATATTTAGAACATAGTACTATATATTCGTAAAAACAAATATTCGTCTTTTTTTTCATCTGAACACACATGATTCGTCCCTGCTTCTTGCTTGTGGGCCATTCTGAGAAGGCTGGAATATTGTAGTCTGTAGTGAATTACAATATTCTTCATTATTTAATTTATTTCATCTTATGCGAAAAATCGGCAATGTAAGATGCACGTTAATCGAGTAAGGGCGGGTTATAGGCAACTTTATTATTGGGTTGGCTTGCTAGAATTCACGAATATAAACACCACAATATTTTAAATCACATGCTATCTATGTAGCAGTATATACTGACACCAAAGAAAAAACACATACATAAAATAAATTCATCTTTTATTAATGCATAATGACCAATATATTACAGCAATAACATTAAAATAGCAGCAAATTAAAAGGTGCAATGATGAAAAGCGGGGGGCTCCCCAGGAACCACGGTCAAAATTTAAAGTGCGCTGTGCTTAAATACAACCTTAATGGACCACATTATCCCAACTTGTTGTATGGCACCAGAAATAGTTAATTATCTGGGTCCCAACTGCCTTTAAATCTATAAAAATACAGCAAAAGGGGTGCGCTAGACAACCAAAGTCACACCACCCAATATAATTGTTCAAATATACCAACATAAACAATAATAAATCACTCAGCAGAAACAAACCCACATACTGACCGTGGACTGGAGAGACACCCGTACCCCGACAAGTGTTTCGCTGACGCTTCCGCCTTGACGCTTCCCCCCTTAGTAAATGTAATGGGTTCAGATGAAAAAAAAAAAGATGAATATTCGTTTTTAAGGATATATATTACACTATATTCTACATTTTCGGAATTCTAGAAAGCCAACCTAATAGGAACGTTGCCTATAACCGCCCTTACTCGATTAATGCACATATTACATTGGCGATTTTTCGCAAAAGCTAAAATAAATTAAATAATGAAGAATATTCTAATTCACTACATTACCTACCTGCTTTTTGCTTGTGGGCCAATGTGAGAAGGCTGCAAAGTGACCCACGCCTATATTTCGCGTTACGAATTCGCATTATGCGATTTTTACATTGCTGATTTTTCGCAATCAAGAGAATAATCTCGAATACGAATATTCACGAATATATAACAAATATTCTACCACATATTCACAAAATATCGCAAATTCGAATATTGCTCCTGCCACTCATCACTAGTCTGGATGGTGGACAATAAAAACTGTGAGTTTCTTGTGCTTGTTGGTAGATCAAACAATCCTCTCTACTGGTAGCCTGTCTGGGCCATCCAGAGCCTGTTTGCCATGTGTCTGTCCCCTCATATAACCACTGTTCCCAACAAATCCTAACGGCAAGGTCAACTCTGAAAGTGTATTTATAGGGCACTGAGGCAAAAGCACTTTTACACCTTCTTGTGGCAAGACCCATTGTCTAATTAGACCACTCCTGTAATCATTTACATATCTGCCTAAAATATAACTACATACAGAGTTTTCCAGCAATCCAACATTTCTATCCGGGCGCATTATATTTTATGTCCATGAGTGCAATTTGATTCCCATAGTCTTTACTGTGGATGCCCCAAAGCAAATAATTTAAATTCTAAGGAACAACATTTAAAAACAGAGCTCTTTTGACAATATTACAGTACATTCAAATCGGGGTAAAAATAACTGTGAGACTTTTAAGGATCATATAACTCTCTTTATCCTTCTAGGTCACCTGAGACTTTGATCATGAAAATTTAATAGATGTATGTTTTATTTTATTTTAACAATTATGTACTTATGTACAGTTTATAAATTACATCATCAATTATCTAATACAGCTGATGACAGATATGTAAAATACAGAAGGTTTGTTGCATTTATTCATACATTTGTTTTTGAATATTCTATCTATCTATCTATCTATCTATCTATCTATCTATCTATCTATCTATCTATCCATCTATCTACCAGACTAGTACACTCAACTATAAATATTCTACTGTATAACACCTACAAATAATGATTTGTGACTGTACTGTATGTTAATTTAAAAAGCAGAGTAAAAACGTGCAACATACAGTTGTTCACAATCCAGTACTAACTTGTCCTTAAAATGTAGGTCCCTCTGGAAATATGATTCAGATCCCCTTGAACTTAGAAAACGTTTTCCTTTTTCCTGTTTCAAGCAAAATACAATAGAATTCTATAAAAAAAGAAAGCAGTCCTATAGCATTCCTTTATTTTTCTTTTGAAAACTATAAGAGATAGATCAGATATCGTTGTAGGTGGTCTTTATATATACTAACCTAGCTGTGACCTTTGTAGAATAGAGAAGTAATTTAATGCATTTGCATGATTTTACAATGTGCCAGGAATCAACAAAACCACACACTTGGGCAGTTTAAAAATTTCAATTTGTAGCAATTAAAAGCAACACAATATCTACAAGATCTATTGCATCCAGTCTTTCTTGACCTGTAATAATGTGGTGAAAGTTCAGCATTGCTAGTAGCACGATTCTTGAAATACAGAAAATACAATAGAATATTCTCTTTCATTGTATTGCTCTCTAGCTTTCAGACAGTCTGCTGAGTTTTATTAAAGGGATTTTCTGGGAATATTAACTGTTAAGGGAAAGATTTATACATATCTGCTCCCTGTTGCTTTGGTCATGAAAGCTGGCTTCCATTCCTTCCTCTTCCAGTCTCCTGCTTATTTTACCTAAGTGATACAGCACTGCTGAAGCCAGTTATTGGCTGCAGTAGCGCACAAAGCCATGTCCATGCCTGAAGAAAAAAGCAGAGGACCTGCAGATGGATGTGTGGGACTCAGTGAGCAGGATTAGAGTGTCGTGGAGCAGGCAAGTATGACTCTTTCAGTAGACTATGCAGTCTAGGGGCCTTCACTAGATAGCTCCTTTAGGATATTACAGCCTTCGTGAAATGCTACAGTACATGTGACTTATGTTTAATGGAATAAGAGGTTGGTGGTGGGACTTATGAAATTTGCAGTATCCATAGAAGAATGATGATTATGTTTGTATTACTGTAATGTAGGTTCAGGAAAAGTTCTACAGACGGCAACATGATTTCACTAAATCTGTCTGGTTAAGCTAGTGTTGGGACTTCATAGGAATTTGGTAGTAGGTCTAATGTGATCTGTACATTATATTGGTTTACTTTCCATTTGTTTTTTATTAATGTTTTCAAAATACCATACAAAACATATAACAGATTACAAAGACAGTCAATAGACAGACATTAAGGTATTATCAATATACAACCTCTAGGGTACTCAGTCGCCGTGGGCATAGATCCATTAAGTCTTACTTAGCATATTCCGCAAGATCAAACAGGTTATAAAATACAGTGGGGGAGTGGTGAGGCATATTGACTTGATACCCAAGGTAGCCATTGATTAAGAGTTTTAATCCTATTTTCCATAGATGTGGCGTAAACCATTTCACACACTAAGTAGTAATTAACCTCTTGTATCACTAATATTAAGGGCGGAGTGGTAAGTTGCTTCCAATTTTTAGCTATTGACATTCTTGTCGCAGCTAGGATGTGAGCCACCACCCACACCTGATCTGCCGGTAGTTCATCTAGGCCGATGCCCAGCAACACCATCTCCGGGGTGATGGGCAACGGCGAAGAGAAAATAGAGCAGATAAGATCCTCCACATTTGCCCATATTGGTCGTACTGACGGGCACAGCCACCACATGTGCAACGATGAGCCTAAATTTCCACACCCCTCCAACAAAGATGAGAAGTATTGGCCGTCATTCGAGCCAGCCTGGAAGGAGTCCAATACCAGCGGAGCTGCACTTTCCTAATCTGTTCAACATGATTAATACACTTAAAGCTCTTGTATGACCACACAAAAGCTTTATGCCATTGGTCAAGGCTAAACTCCCTGCCTATTTCTGCCTCCCATGACAGCATACATTTTAGTTTCTGATTATATTTAACTAATGCCAGTATAGCATAAAGAGTCGATATCTTAGGTCTGTTACCCACACCTTCCACTACATATCTAGCCAATAAATTCTCACTGATGGCAGGTTGATGGTGAGGCAGTGTATATAGGCAATGGCGTATTTGTAAATATTGATAGAACAGTTTGTTCGGTATCCCATATGCCTCATGCAGCGATTCAAAACTTAATATCCTGCCTCTATCATACAACTGGCCAATCAGCTGTATACCACAGGTGTGCCATATAATCAGAGATAGGTCGGGTATAAGATATTCCACAATTGCTAAAGGGAGTTTTTGTATTGGAAGACAGCTAAGATGTCCAGCTGTGAGAAAGAGTTTCCAAATATATATTGAGCTCTCCATGGTGTCCAGCGGAACATTTACTGTACATGGCTGAACCCCATGGACAGCTAATGCAGATTTGAGCGATCCACCCTTGACAAGCTGTTGTTCAATCTGCATCCACCGATGATTTACCGTGGGTGACCACCATTCTAGTGTTTGATCCATCAAACTGGCCAAATAATAATTATAAAGACATGGGACGCCCAGCCCTCCATTCCTAATTGAAATGTATAAACAGGTCTTACCAATTCTGGGACGTTTACCCTGCCAAATGAAGTTCAATATCCCTGATTGGAGAGATTCAATGTATTTAAGGGGTATTTTAACGGGTAGGCAGCGAAACATGTAAAGCACTTTAGGTAGGATAAACATCTTAACCGCATTAATACGGGCTATCCAAGAAAGATGAATCTTAGCCAACTTAGAATAATCTTTGCATATATCTAATTGTAAGCGCTTTACATTAATAGACACAGATTCCTTAATCGAGGACGCCAACTGCACACCCAAATAGGTAAGAGAGGAGGGTGCCCATTGATAAGCATATCGGCCTGTGATCATATCTCGCACGCTCTGAGGCACATGAAGGGATAGCAGCTGCGTCTTCCCAGCGTTTAATCTATAATAAGAACACTTAGAATACGCAGTCAAGACGCTCGAGAGCGCCTCCATAGATCTCTCAGGGTCTGTAAGAACCAGGAGCACATCGTCAGCATAAAGGCTGACGGTGTGCTCCGAGCTCCCAACCCCGATACCCGAGATTGCGGGGCATGAGCGAATTGACTCAGCAAGAGGCTCAATGATTAAGGAAAAGATTAGGGGAGACAGGGGGCAGCCCTGTCGAGTCCCGTTGGTAATGCCAAAGGGGCCAGACATATATCCTGCTGTTAGAACAGTAGCAGAAAGTTTAGAGTATAGCCCCATAATAGCAGTCACAACGGGACCCTTAAAGCCAAATTTCCCTAAGACAGCCTCCAGATATCCCCAGTGCACTCCTATCAAACGCCTTTTCGGCGTCTAGAGAGGCAAGTACAGTGGGGATTCCGGAGGCGTCAGCGAGCTGTATCAGGTCAATAATTCGCCTAGTTCCATCCCTACACTGTCGTCCTTGGATAAATCCTACTTGGTCATACGAGACCAAGGATGGAAGAACTTCATTGATACGTAGGGCCAGAATTTTAGCATATAGTTTTAAATCCCCATTTAATAATGAGATTGGTCTAAAATTAACAGGTTCGGTCGTAGGTTTACCTGGTTTAGGGATAGTTACAATTATAGCCTGTGACATCTCTGATGGAATATTACCGGAGGTCATGAAATCATTGAAGAGTCTCACCAGATAAGGCACCAGTGCTGTGCTGAAGGTTTTATAATAGTCAGCGGTAAAACCGTCTGGTCCTGGTGCCCTACCACTCGAGTACGCCTCAATGCTTCCAGAACCTCCTCAGTAGTAATAGGGGTGTTCAGAGCTTCCAGTTGTTGAGTCGATAGAGAAGCCAGTGACAAAGGGTCCAAGAAAGAACTTATAGATTCAATGTCAGGTTGAGGGGTGTTAACATCATCTTTAAGATTATATAGCTCAGAATAATAAGAAGCAAAGACGTTAGGGATGTCCACTGGATTTGTCACAGTGGCATTTTTATAGGTTAGCTGCAAAATTCTTGACACTGTCGCTCTGCTTCTAAGGCGTTTAGCCAGTATAGCCCCTGCCCTGTCTCCCATACTATAATGGGATGCCCTCGAGCGTCTCAAGTGCTTCTCATATTGATACACAAGTAAAGATCTTACCTCAGAGCGTGCGGCACGAACAAGACCAGAGAGCATATCAGAGGGGCTGGATTTATATGCCAGCTCCGCTGATTCCAGCTTAGATAATGCAGTGTGCAGCTCCTTATCCCTGACCCTCTTAAGCCTCGCCGCAGATTGTAGGAAGATACCCCTCATATATGCTTTATGCGCTAGCCACATCGACGTATTAGATATACCATCCACATCATTATTAAGATAGTAATCTTCTAAAATAGAGGCGTATCTTTCCACCCTCTGCACGCACCTCAGCAGGTAAGAGTTAAGTCTCCAACTTCCAGGAGGTGGTCCCGACATCCCCACATTTATTTCTATAGCTATGTGAGCATGGTCCGACCATGTCGCACAGCCTATATGTGACTTAGTCACCCTACTGATTAACGATCTAGAGATCAGAAAAAATCTATGCGGGAGAGGGAAGAGTGAGAGGGGAGACATAAGTATAATCCCTTTCATCACTGTGGTGATATCTCCAAATATCATGTAGATCATTCATCATGAGGATATTTCGGAGGTCAGGTCTCTTAATAGAAGAGTTAGATAAGCAGTCAATATCAGAATTTACTGGAATATTAAAGTCTCCCCCATCACTATTCCACCTCTAGCCACCCTCCGGATCTTTTTAAAAAGTCTATTCAAGAACGTTATCTGGCGTGCATTAGGAGCATACACCGACACCAGTGTAGATTGGACTCCTTCCAGGAGGCAGAGCAGAATAACATAGCGCCCCTACGGTCTATTATACATTCTTGGAGAGTAAAAGCCGCAGTAGTCTTTATCCCTATGAATGTCCCGGCCTTGCGCCTCTTCACAGAGGGCGAGTGGTAGATATTAGAAAAACTACTATGAGTACAACGGAATAAATCTGCCTCTAATAAATGCGATTCTTGAATAAAAGCCACATCACAATTCGCCCTCTGTAGGTCAGCCCAAAGCCGGGACCTTCGATATGGAGAATTTAAACCATGAACATTATTACTATAAAACTTTAGCCCCATAGTTTTACATAAAAAGTGGCTCATACGGTGCTAAATGCCCCACTGCCCACAAGAAAAGCGACATAATGGAAATTTCTACAGATAGGGATCCCAATGACCAAGCGACTGATTTAGAGACACTAAACATTAATATTCCCCAGATAGATCACACATTGATACCTTTACAAATACAAAACACAGACAAACCAACAAATAAACATCCAGCATAGATGGTAACACGTAGTCAGCATACCAGCAGCCCACTATAGGGCTTGCAAACCCGCCTTCCGCGGCAGGTAACAGGGGGATAAGTATGCCTGACTACTCACTCACAAACGTCCTCATCCGGATATAAATAATTGCCCTTTATCTAAGAAAGCTCTTAAACATTGTCCCAGTCCTGGGTTACTCTGGCAGCACCGGCTGTCATCTTTTTCTGTATTGGTAGCTCAAGAGGCAGTAGTTTCCACCCCTGCAGCGTCTTCATAGCTTCTTGAGATGAAGTGCACACCACTTGGGATCCTTCTTTACTTATTATCAATTTAACAGGGAAACCCCATTTATATCCTATGTCATTATCTCGTAATGCCTTAGTCACCGCTTGGAACTCTCGCCTCTTAGCTAATGTAGCAGCAGATAAGTCAGAGTATATCGAGATGCCTTTAAACATAGCGGTCGGGGTGGGGTTCGATCGCAGAGCCCTCAAAAATAACTCCTTAATCTGGAAAAAATGTATGCGGGCAATAACATCTCTAGGTTTAGAGGGATCCAACCCCTTAGGTTTAGGGATCCGGTGAATGCGGTCGATCAGCAGATCTCTGTCCGTAATGGTGGGCAGTACATCTCTCATTAACTTTTGCAGAAACGCCTCAAGTTCACCTTGACCCACCGATTCAGCGATTCCGCGAAGACGGACATTGTTCCGGCGTTGTCGATCTTCAAGATCTTGTAGCTTAACCTTAATAGTGGTAAGGGTTTCCTCCAACGTCTCTTGTGCATCAACAAGTAAGTTGTGTTTGCCCGTAAATTCCACCATCTTTACCTCCAAGTGTGAGGTTCGCTCTCCCAGGCTCTGCACTTCCCGGCGGATCTCCTGCACAAATGAAGCCATATCCTCTTTCAGAGAGGAGCGCAAGTCCCCAGTAGTTTCTTCATGTCTCCAGCGGTAATCGGCTCCGACGCAGGGTCGGGAGGTCCATGTGTCGCAGCCTGCACCTCGAGATCCGGCTCCGAGAGTATGCATGGCGGTGAGTCAGGCGGGTCAGGCGCGACCACATCTTCCGCGTCTTCCGCATCAGGGGAGGCAGGCTGGGTGAAGAACTCAGTCAGTTTCTTCGAGGGCTGGCGTTTCCGAAGCTTCCCCATTGCCCCCACGTGTAGTCACGGTTGTATGCGGGAGGTTAGTCCGTCGCTAGGGCTAGGGCTAGGGCGAGTTAGTAAGCCGCTTTCAGATGTCCGGAGAGGAACGAGCGAGCGACTATGCGGCCTGCGCCATGTGCGTTCAGGCCACGCCTGGTTTAAATCAATGCACACTATCATATTTCTACTTTAACAGTAAAAATAATTTTAGGTAATATGATTGATAGTAGATAAAAATGACATTTCCAAAATATTGTTATTAAAAATGTAGGGAGTACAGTAATATTCCCTTAAAGGCATTCTCTGGGATTTACATACTGATGAGCTATCATCAGGATTGGTCATCAATATTAGATTGGCAGGGGTCTGACTCCCGACGCCCCCCACCAGTCAGCTGTATGAGGAGGATGCAGTGCTCCCTCAGATCACCAAGCACAGCTCTGTCCATTGTATAGCGGCTGTTCTTGGTATTGTACCTCAGCTTCATATAATGGTGCTGAGCTGTGCCTAGACTATGTGATGTACTTGATGTCACATAGCCTAGGAAGAAGCCTAAGCACTCACAGAGCTCACAGCTGATCGTTGGAGGTCCCGGCAGTCAGAACCCCCTCCCCCGATCATATATTGATCACTAGAGATGAGCAAATCGAAGTTGAGGAAGTGGAATTCGATCCGAATTTCAGGAAAATTTGATTTGTACCGAATTCGAATTTCCTCACGCTTCATGGTAACGAATCACATTTTTTTCTAAAATGACTGCTGCACGTGTTAGGACATGGAACAAAGAACTCTGGGAACGAGGGATCACCCACAATGCCATGCATACAGCCAATCAGCAGCCAGCTAGCAACTGTGATGTCACAACTCTATAAATAGCCTCAGCCAATTTGGATTCTACCATTTTCCAGTGTGCTTAGTGCAGAAAAGATGTCAGCAGGTGCTAGAGACAGTAACTATTTACAAGTTCAGGGAAAGATTAGTCAATGTGTAGGGAAAGGATAGGGAGGCATTATCTACACTATAAAAGGAGAACAGGGTGCAATAGGAGAGTGTGCAGCCTGGATAATAGGAGCGATTCTATTGCACCTTGCTGCACTAATTGGGCATCCAAATTGGTGATATACTGCTGCTTTTAGGTTGTTTGCACTATATGATACATCATTAATTCCAGCAAACCTTGCTTGTGATTGGGGTGCAAGTTCTATGTGATACAGCCATTTACTGGGTGTATTAATAGGAAAGATACTTACGAACATTAGCCGTTCTGCTTTGATTTTACATGTTTGTTTTTTTTGGGAGGGGTGGGGGGTGTATTAAGAGAAAAAAAAAAGAAAAAATACAGTTGAAATCAGAAGTTTATATATACTATATAAAATTACACAATGCATGTTTTTCTCAATATCTGACATGAAGTCAGAGTAAAACTTTCCTGTTTTTGGTCAATTAGGATTACCATAATTATTATTATTTGCGAATGTTTTAAGGTATTTTTATTACTTTCTACAAAGTCAAAAGTTTACATACATTTCATTAATGTTTGGTACCACTGCCCTTAAACTGTATGACTTGGGTCAAACATTTTGGATATCCTTCAACAAGCTTCTCACAATAGTTGGTCAGATTTAGGGCCCATTCCTCCTGACAAAACTGGTGTTACTGAGCCATGTTGGTTGGTTGCATTGCTCGCACCTGCCTTTTCAGCTTTTCCCATACATTTACAATAGGATTGAGATCAGGGCTTTGTGATGGCCACTCCAAAACATTGACTTTGTTATCCTTAAGCCACTTTGTAATCAGTTTGACATTATGCTTCAGGTCATTGTCCATTTGGAAGAGTTATTTCCGCTTAAGCTTAAACTTCCTGGCTGAAGTCTTGAGATGTTGCTTCAGTATTTCCACATAATTTTCTTTCTTCATGATGCCATCTATTTTGTGAAGTGCACCAGTCCCTCCGGCAGCAAAACAACCCCACAATAGGATGCTTCCACCCCCGTGTTTCACAGTTGGGATGGTGTTCTTAGGCTTCCAAGCTTCTCCCCTTTTTGCTCCAAATGTAACAATGGTCATTATGGTCAAAAAGTTCAATTTTAGTTTTGTCAGACCACAGGACATGTCTCCAAAAATGTAGGTCTTTGTTCCTGTGTGCATTTGCAAACATTAAACTGGCTTTTTTATGTTTCTTTTGGAGTAATGGCTTCTTCCTTGCAGAGTAGCCTTTCAGCCCATGTTGACTCGTTTCACTGTGGATATTGACACAGAAAAAATATATGTCTTAATTGCTGTTCAGCGGTGAAGTAACATTGGAATACAACCATTTACGTGGTGTATAGAAAGGAAATATATACGTACATCCCATTAGTCATTCGGCGGTGAATTGTAAATGTTATATTTTTTTTTTTTGGGGTGTAGAAATGGGAATAAAAAGGAAAAACTATATGTCATAATTGCCATTCAACGATTAAGTTACATTGTACTACAGCCGTTTACGTGGTGTATAAAAAGGAAATATACGTACATCCCATAAGCTGTTCAGCAGTAAATTATACTACAGCCATTTACATGGTGTAGAAAAAGGAAATATACATATGTCCCATTAGCCGTTCTGCAGTAAACTGTGATTGTTATATTTCTTTTTTTGGGGTTTAGTTATAGGTAAAAAGTCTTAATTGACCTTCGGCGGTAAATTGTGATTTTTTAATATTTTGTTTTTGGGGGGGAGTTTTTTAATCAGAAAAAAATATATACATATATGCCTTAATTGCCATTCAGTGGTGAAGTAACCATTTATGGGGTGTATTAATACGAAAGATATGTACGTCCCATTAGCCGTTCTGCGGTGAATTGTGGTTGTGATTGTTATATTTCTTTTTTTGGGGTGTAGAAATAGTAAACAAAAAAGGAAAAAAATATATGTCATACATTTTTTTTTTTGGGGGGGGGGGGAGTTAATTGATCATAAAAAAATATATATGTCTTAATTGCTTCTCAGCGGTGAAGTTACATTGTACTACAGCCATTTATGTGGTGTAGAAATATACGTACGTCCCATTAGCTAACTAGGGAAGGAAGATGGACACCTCGTAGTGAAAACTCTAATCAAAGCCCTGACTGACTACCAGTAGGAACAGACCCCAGAGGTAGGTGAGTTCATACACAAGAATACCTAAAGTCCTATCTGACTCTAAAGGATCCTGGTACTTTCTTCCAAAAGAAAGGATGAACAGGATTCTCCCTAAGGCCTAATACAAAACAACAAAGAAATGCAAAACACAGAAAAGCCAAAATACAAAGGGAAAGGTAACACTTAACTTGCAAAAAACTATGGTAGCACCAGAAGCTCAGCTGAGATCCAAACACCAGCTATCCACAGGTCCAACTGAAGCTATAAAAACCGCACACTATTGTGAGAGAAACAACTATAAATAGGTAAAGTTAAATGACCACAATAGGAACACATGGAGGTTAAGGGTGTGGCCAGTACCAGAAACAACACAGACGCCTATTGATCCACAAGGTAAAAATGTCAAATTAAACCACGTGTTGCCAGTCTCAAAGATCTCCTGCCACTAACTGTCGCAGGGACGTCCTTATGTCTTGATACGTCCTTAACAGTTATAGGAAAAAGAATACGTCTTAATTGAACTCCTGCACTGAATTGTGATTATTATTTTTTTTGGGGGGAGGGCATTATTTTAATTTTAATTTAATTATTTTATTATACAGAATGTCAGACAGACAGGTGACAGGCCCTTCAAAGGGAAAGGGCAGTAGGCAAAATGTTTCTGTCACAGGCAGAAGAAGAAGGGGGGCTGGGGGGTGGCAGAAGGAGTCTCAGCGAGAGGCCTGAGCTCCAGGTGTCATTTGGTCTTGACCAGCAACCCTGCGGTGCTTGAATGGTTTACTCGGTCTTTGACTTCGTTGCAAGTGACATCAGATACCCCCAGTCAACAGTTGGTGGGTTCCTCTGACACGAAGCTTAGTTGACATGGCCCCGGAGCAGGCCCTGTGCCTCCACCTGTCCTGAACCTTCCTATGTCATTTTGAGTTCCCTCAGCGCGAGAAGTATTATATGCCGTAGGCTTGGCTCCACTTTTCACCAAGGATGAGCTACTAGAGGACAGTCAGCAGCTACTGCCTAGCCAAGATCTGGAGGAGACATCCGCAGCTTCCTCCGGTAAGAGAGCAAGTAGTGATGATGAGAGTCGCTTGGGAGCAGGTGTTGTGAGCGGTCAGGCTCCTAGTCCTGAGACTGTTAAGGGGACATCAGTGACGTGCATAAAGTAGCAGATGATGATGTAGCCGAACGCACCGGGTGAAGAAGGGGCTGCATCATCATCATCTTAAGGAGAAAAGGGTGGCAGCTTGTGTGTGAGGCAGAGGCTGGGCCAGCAGGGTGGCAGCGTGGCTTTGAGTCAGCAGGGTGGCAGCAGTGGGAGTTAGAGAGCCAAACGTGTTGCTGCTGCCACATCACTACTCTGTGGTCTCCTCATGCTGCTGCTACCTCAACACTATGTCACTGGGCCACTCTATGGTCTCCTCATGCTGCTGTCACTTCACTCTGTGGTCACCTCATGCTGCTGTTACCTCAACACTATGTCACTGGGCCACTGTGTGATCTCATTATGCTGCTGCACTTCAACAATATGTCACTGGGCCACTTTGTGATCTCCTCTTGCTGCTGCCACTTCACCACTCTGTTGTCTCCTCATGCTGCTGCCAAATCATAACTCTGTGGTCTCCTCATGCTGCTGCTACCTCAACACTATTTCACTAGGCCACTCTGTGGTCTCCTCATGTTGCTGCCAGCTCACCACTATATCACTGGGTCACTCTGTGGTCTCCTCATGCTGCTGTCACTTCACTCTGTGGTCACCTCATGCTGCTGTTACCTCAACACTATGTCCCTGGGCCACTGTGTGGTCTCATTATGCTGCTGCACTTCAAAAATATGTCACTGGGCCACTTTGTGATCTCCTCTTGCTGCTGCCACTTCACCACTCTGTGGTCTCCTCATGCTGCTGCCAAATCATAACTCTGTGGTCTCCTCATGCTGATGCTACCTCAACACTATTTCACTAGGCCACTCTGTGGTCTCCTCATGTTGCTGCCAGCTCACCACTATATCACTGGGTCACTCTGTGGTCTCCTCATGCTGCTGCCACCTCGACACTATGTCACTTGGCCACTCTGTGGTCTCCTCATGCTGCTGCCACTTCACTGCTATGTCACTGGGCCACTCTGTGGTTTCCTCATGTTGCTGGCAGCTCACCACTATATCACTGGGTCAATTTGTGGTCTCCTCATGCTGCTGCCACCTCGACACTATGTCACTTGGCCACTCTGTGGTCTCCTCATGCTGCTGCCACATCACCACTCTGTCATTTGGCCACTCTGTGGACTTCTCATGCTTCTCCCACCCTCCCCACTCCATGACTGCGCCACCATTTTGCCTTTTTGGCCTGATTGACATCATCATTTATTTGACCTTATTCTTCTGATCTGTCAGAAGGAAGGAAAAATGTGACGCACAACGGATCCTATGTAGCAGTTGTAAGGCCTATATAACATGGTCCCTATTTTGCATCAGAATTGGCTTATGATTTGGTAGCCAAAAGCAGGAATGGCTACAAAACACAGAAGACATGCAAATATTTTATTCACATGTCATCTCTGTTTTAGATCCACTCCTGTTTCTTTTTGGCTTTAGCAATACTGATGGATTACTGACCAAATGCTGACCGAGTGAAGGCGGATGCTCAACAGACAGGATCCATTTCTTGGGGGTTATTGTTCTGACGGATCAGAGGAAGTACAAACGTCAACAAAAAATTACTGCTGACACCCTCTCCACGCTGTTGGGGGGCTTTACTTGTATGAACATAAAACAGGTTCTGTAGACATTTTTGAGAAATTCGCTTATCTCTATTGATGACTCATCCTGAGGATAGGCCATCAATCTGTGAATCCAAATAAACCCCTTAAAAAAACTATTATGTCACCTGGCAATTTTCTGTTGTTTTTAACAATGTGTCTCATATTTCTATACTGCTTCCTTGTATGTTTACACTGTCAGATTTAGGGGTTCCTGCAGGATTATAAATCACAGAAAAAAATGCACCAAATGGATATGCCACTGACTATACTAGCTAGTCATACAAGCAGATATTAAAAGCTGAGACTTTTTACAATATATTCCTGTCAGGAACACATCAGAGCCCCTCATGCACCACGTCACGGTCACTCAGCATGGCATGGGGTCCTACCACCACGCTAACTATGGTGTGAACACGGTCTGAAGGTGATGGAATCCTGCTCACAGCCAAGCTTCCACACAACAGCATAGCAGGACAACTAATGCAATGTGAATAAAGCAACACTGTAAGCCACGCCCATATCTGACCATGTGATGGAGGCTCAGGTGCAAAAGAATGTTAAGTGCCAGGTGAAGGCACATTAAATGCATATGGAACAAGATCACAGAAATATAGTGGCCAATATGGGGGAACTGCTCAGGCCCCAAACACTGTAGCGTGTTTCTCATTGGGGGAGCAGGCCCACCGCATGTGGACCGCAGCAAATGGCCATTGCCAGCAAAAAATGCGTACAATGGAGGATGCCGGCGCGGAACCACATACACCACAAAGACATCCTACACAAAACGGAGCATTATACGGATGAAAATATATAACTATATAAATCACAGAAAAAAATGCATCAAACGGATATGCCACTGACTTTACTAGCTAGTCATACAAGCAGATATTAAAAGTTGAGACTTTTGTCAATATATTCCTGTCAGGAACACATCGGAGCCCCTCATGCACCACATCACGGGCTCTCAGCATGGCAAGGGGTCTTACCACTATGCTAACCATGGTATAAACACGGTCTGAAGGTGATTGAATACTGCTCACAGCCAAGCTGGTGTTGTTCAGCTCCTGGTACCCCAACAATCACTGAGGGCCTCTTCGTACAACTGATGCTGGTGATAGTCTGTCAAAACTCATTTGAATGTACCATATTTTTTTTATTTACACTGTCGGCAATTTATTTTGTGAACGGTAAAAATGTTTTAAAAAATGTTTTTAATATATTTTAGAAAAGGTAGAAAATTCAAATACACTCTGTATTTTCCAATGCAATATAAAGCATTTTACTCCTGTATAAAGCAAGAATTGATAATCATCCTTGCCTTTCACTTATGGCAAAGTGGAATTATTTTGAAAAGAATATACCTCTTTTTCCTTGGAAATTCTTATCCTAGCATGTGAATATCTTTTGAAATGGAAGAACTGGAAGTGAAGAATTTTTTTGGCTGCTGACCAAATGCTATAGTATTCATCTTGTTATTCAACTTTACATTAATCATCACTGTAATTTTTTTTCAGTTTAGGGTATGAAAGGATAGAGTCAATGTTTCAGCCTGAACAAAAGCCAAGCTCGCTGACAAACAGGGAGAGTGGACTGGCAATCGTTCAGGTATGTAAGATCTGATTCATTGGCTTGATGCACTGACATTAGGATATCCGCCTTCATTAAAAATATATCTAGAAATCCCAGTGGCTTCTGAAATGGACATGGGAGATATTTCTTGGTCCACCAGGAATATCTGTTTCAGAGATTCATATTATTATACTCCGAAAAGTGGGTGAATCATTATTGATGATCAATCATTAAACTAGTCATTTCCAGTTAAAGTCATCAGTTGAAACAGGCTAACAGAATATACTACATAATATGATGATAACATGATACATGCTTTAGTAAAAGGGGTTATCCCTTAATTAATGTAAAAAAAAGAAAATCAAACATCATATAATATATGAAAATATATTTCTAACAAAGCTAGAACCAGTCCTGTACCTCACATGGATGCAGAGATCTCCCCATGCATTGATTTAATTGCTCTGCTAGATTTATATCAAGCTGGCAGCTCAAGGAGAGTGTCCTTTCTGCTACAGCTCAGGGGTCGTGTTTTTTCTGCTGCAGAACTTTTCTTTTCACAGCTTAGGAGGCAGTTGAAGGATGAAACGGAGCATGTGCAGCAATCCCAGTGAGACGGACAAAGAAATAAAAAACAAACAAACAGCAGGTAGTGATATACAGGTACATTTTATTGAATAACTTAGTTGCTATGCAAAAATTTTTATTACTTGCAATTATAAAGGTATTCAGATCTAGGTGCTGGATCTGCCAGTTAAAATCAGATAGCACATATCCTTTTTTTCTAATCTGTTTTTCTTTTCTGATTGTAGATTTTTTTAATTCTATTTCATGAACATTATTATAGGGGTGACAATCTTGTCTGAGCTGCTCTTAACAGCATTTAGAAAACATTAATAAAATTGCTTTAAGGCAGCCCCATGGTCTATAGACACAATGGTCAGGAGGGGACCTCATTGATTTCTTTTGGAGAGTTTTCTAGGCATGATCTGTGACCTGTGCAGAGGTCATTGTACAGGGAAGGAATAGAGAATAGATAAACAGCAGGATATTTTCTGATGACACATTCCTTTTAAATACTTGAATGTCCAATGACCCATAGACTTTAATGTTTAGCTGTAATATGTTGGGACAGTCCAACTGTATTGAGAAGTATCATACTTTTTTTTATAGCAGTCTATTTTAGATGAATGTATTTGTATAGGCATAGTCTGTCTAAATGATCAGGGGCCATATTCTACAAGGCAATCTGTTTCAGGAACCTGCGGAAAAACCTGCAACAGTGTCGGCAAGTTTATCTTCTAGTGGTCTTACAAGATATTACTTAAAGATAAAATAAGGCATGACATTATATCCTCTGACTGGTTATAGGGAATATCTAATGAAAATGAGCACTTGTTAATGGGTTAAATATATTAGGCATCAAGTAAAGAGTCCGTTCTTCAAGGTGATATGTTAGAATTAGATAAAAACTCGTAAGGATCTGCACTTTTACTAGGGGCAAATTATTATGGGTAGATTTTGTAGGGTATTCCTAGTATGCAGTGATGAGAACATACCAAACGTGGTCCTTGGAAAGACAACTGGTGGTTATTGTAACCCAAGGATCATGTGAAGAGAACTACACTGTCACGACCGCTATCCCAGCAGCGGTCGTGTCGCACCAGACGGATGGGAAGGGGGACCCTTATCTACGGATGGGAAATAGAACGGCCACCCCTGACAAACCCTAAGCTGGCACCTGTCTGCCCTGATACCCTAGACGGGGTGTGAACCCGTGCGGCGAGCAGGATGCCTAAACCCTGAGTCACCCTCAGAAGACTAGACTGGGGAAAGGCAGATGGGAGCACTAGTCACCATCACTCATGTCTAGGAGAACAACAGGGGAAGACAGAAACAAACAAACAATCTCCAGCAGAGATAGACTTATCCAGTCACGAGCAGAGAAGATGATCCCAATAACGACAGTCCACGCCAGACAAGAGCTCCACAGCAATACCGTCAAACGATCTCCTTCAAAGGTCAGAATAGCACTGGAAGTAAGGACTATATCTGGCAATGACTGCAAGTGAAACTGAAACTAATATAGTAGCTGGGAGTGGCAGACAGCACTCACCTGAGAAGAATGCCTACAAACTCCCAGTCAGGACAAAAAGGTTCACAAGGCAAAACCCGGATGACATACCCTGAACCATGGAGCAAACTCACAAGCTATCGCGAGTAGCAAGTCGCTGCGACCTTCTCTTCCCAGACCTATCTGGATCAGTCACAGTCGTGACAGTACCCCCTTTCTACGAGGGGCCACCGGACCCTCAAGACCAGGCCTCTCCGGGTGGGACCTATGAAAAGCCCGAATGAGTCTGTCCGCCTTTATCTCTGATGCTGGCACCCACATTCTCTCTTCGGAACCATAACCTTTCCAGTGCACCAGGTACTGAAGAGAGCGGCGAACATATCGTGAATCAACAATCTTTTCTACCTGAAACTCAAGACTGCCATCAACAACCACCGGTGGAGGCGGTAGTGGCAATGGTTCAGGAGGTTCTACATATCTCTTAAGCAGAGATCTGTGGAAGACATTATGGATCCTTAGAGTCTGAGGTAGCTCCAGACGAAAAGCCACCGGGTTAATGATCTTAATTACCCTATAAGGACCAATAAATCTCGGACCTAATTTCCATGAGGGAACCTTCAACTTGATATTTCTGGTAGACAACCACACCAAGTCATTCACCCCAAGGTCCGGACCTTCAGAGCGCTTCTTATCAGCCACACGTTTGTATCTACCACCACTTCTCTTCAAACTTTCTTGCACACTCTGCCACACTGATGAAAGTGAAGACGCAAATCGTTCCTCCTCGGGAATCCCAGACGGCCCCCTCACTAAACGTACAAAACTGAGGATGGAAACCATACGCACCAAAAAATGGTGACTTATCGGTGGATTCTTGACGACGATTATTAATGGCAAACTCGGCTAACGGTAAATAAGATGACCATTCCTCCTGATTTTCGGAAACAAAGCATCTCAAATATGTCTCTAGGTTTTGATTGGTACGTTCAGTCTGACCGTTGGACTGTGGATGGAAAGATGAAGAAAACGACAGATGAACCCCTAAACGAGAACAAAAAGCTTTCCAAAATTTAGAAACAAATTGGGTACCACGATCCGAAACAATATCGGAAGGGACCCCGTGAAGCTTCACGATGTGGTCAATAAAAACCTGAGCCAGTGTGTTAGCATTAGGCAATGCGGTCAGAGCAATAAAGTGCACCATTTTACTGAATCTGTCAACAACAACAAGAATAACAGTCTTCCCCGCTGATACTGGTAGATCAGTAATGAAATCCATTGATAGGTGCGTCCAAGGCCTGTTGGGGATGGCCAGAGGTAAAAGACGCCCTGCCGGACGAGTATGATCCACCTTAGAACGAGCACAGGTAGGACATGCAGACACAAAATTCAACACCTCCTGGCGCCACTTAGGCCACCAGAACCGACGAGACACTAATTCAGAGGTTGCCTTACTACCTGGGTGTCCTGCCAGTGCGGAGTTATGGTGTTCTTTTAGTATCTCCAGGCGTAAATTTTCTGGCACAAACAGTTTACCCGAGGGGCAGGAGGCCGGGCGTCCCCTGAGCTTCCAACACCCTCCCTCTAAACCTGAGTGTAATGCAGAGACCACCACCCCCTTTGCAAAATAGGCTCTGGAACATCATCATCACCCCTCCAGGAAAACTTCGAGACAATGCATCCGCCTTAGTATTTTTTGCCCCCGGGCGATAGGTTATTACAAAATTAAACCTAGTAAAAATAACGACCACCGAGCCTGTCTAGGGGTGAGACGTTTAGCAGACTCCAGATATACTAAGTTTTTGTGATCAGTAATCACTGTGACGGGATGAACCGCTCCTCCAAAAATGACGCCACTCCTCTAAGGCCAACTTAATAGCCAAAAGTTCCCTGTTGCCAATGTCATAGTTCCTTTCTGCAGTAGACAATTTCTTCGAAAAGAAAGCACACGGACGCCATTCACCAGGGACGGGCCCTGAGATAGTACCGCTCCCACCCCCACCTCTGATGCGTCAACCTCTACAATAAAAGGAAGCGAGACATCTGGCTGTACGAGAATAGGAGCCGAGGTGAATCTTTCCTTCAGAGATGTAAAGGCAGTTTTGGCTGCATGTGACCATTTGGAAAAATCGGATCCCTTTCGGGTCATGTCCGTCAGTGGTTTGACCACCAAGGAATAGTTCTTTATAAACTTTCTATAAAAATTGGCAAACCCCAGGAAGCGTTGCAATGCCTTCAGGTTCTCAGGCAGATCCCAGTCCATAATTGCCCGGACTTTCTCTGGATCCATGCGGAAACCTGAATCTGACAACACATACCCCAGAAATGGCAGTTCTTTTACGGCGAACACACATTTCTCTAATTTGGCAAACAATTTGTTGGCCCTTAATATCTGCAGCACTTGTCTCACATGGATCTTATGTGTATCCAGATCCGGAGAATAGACCAGGATGTCATCAAGATATATCACAACAAATCTCCCGATAAGGTGACTAAAAATATCGTTGACAAAATGTTGGAACACCGCAGGCGCATTAGTAAGACCAAATGGCATGACCAGATTTTCATAATGCCCTTCCGGAGTATTAAAGCCGTCTTCCACTCATCCCCTCTTTGATGCGAACCAGGTTATAGGCTCCTCTGAGATCCATTTTGGAGAACCATTTAGCACCAGCAACCTGATTAAAGAGGTCGGGAATGAGAGGAAGAGGATAGGGGTCTCGGATAGTTATCCGGTTTAATTCCCGGAAATCCAGGCAAGGACGCAGGCCCCCATCTTTCTTTTTAACGAAAAAGAACCCTGCAGCCACGGGTGAAGAAGAGGGTCTGATGTGTCCCTTAGCCAAACTCTCCGAAATATAATCTTTCATAGCCTTCCTCTCCGGGCCGGAAAGATTGTATAACCGGGTTTTAGGTAGTTTTGCCCCAGGTAACAGATTAATTGGGCAATCATATGGACGATGAGGTGGTAACCCCTGACAACCCTTCTCAGAGAACACATCCATAAAATCTGACAGAAAGGAAGGTAGAGATGTTACAGAGAGTGTTGAGCACCTACTACTCAAGCAGTTGTCCTTACAATGTTCACTCCACTCCACAATCTCCCGGCCTGCCAATCCACCACTGGATTGTGAGTCACCAGCCAGGGAAGCCCCAATACCATAGGAGCCGGAAGACCGTCCAGGACATAACAAGAGATATGCTCTTTATGGAGGTCCCCTACCTGCAGATGGATATTATGGGTGACCTGAGTTAACTCTCTCTGAGTAAGAGGGGAGGAGTCGATGGCAAAAACAGGAATAGTTCTGCGTACCGATTCCGGAGTAAAACCCAGAGCCTGAGCAAACCGTGAATCCACCAAGTTGACGCCCGCCCCACTGTCCAAAAAGACGGAACAGATCTCAGTCTTATTGCCCGCTACAACGGTAGCGGACAACAAAAACTGAGACATGCGTATGGAGGAAACGAATACGCCCAGACTGTTATCCTCCGCACAGTCTAGGGACTCTAGTTTTCCGGCGGTTCCTTTGTTTGTGATCTCTTGGGTTCTGAGGGACATACCTTCACAAAATGACCCCTCCCCCACAACGAAAACAAACCTCTGACCTATGGCGGACCTTAGGAGGATTCACCCGTCTAGTGGCGCCCCCTATTTGCATTGGTTCGACTGGATCACAACAAACCGATCCCTGCCCTATAGAGGCCTCTGTAGAATTTAATAGTCTCTCCCTGAGTCGTCTGTCGATTCTTATGGACAGAGACATAGCAGCCTCAAGAGACCCAGGGACCTCGTATACCGCCAGCGCGTCTTTTAATTTTTCAGACAACCCCTGGCAGAACTGACTCCTAAGGGCCGAGTCGTTCCATAATGTATTAGTAGCCCACCTACGGAATTCAGAACAATATAGTTCAGCTGACCGGTTCTCTTGCCGAAGTCTACGTAGCTTAGATTCAGCCAGTGAGACCCTGTCCGGGTCATCATATACGAGACCCAAGGCTTCAAAAACTCCTCCACAGATCGTAAGGCCGGAGAGTCTGATGGTAAGGAGAAAGCCCAAGCTCTGCGGATCTCCTTGCAGGAGAGAAATTACAATGCCCACCCGTTGTTCCTCACCGCCGGAGGATCTAGGGCGTAACCTGAAGAACAATTTACAAGCTTCTCTGAAGGTTACAAATTGGTCTCTCCCTCCTGAGAACCTGTCAGGAAAAGCCACTTTTGGCTCAGGAGTACCTTGGTTTCCCGTAGCAACGGTGGAACCCAAGGATTGCTGCTGCTGCTGCAGCACTGTTGCTTTTAATCCTGCCACTTCAAGGGATAATCCCTGTAATTGTTGCGCCAAAACCGTAACCGGATCCATAGTGGAACAGAAAAATACAAAGCAAAACAGCAAGCAAAAAAAAAAAGAAAATGTCACTTTTTTTTTTTTTTAAAGGCCAGATATACTGTCACGACCGCTATCCTAGCAGCGGTCGTGTCGCACCAGACGGATGGGAAGAGGGACCCTTATCTACGGATGGGAAATAGAACGGCCACCCCTGACAAACCCTAAGCTGGCACCTGTCTGCCCTGATACCCTAGACGAAGTGTGAACCCGTGCGGCGAGCAGGATGCCTAAACCCTGAGTCACCCTCAGAAGACTAGACTGGGGAAAGGCAGATGGGAGCACTAGTCACCATCACTCATGTCTAGGAGAACAACAGGGGAAGACAGAAACAAACAAACAATCTCCAGCAGAGATAGACTTATCCAGTCACGAGCAGAGAAGATGATCCCAATAACGACAGTCCACGCCAGACAAGAGCTCCACAGCAATACCGTCAAACGATCTCCTTCAAAGGTCAGAATAGCACTGGAAGTAAGGACTATATCTGGCAATGACTGCAAGTGAAACTGAAACTAATATAGTAGCTGGGAGTGGCAGACAGCACTCACCTGAGAAGAATGCCTACAAACTCCCAGTCAGGACAAAAAGGTTCACAAGGCAAAACCCGGATGACATACCCTGAACCACGGAGCAAACTCACAAGCTATCGCGAGTAGCAAGTCGCTGCGACCTTCTCTTCCCAGACCTATCTGGATCAGTCACAGTCGTGACATACACTTACGTTTTGTTTCTGGGGCTTCTTCACTGGACATCTGGTCCCCACATGCAAACTTCCTGCATGGACGCATTAATCGCTGCAGCCAATAACTGCCCTCAGCGGTGACGGTTCCATAAATGTCACATCATTGCTGGGTCACATTCTTCTTGGGTTCAATATAAAGTCAAAACAGCTCACCACTGGAATGCTTGCACGGGAAGGGGTTATCCCCAACAAAATAAAAAAATCGATGAATCCCAGCAGGGGTATTTGAAGTATACTTTTATTCCAAAGAACAAGTGTCACAGGACGCGTTTCGGCCCGTCCAGCCTTCTTCAACTGCAGTTGAAGAAGGCTGGACGGGCCGAAATGCGTCCTGTGACACTTGTTCTTTGGAATAAAAGTATACTTCATATACGCCTGCTGGGATTCATTGATTTTTTGACATTCTTCTTGGGGACATCACAGTTGAGGTCAGTCATTGGCTTCAGTGATGCATGTAACCTTGTCTGTGCAGGAAATTTGCAAGTTTGGAGAAGACCAGGAGCCAAGGAACATGAACGGAGCAGTGGGAAACCAGATAAGTTTAGCTCTTGCGACAGGGAGGAACAACATTTAAAAAAAATAATGCTGGAGCTCTCCTTTAAATATTGGACAATACCACCAATTACACATCTACTTATCTGTGTCTTTGTTGTACCTCCAGCAGATGTCCAGAACAGAGGGGCACCATTTATGGGATTTGACATGCGTTACTATTTTATAATAATTCTCTTGTGCTTGGATAAAAATGCAGGGTCATGTGAAGCTTTAACAACCCCACAAATCATTCAATCATCTACTAGCTCTTTCTATTCTCCTGCTATTAGTTGCAGGTGATATTTCACCAAACCCAGCCCCCCCCCCCTTTTTTAACTACGGCTGTTCATTTGCCAAACACAAAATATCTTAAATTATTGTTAATGTTTGCTGTATGTCTTCTCCCTTCTCTTTTAACTGTGCTCTCTGGAACTCTCAGATGGTGTATAACACACTCCCACAATCCATAACTTCTTCCTTTCAAAATCTCTTAACTTGCTGGCCATCATATAAACTAGGCTTCCACTTTTCAACATGGCTGCCTCTCTATCCTATGGTGGGCTACACTTTTCTCATACTCCCAGACTTTATATCAGGCATGGTGAAGGAGTAGGCATACTACTTTCTCCACAGTGCACGTATCACGTCATTCACCCATACTCTCTCTCACATTCTCTTCTTTTGAGGTTCACACCATCAGACTCTGTGAGCGCCTGTTGTGTATTACCCACCAGGCTCCACCCACCTGTTCCTAGATCATTTCGCTGCCTTGCTTCTCCACTTACTATCATCTGAATTACCAACTTTTATTATGGGTGATATTAATATCCCCATTGATGATTCTATCCCCCACCAGCTTTCTTTCTTTAACCTCCTCTCTCAACCTCTCAAAACTCACTTCATGTGCCATGCACAAAGATGGAAATACACTTGATCTAGTCTTCTTCCGCCTCTGCTCAATCTCTGACTTTGTCAACTCACCCTTCCCGCTTTCTGACCACAATCTTCTTTCCTTTATTATGAGGGTATCTCACTTCTCTTATGACATGCCTACCATTCACACATACAGAAATCTACACACCATTAAATCCCAGTATACCCCCTTTCCACCTTATAAATGCAGTAAAATCAAGTTTCATAACCTGGTTGAACATCTTGTCTTTGTGCCCGAGGGGCGGTGTCTCTGCTTCACTTGTGCCCAGCCGCACCTAACCGCCATTTTCATGCGCCGCCCAGCTCATTATTATTCACTTCGCTTGGCGGCTTCTTCTGTCCCCGACGCATGTCCTCTACATGTTTCATCTTAGATTCATCAGGAGCTGGTTACATATAGACCGGAAAATCTCTGCCTAAAGACGCTGCCACACTAGTACTATGTTGCGGCATTAGCCGGCGCTGTGAGGGCCGCTAAGCGGTCACGCCAAACGCCGCTTCAAATAGATTAGGCCACACCCCCAGGGGCGGGACAGGAAAGTGATATGAGGCCAAAGGGAGCCCGTTCAGGCAATGTCAATAAAGGCAACGCCGGTCTCTCCAGTGGCTTCTTCATTCAACCACTCCCCCTCCAATGCGGTAAATGGGGATACATTGTAACAGGCTAATGGTGGCTCCGACATACAGATAAAGCCAAGGGGTATGGAGCCAGGTCAAAAACGAAATGACAACACTGATGTATGCAGTGAAAGCGCAAAACTACCGCCAGGCGGGATGATGACTAAATGTTATAATTTACTTGCCAAATAACAACAAATTGGCAACTCAATACAACTATATTGTGGTCCCAAGACCAGTGACAAGACAGTAAAATGCATAGAAATCAATCCTAGAACCAATGAAAGATCTAAGTACTCAGTTTACGGCACGCTTAAAGGAAAGACCGTTTTTCATAATTAACCATTATAGTTTGATGGATATTGAACAAAAAAGGGGATGCATGCCATATCGCTATTTATTATATTTTATTGGCCCATGTATTAATCAAGTTGAATATGGGGAATAAGGAGAGGGAGGAGATGGAATATACCTTGGGAGGTTCCAAGATAATAAGCACAGATATGATCAATCAAAAAAGCATGCATAAGAAATGCGATCATTCAAGGCTCCCGGCTGGACCGTGTCCACGGAAGGTGCACTGTGCTTCCTTATGAAGAACTCTCTGATTAAAGTAACCCCCCCCCCCAGGTGATGGCCTCACAATCTCCACCCCTTGAAATACAATGGATCGGACATCACCCGAATGACAGAGGTTCACATGTCGCGCGATGGTAGTGTCCTCATTTTTTCTGATGTCCGCCAAATGCTCTCCTATCCTGCGGCAAAATTCACGTGTGGTTTTCCCCACATACTGTAGGCCACACATGCACGTTGCAAGATAGACCAGCCCAGAGGATCTGAAGTTCACAAAGCAGTGATAGCATTTAGATGTGACAGTGCTAGTAAATACATCGCCTGTCTTGATGGACCGACAGGTGATACATCCGCTGCAACGAAAGGTCCCTTTGCTGGGATTTACAAGCCAATTACTGGTGTTAGCTTCCTGAAAAAAACTATGGACCAGCCGGTCCTTTAGATTTCTCCCCCTATGGTAATCCACAGACGGTTTGTCCATGATGCAGTCCGCCAAATCGTCCACTGATTGGCTGATTGATAAAACTGAATATCAAGTGTTATTACCAAAATACCCGCAGTTGGCCTGCTTCTATAGCCTACCCAAGGTGCATAAGGGTTTGGTCCCTTTAGGAGGCAGGCCAATTGTATCGGGTACGAATAGCCTGACACAGGAGGCTAGCAATTATGTTGAGACCATACTGAAACCCTTTGTGCTGGCTTTGCCCTCTCATGTGTGGGACTCCATGGAGATAGTGAATAAGCTGGATAGTCTACACGTCGATGACAATGTACTGCCGGCCAGTCTAAATGTGGAGGCCCTCTATAGCTCCATCCCACATGAGGGGGGCATGAATGCTTTGCGGTACTTTTTATGGCAACGCGGAGGAGAATTTTGCCCCCATAATGAGTTCGTCATTGAACTTCTTGACTTCATCTTGAACCACAATGTGTTCACATTTAACTGTCGCTTCTTCCGCCAGCTCAGAGGGGTGGCCATGGGGAGTCCATGTGCGCCATCCTAAGCTAATCTCATTCTGGGCTGGTGGGAGAGGGAGGGAGATCGTGTTTGGTGAGCAGCACCAGGAGTGGTCTCCATTTCTCACATTGTGGTTACGTCCCAATTTAATGAATTTGTGAGGGCCTTGAATGTAAATGACTATGGCCTACATTTCACGTCAGAGATAATCTCCAGAGAGATTACCTTTTTAGACCTGGTAATCTCCAAGACAGTTGAGGGGCAAATATTTACGAGTTTGCATTGTAAAGAAACAGCGACTAATAGTCTCCTTCACTGGGGTAGTTGTCATCCAGTCCCGCTGAAGAGGGGAATACCCCAGGGACAGTATCTCCGTGTTCGGCAGAATTGCTCTTCTCTCTCTGATTTTCAGAACGGACTTAAAAAATAGATTCCAGAAACGGGGCTACCCTCAAAATGTCCTTACATCCGCATATCATCAAGCAGCGGAATGCATGCGGGAGTCTCTACTTAACCCTAGGGTAAAAAAGGAGGATGATGATCATATTCTCCTTATTGCGACGTTTGATGGGGCCAATGCTCAGGTTATTCAGATTTTGTGCAATTACTGGGGTATTTTAAAGATGGACCCCGATTTGGCGTACTGCTTCATGGACAAACCATGTGTGACTTACCTTAGGGGGCAAAATCTAAATGACCGGCTGGTCCATAGTTTTTTCAGGGAGCTAACCCCAATACTTGGCTTGTAAATCCCAGCAAAGGGACCTTTCGTTGCAGCGGATGTATTGCCTGTCGGTCCATCAAGACAGGCGATTCATTTACTAGCACTGTCACATCTAAATGCTATCAGATACGCTGCTTTGTGAACTTCAGATCCTCTGGGCTGGTCTATCTTGCGATGTACACGTATGTGGGGAAAACCATGCGTGAATTTCTCCTCGGGATAGGAGAGCATTTGGCGGACATCAGAAAAAATGAGAACCTCTGTCATTCAGGTGATGTCCGATCCATTGTATTTCAAGAGGTGGAGATTGTAAGGCCATCACCTTGGGGGGGGGGGGTGACTTTGATCAGAAAAGTTCTTCGTAAGGAAGCACAGTGGACCTTCCGGCTGGGCACGGTCCAGCCGGGAGCCTTGAATGATCGCATTTTTTATGCATGCTTTATTGATTGATCATATCTGTGCTTATTATCTTCGAACCTCCCAAGGCATATTCCATCTCCTAGCTCTCAATCCCCATATTCAGCTTGATTAATACATAGGCCAATAAAATATATTAAATAGCGATATGTCATGCATCCCCTTTTTTGTTCAATATCCATCAAACTGTAATGGTTAATTATGAAAAACGGTACTTAGATCTTTCATCGGTTCTAGGATTGATTTCTATGCATTTTACTGTCCTGTCACTGGTCTTGGGACCACAATATAGTTGTATTAAGTGGCCAAGTTGTTGTAATTTGGCAAGTAAATTATAACATTTAGTCATGATCCCGCATGGCGGTAGTTTTGTGCTTTCACTGCATACATCACTGTTGTCATTTCGTTTTTGACCTGGCTCCATACCCCTTGACTTCATCTGTATGTCGGAGCCACCGTTAGCCTGTTACAATGTTGCTCCCCCTTACCGCATTGGAGGGGGAGTGGTTGAATGAAGAAGCCGCTGGAGAGGCTGGCGTTGCTTGTATTGACATTGCCTGAACGGGCTCCCATTGGCCTCATACTGCTCTCATGTCCTTCCCCTGGGGGTGTGGCCTAATTTGAAGTGGCGTTTGGCGCTGTCGCTTCAGGGCCATCACAGCGCTGGCTGTCGCCACATTATACTGGCAGTGTCTTTAGGCAGGGATTCTCCGGTCTATATGAAACCAGCTACTGATGAATCTAAGATGAAACGCGTAGAGCGTGATCATATTAGACATTAGGGACAGTTTGCCTACTTTATTGGGGGTTAATATTGGACCATTTTTGGAGGTGGACACCTGCAACAGCAATACTGAAAAGGCTGGGCATCATGTATGTTAACTATACTTTCTGCATGTAATGTGACATTTTTTACATGAACTTGAGGGTCACTTTAGGACACTGACATGTGTCAGAATGTGCCAATTAGTACACAATTACTACACAGATGTTCAGTTAGTACAATTGTGACCCCTACCCATTTCTAGATCTATATTTCCCAGGAAAGACTAAACATTGTATATATCATTGACAACCAAGTACTGAGTAATTGGGATGATGTGAACTTTTAAGAATTTTTTACAGTATTTTTTAGTCCCCTAAACATGACTTTAACATGTCTTTTTCAGATCGCTTGTCTCATAAACTGCAATACTATTGTAGTCTATGGGATTCTCATTAGCTAGCTGTCAGGCTTCAAGCACTGCTTTTCTGACAGCGCTCTATGACATCAATTGGAGCCTTCTCATGGTCTCAGGCTGTTATAACAACCAATCTGAGCCTTAGTGATGAGCAGCATTCAGTTTTCGCGATATTTCACTAATCTTTTGCATAATATACGCAATAAATCTTTGCGATTGTGCAAATCGGCACTAATGATGCGCATTTTTTGTGCAACACATGCAACTTCACATTTTATCAGGTCTGAGTAGATATTACTGATTGGTGCACTAAGTATTGTTGAGACATCAGAGCACCGTGTCTAACAGGGACACTAATCCCTATCACAGCACATTAATTCCTATCACACTACCTAACACCCTGCACTGGAACCTATCAGCTACACTATATCACTATCTAACCTACACTGACTATCTCCCACTAACTATCTGTATTATATATATGAACTAACTATCTAATGTAATTAAGTAAGGATCCAGATGAGTCTGCAAAGCACAGAGCACAGCAATGACACTGCTCTCTCTCTCTCTCTCTCTCTCTCTCTCTCTCAGAACTGCAAAAAACAGCAGAAAATGGCTGTTGGGGAGTTTCTTATATACAGTCAGGTTTAAAATGTCAGGTTTCTGTGCTGTAAAAAAATGAGACAAAGATAAATAGTTTCAGAACTTTTTCCACCTTTAATGTGACCTATAAACTGTACCACTCAATTAAAAAACAAACTGAAATCTTTTAGGTGGGGTGAAGAATAGAGATGGCCCGAACTATCCGCCGGCGAACAGTTCCCGGCGAACATAGCTTGTTCGCGTTCGCCTCTGCCGGGCGAACATATGCGATGTTCGGTCCGCCCCCTATACATCATCATTGAGCAAACTTTGACCCTGTACCTCACAGTCAGCAGACACATTCCAGCCAATCAGCAGCATACCCTCCCTCCCAGACCCTCCCACCTCCTGCACAGCATCCATTTTAGATTCATTCTGAAGCTGCAGTCTTAGTGAGAGGAGGGAGACTGTAATTGCTGCTGATTTAATTGGGAAATCGATAGCTAGGCTAGTGAATTCAGTGTCCACTCCAGTCCTGAAAGACTCATCTGATCTCTGCTGTAAGGACAGCGTCCTGACAGCACCCCAAAAAGCCCTTTTTAGGGCTGCAACATTAGTCTGCTTTTTTTTTTCCCTTTATATACATATTGCAGTTGCCTGGCCTGCCTGTGTGTGAGGAGCTGCAGGCCCACAGACTGTAGTGTGCCCACTGCCAGTGCTCACCCCTGTCATTCCGTGTGGCACAGGACTTTGCTTAAAAAAAGGCACTTAATTTTTACACTTTAATCTAAGGTTAGTTGCCTGCCAGTGTGTGTCAGGCTGACTTCCACTGACTGTAGTGTGCCCACTGCCAGTGCCCACCACTCATACCGGCTGGCACAGGACTTTGCTTAAAAAAGGCATTTAATTTTTACACTTTAGTGTAATTTCAGCTGCTTGCCTGCTGCTAGTGTGTGTCAGGCTGACTTCCACTGACTGTAGTGTGCCCACTGCCAGTGCCCACCCCTGTCATCCCGAGTGGCACAGGACTTTGCTTAAAAAATAGGCACTTAATTTTTACACTTTAATCTAAGGTTAGTTGCCTGCCAGTGTGTGTCAGGCTGACTTCCACTGACTGTAGTGTGCCGACTGCCAGTGCCCACCACTCATACCGGCTGGCACAGGACTTTGCATAAAAAAGGCATTTAATTTTTACACTTTAGTGTAATTTCAGCTGCTTGCCTGCTGCTAGTGTGTGTCAGGCCGACTTCAACTGACTGTAGTGTGCCCACTGCCAGTGCCCACCCCTGTCATCCCGTGTGGCACAGGACTTTGCTTAAAAAAAGGCACTTAATTTTTACACTTTAATCTAAGGTTAGTTGCCTGCCAGTGTGTGTCAGGCTGACTTCCACTGACTGTAGTGTGGCCACTGCCAGTGCCCACCACTCATACCGGCTGGCACAGGACTTTGCATAAAAAGGCATTTAATTTTTACACTTTAGTGTAATTTCAGCTGCTTGCCTGCTGCTAGTGTGTGTCAGGCCGACTTCAACTGACTGTAGTGTGCCCACTGCCAGTGCCCACCCCTGTCATCCCGAGTGGCACAGGACTTTGCTTAAAAAATAGGCACTTAATTTTTACACTTTAATCTAAGGTTAGTTGCCTGCCAGTGTGTGTCAGGCTGACTTCCACTGACTGTAGTGTGCCCACTGCCAGTGCCCACCACTCATACCGGCTGGCACAGGACTTTGCATAAAAAGGCATTTAATTTTTACACTTTAGTGTAATTTCAGCTGCTTGCCTGCTGCTAGTGTGTGTCAGGCCGACTTCAACTGACTGTAGTGTGCCCACTGCCAGTGCTCCACCCCTGTCATCCCGAGTGGCACAGGACTTTGCTTAAAAATAGGCACTTAATTTTTACACTTTAATCTAAGGTTAGTTGCCTGCCAGTGTGTGTCAGGCTGACTTCCACTGACTGTAGTGTGCCCACTGCCAGTGCCCACCACTCATACCGGCTGGCACAGGACTTTGCATAAAAAAGGCATTTAATTTTTACACTTTAGTGTAATTTCAGCTGCTTGCCTGCTGCTAGTGTGTGTCAGGCCTGCTTCCACTGACTGTAGTGTGCCCACTGCCAGTGCCAACCACTGATACCGGGTGGCACAGTAGCTTGCCGATAAATAAGGCATTTAATTTTTAGACAGTAGTCTAAATTCAGTTGCTTGCCTGCTGCCAGTGTGTGTCAGGCCGCTTCCACTGACTGTAGTGTGCCCACTGCCAGTGCCAACCACTGATACCGGGTGGCACAGTAGCTTGCCGATAAATAAGGCATTTAATTTTTAGACAGTAGTCTAAATTCAGTTGCTTGCCTGCTGCCAGTGTGTGTCAGGCCCTCTTCCACTGACTGTAGTGTGCCCACTGCCAGTGCCAACCACTCATACCGGGTGGCACAGTAGCTTGCCGATAAATAAGGCATTTAATTTTTACACTTTAGTGTAATTTCAGTTGCTTGCCTGCTGCCAGTGTGTGTCAGGCCGGCTTCCACTGACTGTAGTGTGCCCACTGCCAGTGCCAACCACTGATACCGGGTGGCACAGTAGCTTGCCGATAAATAAGGCATTTAATTTTTAGACAGTAGTCTAAATTCAGTTGCTTGCCTGCTGCCAGTGTGTGTCAGGCCCGCTTCCACTGACTGTAGTGTGCCCACTGCCAGTGCCAACCACTGATACCGGGTGGCACAGTAGCTTGCCGATAAATAAGGCATTTAATTTTTAGACAGTAGTCTAAATTCAGTTGCTTGCCTGCTGCCAGTGTGTGTCAGGCCCGCTTCCACTGACTGTAGTGTGCCCACTGCCAGTGCCAACCACTGATACCGGGTGGCACAGTAGCGCAGTAGTGACCGTGGATTAAAACAGAGTGGAGGGAGCCAGCGTTTTTTTAACCATCTCCCGTTCGAAAAATCTATTCAATAAATGGCCCCCAGATTGGGGACGTTAGAGGATTAAACTGATGAGAATAGTACTACAGAAAATACCACTCATATCGGGTGTGACAGTAAATTGCACGGCGCAGACGCAGTCACCGTGGATTAAAACAGAGTGGAGGGAGCCAGCGTTTTTAACCATCTCCCGTTCGAAAAATCTATTCAATAAATGGCCCCCAGATTGGGGACGTTAGAGGGATTAAACTGATGAGAATAGTACTACAGAAAATACCACTCATATCGGGTGTGACAGTAAATTGCACGGCGCAGATGCAGTCACCGTGGTTTAAAACAGAGTGGAGGGAGCCAGGTTTTTTTTAACCATCTCCCGTTCGAAAAATCTATTCAATAAATGGCACCCAGATTGGGGACGTTAGAGGGATTAAACTGATGAGAATAGTACTACAGAAAATGCCACTCATATCGGGTGTGACAGTAAATTGCACGGCGCAGACGCAGTCACCGTGGATTAAAACAGAGTGGAGGGAGCCAGCGTTTTTTTAACCATCTCCCCGTTCGAAAAATCTATTTAATAAATGGCCCCCAGATTGGGGAGTCGGGGACGTTAGAGGATTAAACTGATGAGAATAGTACTACAGAAAATACCACTCATATCGGGTGTGACAGTAAATTGCACGGCGCAGACGCAGTGACCGTGGATAAAAACAAAGGGAGGGAGCCAGCGTTTTTAACCATCTCCCGTTCGAAAAATCAATTCAATTGACCTTTCGGGGACCCTTGGTGTTGTACGTGGCTGGGTGGAGGAAGAAACCTTCAATGACATCACCGGGACGTGGCTAGCTTGGTATCCAACCTTGTGCAAATGGGGAGTTTGCAGTTGTGCAAATGAACTGTTTGCGGTGCATTAAAAGGGGAGTTTGGTCTGTCAATGTCTGTGATGCGGGCGTAACCCTTACACTACCTGATCGATACAATATCATACCTGATCGTATACACACACTGGATGTTTTAAAGCACGTTATTCCAAACAATTTAGGAATGTTATTTGATTTATGCCCTTTATGGATTAAAACCCGACTCTGCGTCCACTACGTAATTTTCCATGGGAGTTTTGCCATAGATCCCCCTCCGGCATGCCACAGTCCAGGTGTTAGACCCCTTGAAACAACTTTCTCATCACTATTGTGGCCAGAAAGAGTCCATGTGGGTTTTAAAATTCGACTGTCTATTGAAGTCTATGGCGGTTCGCCCGGTTCGCCAGTTCGCGAACATTTGCGGAAGTTCGCGTTCGCTGTTCGCGAACTGAAAATTTTATGTTCGCGACATCACTAGTGAAGAAAACAAAAAAAATAAAAATATAACTGGGGATGTGGCTGTGTTCAGAATTAAGCAATCACATTCAAAATCATGTTAAATAGGAGTCAGCATACACCTGCCATCATTTACAGTGCTTCTGATAAACCCCAAATAAAGTTCAGCTGCTCTAGTTGGTCTCTCCTGAAATTTTCTTAGTCATATCCCACAGCAAAAAGCCATGGTCCACAGAACACTTCCAAAGCATCAGAGGGATCTCATTGTTAAAAGGTATCAGTCAGGAGAAAGGTACAAATTTTTTTCCAAGGCATTAGATATACCATGGAACACAGTGAAGACAGTCATCATTAAGTGGAGAAAATATGGCACAACAGTGACATTACCAAGAACTGGACATCCCTCCAAAATTGATCAAAAGACAAGAAGAAAACTGGTCTGGGAGGCTACCAAGAGGCCTACAGCAACATTAAAGGAGCTGCAGGAATATATGGCAAGTACTGGCCGTGTGGTACATGTGACAACAATCTCCTGTATTCTTCATACAGTATGTCTGGGCTATGGGGTAGAGTGACAAGACGAAAGCCTTTTCTTACAAAGAAAAACATCCAAGCCAGGCTACATTTTGCAAAAACACATCTGAAGTCTCCCAAAAGCATGTGGGAAAAGGTGTTATGGTCTGATGAAACCAAGGTTAAACTTTTTGACCATAATTTCAAAAGATATGTTTGGCGCAAAAACAACACTGCACATCACTAAAAGAACATCATACCCACAGTGAAGCAGCTCCAACTGGGGCCTTAGTTAAGATAGAGGGAATCATGAACAGTTCCAAATACCAGTCAATATTGGCACAAAACCTTCAGGCTTCTGCTAGAAAGCTGAACATGAAAAGGAACTTCATCTTTCAGCATGACAACGACCCAAAGAATACATCCAAATCAACAAAGGAATGGCTTCACCAGAAAAAGATTAACATTTTGGAAAGACTCAGCCAGAGACCAGACCTGAATCCGATTGAAAATCTGTGGGGTGATTTGAAGATGGCTGTGCACAGGAGATGCTTTCGCAATCTGACAGATTTGGAGTGTTTTTCCAAAAAAAGAGTGGGCAAATCTTGCCAAGTCAAAATGTGCCATGGTTATAGACTCATACCCAAAAAGACTGAGTGCTGTAATAAAATCAAAAGGTGCTTCAACAAAGTATTAGTTTCAGGGTGTGTACACTTATGCAACCATATTATTTTATTTTTATATTTTTTCTTCCCTCTACCTAAAAGATTTCAGTTTGTTTTTTAATTGAGTTGTACAGTTTATATATATTAAATGTGAAAATAGTTCTGAAATGATTTATCTTTGTCTCATTTTTTTTACAGCACAGAAACCTGACATCTTAACAGGGGTCTGTAGACTTTTTATATCCACTGTAGTAAAGGGGTAGGCAACTTTCCTATTTGTTCCCAGGGATGTTGCTAAGCTCTGACAAAGATATTGCAGCCTTCTCATTGGCCCACGAGCAAGAAGCAGTTGTACTGAAAAAAAAAATATATAAAATATTCGCGATTACAAATATACAGCACTATATTCTAGATTTTCGTGAATTCTGAAAGTGCCGATATTTGCAATAAAAATTTGTGATTAGAATATTCGCAATCAACACTACTGAGCCTGTGATTTCACTGTGAGGTCTCTGATCGAAAAGCAGAGGGACCCCCCTTCACTCTGTCTAACCCCACAGATGTTGTGGTTGTTATTGCAAGCAACATCTGGGGCGTTAAATGATCAGGGTCAGAGTAACTTCCAAACCTGCTACTGCCAGTGAGTGCCTGCTGTATTATACAGCCAAAACCCGCCGCATATGGCGTGAGCTCATCATGTGAGCTTGCTCCATACAACCCCTTAACATTTATGATGTACAGATGTACAGGTACGTCATGATAGGTTAAAGGGTTTCTGTCATCACGTTTTGACATTACAAGCTGTCTGACATTAGCTATGTGCTAACGTCAGAGCAGCTTGATAATGTCTTTTCTATAAAAATCCAATTTATATTCAGGCTAAAAAACGTACTTTTATAATATGTAAATTAGCCCCTAGGAGCAGGGGGGGCGTTGCCCTGCTCCTAGAAGCTCCGTGCAGCAACCTGCTGGCACGCCCCTTCTTACTTTGAGTGACAGTGCTGGGCAGCGATCCTCCGGCACTGTCTCCTTGTGAAATCCCGCGCCTGCACGGCCGCGGTGAGCAGAGGACGCTGGTGCCTGCTGTCCTCTGCTCACCGTGCCCGCGCCGAATACAGAGCGGCCGTGCAGGCTCGGGATTTCACAAGGAGACAGTGCCGGAGGATCGCTGCCCTGCACTGTCACTCAAAGTAAGAAGGGGCGTGCCAGCAGGTTGCCGCACGGAGCTTCTAGGAGCAGGGCAACGCCCCCCCTGCTCCTAGAGGCTAATTTACATATTATAAAATTACGTTTTTTAGCCTGAATATAAATCGGATTTTTATAAAAAAGACATTATCAAGCTGCTCTGACGTTAGCACATAGCTAATGTCAGACAGCTTATAATGTCAAAACGTGATGACAGAAACCCTTTAAGGGGCTCAATGACTCTTTGAACTAGTAAAAAACTTTTGATGTGGGTTGAAACATGGGGGTAGCAGGAACCAGAGCTAAATGGATTAGAGAAAGTGAGAGATATGACACCTAAGCATGGTTTGTAAATGCTTCAAATCATGGGCAAATTGACATTACTTTGTCTAAACTAAACATTCTACTCTTATTATAAAGTGTGGAGAAGTATAGAAAAATGAACATTTTAGAAGTCATTGTACTCCCACCTTATTACCTATGCTTTTGTCTAAAAAATTTTGGGAAGCTATTAACCTGAAACAAGAAGTGAAACTATAATTCCAATTTTGAACAATAAAGTGAGGTTCACATTTTTGGGGCCATCTAAGACTGAGGTGTGTTCCCTTCTTTCACTTAACTTAAAGGAAGAAGAAAGACTTTTGCTAGATTTTTTTGTTTGTTATAATTTTTATAACGGTGTGTTTGTTTTTATGTAACTTTATTTTGTTTCTCTTATTTTGACTTATATTAAATATGAATGCTTTAATATGGTAAACCTTTTTATGTTCTAAAAGGCTCCATAGCCTACCCCCTTATTAACTATAACTACCCCTCAGCAATAACCTGTGCTGGTACCTAATAAATAATTGGCTATTATGAAACCTGAGAAAAGGAGTGAGACTATAAATCCTGTTTTGAACAACCAAATGGGCTTACATTTTGGGACAAGCTATCCTGGATGTATTCCCTCATTTCCCTTAGCCTCCAGAAAGCAGAAAGACTTGTGTTAATTCCTTCTGTTTTACATCCTTTTTATTTTTATAACTGTGTGTTTGTTTTTGTGTATCATTTTATTTTGTCTTTATTTTTATTTTTGTAATCATTTTCAATTAAAGCTGAACACTTTAATTGGTTTAGTCTTTGTTGTTCTAAAAAAAAAAAAATCACAGACATTTTAAAAGTGTTTAATTATTTGATTGCTGCAGTGTATAGTGTGTGTGTTGGGATATCTATTAAGTCCCCCAGAAATACATAAGTGGTGGCAGTGTGTATTTGAAGTCTATATTTTCGGTTATGATTTATGCTAAATTTGGTACCTGAGTGGAAGTTTAGTTCAATATTGGGTAAGTATAGATAGATTAACTGATTGTAGTCGCTTCCACATAACATATTTGGACAGAGAATATGTAACAGATGGATCTGTTTTTATTGAATGTTTAACTCATCTTCATCATGACTTATTAGTTATTACTAAACCTAGTGGTCTAGTTTAGTTATCTATAAAGAGGGTGTGTGGATAATAGTGTACTACATATATCAGATAAAAATCAATGCCATATGTATAATTAGATTGAACAAAATTGTTCATATAAAATGGAGTAACTGGTACATTATACCCAAGATTACTGCAATAAATTAATTGCTTTTGAAAATCTATTACCATGACTTCATTATTTCCAGTTGTTCAGTACCTGTTCATTTTTTCTCTTGTTAGATATCTCTTAAATGGCTCCCTTCCTATGACATATGATTGCTTTATAGAAAATCAATTACTTTTTAATACCATGGCTATGTAGGAAAAGTGTGTTATTTTAGGTCTGATGGTAATTTCTACCCAGTAAAAAATATTTTTAATGCTATCGAAGCCAGCATTAGAAATTCCTTTTTCTAAATAAGAGACTTGACAAACGTAAAGTGCATAGAGCATTTATGTCTGATTAGGAAAGAAATAAAGACTATAGCTTAGTAAAAGCATATGTTACTTTGAGTGACCTAACAACCACATTCATTTCAGACTTCCAGTCTTGCCAAAGTACATTAACATTTCTAAAGACCTTTCATTATATTTTACTCCTTAGGCTTATATGACTTGTTCTTAGCGTACATAATAGTTTAACCAATTCACTTCAATCTAGTTCTTATGATATATATCAAAAAAATGCATGAGGAAAAATATCTAAAGTTTTGGACCTTTTAGGGCTATATGTTCATGAGTATAAATGCTAATTTCTTTCATGTCAACACTTAAGCAAAATGCATAATCAGAAAATTGTATATGTATTTAAATCAGATGTTTTGTGACTATTCATGTAAAAAAAAAAAATCCTTAAATATAGGAATAACTATTGGCCCACACATAAAAGACTGCTCTTTCCCTTTTCACATTTGCTGTGTAGATTGAGACGGTGTCAGCATGGTCATCTCATTATCATTAAAGTGTGACAGATAGCTTCTCCATTGTACTGCTTGAGGTCTAGATAAGGCAGAAAGAGATACATATTATTGCGTTCGTGCAGTGCTTTATATCCTAATGTAAACTGCATTTACTCTCATTAGTCCAAGCCACCATAAGACATAAACACCATGTTACACTGTCTATACAGATGCAAGAATGTAAGACAGATGTGTACAGGACCAGGCTTGGGCTAAATGACATCATGTGCAGATTCTTATTTTTGCACCCTGCCATCCATCATAAGAAAAAGTCAGGGAACAGATATGTGCTTCCCTGTCTTGTTATATTCTGTATGTATACTTTTCCTTTGTCACTGCTGTAGCCACATTTGACAACAGGTGACATGTGACCCCTCTTCCGACAACTGTCTATATCATAAAAGGGAATTCTAATTGGTCAGGCGATGCCCTGGTTATTGTTAGAGTGCCATTTTAAAGGAACAATCTCATCAGACTGATTAGAATACTCCTTTAAGAAATATACAGTATGCAAAAATGTATAATGTGCCAGTCATAGATTGGGGCAGGGACACACATTCTGCTGTCTAAAGAGAACAGTGAAAATGAAATAATTTAACCATCAGTCTCTGCCATGATAATAGGTTATGAACATTAGTGGCCACCGATACGTGGGCTTCAAAGTATTTCCATTTTTTAGAATTTATTACTACATACTGTATAAAGGATGCGTATACTCATATTCATGTTTGCCAGCTAAATTACTTCAATGAGACACTTCAGATTCTTCATCTTGTGTAGATACTGTATCTCCTGCCAGCCCCATGACTGTATGTGTAAGTAATTTGATCAGATAGATTAATGGCCTAATTGAACATATTTATTATCTCCGTTGTCAGATCGAAGGTGTAAATGGTAAAGGTAACTGTTTAACCATGATGACAAGTGACAGGGGTTTTGGCTGTACAAAATAACTTGGATCATGTTTTTATAATTAAGAATTATAAATCTTCTACAAGTGTAAATGCCCTAATATATTTAGAGGATTTGCTTAACATTAGAAAAATGTGGCTATTTTTTTTTTCCAGATACAGCACCAGATTGGCAGATTGTGGTGTCCAGTATTAGTTCCAAGTTTTTCTAATGCAGTATATTCTTTAATAACCACTGCAGACACAAAGATCTCCAGGAAATGGTATAGGGGACATAATCAGAGGCAATACTTTACCAAGAAGACTGTAGATAGGCAGGACTTTATTATTTATTATTATTGGTATTTTGTGCCCAATAACCGATAATATATCAAAATTTAAAGGGGCGATTGATATAATTGGGCGTTGTATATTTGTATATATAACTGTTTCACACATATGTTTTTGTTGGAGTTCATATCCATGTTTGTGTTTCTAGTCGTGTTTTTTTGTGACTGCTTTTTTTAGACTTTTTTTGCATTATAAAAGCAAGCTCCAGATGTTAGCTGAAGGTCTGTTTAATATGAAATGCAGAACACATAAGCGTTTTTTTTTGTTTTGTTTTTTAACTTAGGTGTCATTTTTGTCTATCTGGCTTTACTTCATACCTGCATTTTTTCAGGCTTTTTAAAACTGTTTCACTATAGGGGACAAAATGCCAGAAAAAAATCAGTTCACATAACCATTTAGAAAAAATATCACAAAACCGTATTCTAGGATTTTTTTTTTGTGGTATAAAACAAAACTAGAGCTAAATTCCTGTGTGTAAGGACCCTTATACTGCCCTTTCATTATCACCATATATAGTGTTCATTAGAATTGCAAGAGTAATTTGATCTTCTCAGAAGCCATCTTTCATGGCTTGGCCCCTTTTGCTTTTCATACCTTGAAATAAATCATTCATGAAATGAATCATACAAAATATTATATTAAATCATTAACTTTCATGTACTTATAACTTTGCGTTTGTATGATTGCTTATAATGTACTATGTTTTGAATTTAAAGGGGTTGTATGAGGTTAAAATAAATGGATGTTGGGCTGTCTTCATTGCTGATCTGTAATATAATAGATGGCACATGGGCAAGGGTGGTGCTGTTGCTGTTAAATGGCAGCCCATATTTCTCTAATTAATCCCAATCATATCCACAAATCAATATCTAAGTTCTTATTACTATAATACAAGTTATACAACGAGCCACAAATACTAAATGATATGACAGCTGATATTCTTTCCTAAAATAATAAATTAATAATAATAATAATAATAGTAATAATGATAATAATAATAATAATAATAATAATAATAAAACATAACATTTATTGTTCCTTTGCCTGACTTTTGTGAAGCCAAGTATTTTTGCTTTTATGAAAACCGACGTTTGATGATGATATTATGATTTTAGGGGAATCGGCTGCGATGTCTTGACTGAAGATTACTGTATTTATCTTTGCCTAGTTTCTGTTCCTTGCATTGTGATTGTGATTCTGACTCCTGATTAGAGCCTCATCCACAAGTCAGTGTTTTGGTCAGTTATTTCCATCAGTGATTGTGAGCCAAAACCAGGATTGGAGCCTCCACAGACATAAGATATAAGGGAAAGATCTGCACCTGTTCTGTGTTTAGAGCTGCACCTTGTTTTGGCTCAAAATCACTGATGGAAATCACTTACCAAAACACTGACGTGTGAATGAGGCATTACTGTGATATTGGCCTTGGTCTTGTTCCTGGATACACCTCCTGCCTGGATCTTTGGCTTGTTCACATGGTGTTCTACTACCAGTGACTATTCTGGGAACCTGAAAATCCAGATAAAATTCATACCTTCTTGCAGGGGTGAAGGGTAGGTAACAAGGAGATTCCTAGACTCAGCATTATAGACTAGCCAGTGCTCAATCGACAGATGTGACAATAATAATAATAAAGAATTATCTCATTAAACACACAATAAATCACTGTTCTAAGTGTTTTCAATAATAAATTAATTTAGTCATGTATTAGAAATGGAGTGATATACCACTGCAAAGTTAGATACCTGAGAATCCAACTTAATGTATTGTGCATTATCGAAGTTTAGAATTTCAGGAAAAAATTGACTTAACACGACTTAGGTGCATAAAGAGTTTAATAAATTATGATAAACGATATATATAAAGATATACAAAGACAAAGATTAAGTAAAGTAACAGTCACCGACAGTCATCTACAAATGGGCGGGCTCCATTGACCAGACTCGGCTGACTCTTGTATAATACAAAGAGAGGTGATGGTAGCAAGACATCTTACCCTGATGTCTTCAATGGAGCTAAGCTCTCTGTTCCAAAACTAAGTGTTTTCTACTCCCCTGACCCCTCCTAGCCCCACCTAAAGGTCAGTACTCATATACAGTTACCTCATACTGCAGAAATGTGGCCAGGTATGGAAATCACTATGTAACTTCATGAACTTAAAGGGGAAAAAACTATTAATAAAAACCTTGCTTTACAATTGGCAGTCACTGAGCACAGTGGCTAAGTGGTTAGCACTGGAGCGTTACAGCATTCAGGTCCTGAGTTCAGATCTGATCAGGGACAACATCTGCATATAGTTTGTATGTTCTCCCAGTGTTTGAGTAGGTTTCCTCCCAAACTCCAAAAATATAAAATAGGTAAACTGGCTTCCTATGAAATTGACCCTAGTGTGCAGCGTGTGTTGGGATTGAGCACCTATATGGCAGCCACTGACCTCCCAGGGAGTCAGCCACACAACTGTCCCTGTGAGAAAGCCACATTGTAAATGTTTGCCATGCTGGTTGTCTTGTATATAATAACCTGACAGACAAAAGCTAGACTTTAAAAGTAAATAATAATAATATTAGAATCTAATCTAATGAGACTATTTTGGACAATACTTACTTGACAATAAGCTTATTACATATTGCTGGAACTGCCGGTGGTCAACTGTAATCTGTGAGAAGACCTGACAATAAGTGTTTCATTTCCCTGCAGCCACTACAGGGAAAATTAAAAGGGGTTGTGTCACTTCAGCAAAGTGGCATTTATCATGTAGAGAATGTTAATGCACTTTTTCCTATAGTGTACAAGCATGGCCACTGCTGATGGATTGCAGGGTGGTCGTAACCATGGAAACGAGCAGTGTCTAATGTGATGAAAAAATGAATCCAGCCAGCAAAGGAAGCAATATGGATAATAACAATACATTAGTAAGTTCCTTGTATTAACTTTCTCTACATAATAAATGCTATTTGCTGAAGTGACACAACCCCTTTAAGGGTGCTTTCACATTAGCGTTGTTAGAATCCGGCAAGCAGTTCCGAACTGCCCATTCGCAGACTGGAAAACTGGATCCGGCGATGCGGCAATTTCCAGATCCAGCAAGTGTGGTAGTGTTCCGGAATTTTGGCTGGAAAAGAACCCGCAGCAAGCTGCAGTATTTTGTTCAGTCAAATACTGTACAAGGGACAGAACGGAAGACATCCTGATGCATACTGAATGGATTGCTTTCCATTCAGAATGCATTGGGACAAAACGGAAGTGTTTTTTTCCGGTATTGAGACCCTTTACCGGATTTCAATACCTGAAAAGAATAACGCTAGTGTGAAAGTGCCCTATGCATTACACCATGCTTATTCCAATCAATGAGTTTTTTGTGTAATGTGGGATACTGGAGATATTCTAGAGAGAGAGAGATGCTCTTTGTAAGGGTTCTTCACTGTGGCTAAGAGATGATGAATCAGAACAAGGGGAGTTGGCTATTACCTCAGGATTTTTAATATGGTATATGAAAATGGGTTTTCTAAAAGAAACAACTGCTCTAAGTAAATATTATCATATTGCAGCTGTCATATTAAGTCTTCATTCCAATGCACCTCAAGAGCCTCCCCTATTTGTAAGTGAATTCAGCATAGGTGATAAACTCCAGATGTGAATTAGTCTGCACATCTGTTCTTATGCATATGGCACTAAGCATGTGAATAGCTTCAGAATTTCATACCATCCTTAATATAAACTGAAGAGTTCACCAGCAAAATAAAACCCTGACGTTTATGATGTGAACGCTGACCTGCTGTATCAAATGGCTAGCTTTTGCTTTAGATAGAGTAGGAGAGAATGTGACTTTGATCCTTTGGACTAATTTGCCAACAATGGTATACATATTTCATTTATTATCACATCACACATTTCAGATTCTTATCAGGAGCGTTAAATCAAAAAAAAGTTTCTATATTTAGGAAAGAGCATAATATTATGGAAAAAAATAATCACCAAAAACCATTCATATTTAGTCAGAACTCAACACAATCCTGCTTTGAAATATTCTATGTTGCCATTGTGAATAATGAGAACACTTTCATCCAGGGCCAAATCAGATAGGGGAGGTTCAGAAAATATGTAAGTATTGCCATTAATGTCTTACATTAGCAATTACCAGAATCAAACCGATTGTCTCCCACCAGGTAAACCTCCCATAAAAGGATAATAATATAATTAGACATTTACTTTCTACACAGTTATCATAATCTGTCTGGGTAATTATTATAAAACACACAGTAGATCAGCTAGTCTTAAAACCTCTAATTAATAATTTCAATCTAAAGAGAACACTTGTTTTAGCAATTTGTTCAAATACCAAATTGAAAGATAAAACGTCAAGTGTTTTGGGACTAACCCATTGTTAATTCCCATTGGGCTGAAAACACATTAGATACGCAGCTTTAGCCTTTGTTCCAGTTAATATTGTTTAGTACTGAAATTTATTCTGTGAGAAATATGACAATTACATTAAAACAAAATATATAAAAAGTTTCATTCGGCAACAGTAAATTGAATATGACAGGTTCTTTTTAGAAACTGAGTGTACAGTAACTGCAACCTGTATGTTAAGCAGTCCTATACTGTAAATACACATCGATATATCCTTGTATGGATCAAAGGCGAAAAGTCACCAAAATTCCAGCAGAAGGCAACCTGATTAGGAGCCAACCTTAGAGTCAATCACATCTCAATAGGGTTTATTTCTTATAAGTTGATTCACAAATAACTAGGTATGTATGCAATGCTAACAACATGATTTTAACATGGACTGATTATGTAAAAATGGAGGTTGGACCCTCAGAATGATTTATTGTGTAATGAACCCCAATTGGATATTGCGATTTTTTTCTACATTTTATCACAACCATATAGCAAAATATATGGAGAAATACTCGTGGAACTACAGTAATAATCATTTATGATCACAAATATGGTCCTTTTCACAATTAGATAATATATTTTAATGTAGATCATATTGCAAAGATTGTGTCTAGTATGTGCTATGCTATACTTCAAAGGAAACGTAAAACTGAGCCTATGACCCTTTTTAATTGATGCCTTAATGTCATAAAGTTCTGAAAATCTTAATACAGTCTGTGTGTGAGAGTATGTGCATAGATGGCTTTAGCAATGTGACTGAATAAAGACTACTATTATCCACAATAAAGGTATTTTCTAAAATTGACAGATTTTGGAAATGTTATACAGTCTCAAGCTAATAAAGCTGGTCATTTTAGCCTTTTAACTTAATGCATCAGTCATCCACCCATTACTTAGGAAATCGATTTTGTCAAGGGGCGGAAACGACAAAATGCTCTATTTGTGCAGTGAACAGTAATGAAAAAGGCTGTAGGAACAAGGGATAAATTCACCAAGGGGTCGTGGGAGAGCTCTCACACAGCAGAATCAATGCAGCTTACACATGCCCAGCATCAGAGAGGTGCAGCTGCAGAAAGTACTCATCTGAAAGCTGTATATTCAGAGTAATTGCTGAATTTGCAAAGGCGTACAAATGCCATGGACTAGCTGAGAGCAGCTGATCTCATCAGCCGTGCTCTCTATCACTTCCGCTTATAACTCACAGATGTTCCATCCCAGCATGTCACACCTGCAGGATTTAAACAGGTTTTTGTTTGAAAAGGGATACAGAATGGCAGATGTGTGAAAACTGGAATATATTTCAAATTGAGCAGAAGAAAAGCATTTTGTATTTGTAGGAATCGTGCATAGGTATTATAATACAAGCTTCGCCATTACTACTCCGTATAAATATCAAAAGACGTGCACATCTGGATAGTTTAATACAGGAAAAGGAAAACTGACTTATTGGAAGCCTTCTTCAGAATCTTTCTGTTAATATCTACATTTCCATTCTATCACGTACTATAGATACAATTTTCTTACCCATATGTCAAATGATTAAACAGGTATTTAGATATACATAGTCAGTCGGAGCTAACAGAGTGCATGATAAAGGTTTGTAAATCACTGGCTATACTAATCCAGCATTTCTTCACTGTGAAATCCATAGGATGCATGTAAACATGCAGGATCATATTTATAATCTAATCCAATAGGCTACATATAGATTCTAATCCTGAAGAATTCATACATTTAGACAAGCTGTTTAGACCTGCAACAGGTCTTGGGTTGGATGATAAATGTGGCGCAGTAATAGACACTTTTTGTCTAACTTTATACCAAATATTGGTTGTCTTAGCTTGAGACAGAATTTTACTCCAGAAATGTGGTTTAATTGTATTAATGGATGTAACATATTACACCAAACTTCCTTTCCTGTGATGCTACACTGCTTTTTCAGTAAGACATGCCCTCTTGTCAAGCCTGGGGTAGACAATTTCTCAAGAAGTAGATGCACCAATCTGCACCAAAATGCACCAAATCTTAAAAATTTGGGTATGTCAGCATTAAAGCCATTTACAAAGGCCCAGACAGTTTTTATTAACTCATACAACCACTTCAAATGGTACTTTTGGAGGTATTTTACAAACTGGTGCAGCAAGCCCCTGAGGAGCCAGTGCAGAGAATGGGAGTGGTATTTTCCCTGATGAGGTGTTGCGTCACAGTGTACTGGATGCAGTTGAAAAGAGTTTTAAGAATCAGGCCAGAAAAAAATATAACTGTGACACATCAGGCAGTATTAAATACAACGTTTAGTTTCTGCTACCAGATGAAGAGGTATGGTGGCTGGTTAGCTGTCAATTTAATAGCACTTGTAGGCACATTTGGATATAGGTGTTCACTATGTGGAGCTCTAGCATGTGCCTCCTCTTATTTTCCTATCTTAACTGAAAATCCCTCTCCTGTCATTAAATACGACCAGCCCACTCCTACTAAGAGAGGAAGAACAGAGGGGTTAGCCCTGTTCCTGCCAACTACTGCCAACAATTCTTCCTCTGCTGGAACATATGACCAATACATATGAATAACCTAACAATATATTATGAAATAATAAGGTCTAGGGTACTGCACTGGAACATTTGAAAAGTTGGTTGAATGTATAATTTCCTATAATTTTCTTTAATGACATTTTTAAGTAGTAGCTTTCTAAACAAGCAAACCATGATAGACTGGATAAGTTAAAATAGCTTATTCGTTGACCTAATGGTATCTTTAGAAGAGCTGTAAAATAGATATTGTAATCCCATTCCCTGTTTACGAATCACTCCCCCACCTAATAGGGACATTTCCACTAACTACACTATGGAATGCCATTTATATTCTGTAAGTGCCTCCAAAAGGGAGGTATGACTTACCCTATTAATCAGTTCCCTGTAATAATACAATGCTTTAGGTACCTCTCTTGGCTTTACTATAGCTAAATGCACTTATCAGAGTATTGCACTCAACTTTTAACTATCTGCTTATCATCGAGGATCTGCATTAGAGGATCAACACCAAGAGAAAGATGTCAGACAGAGGTACTGCTTATCTGTAAGTAACATAATCAGACCGCCTAAAAAAATCCCTTAAACATGAAATCTTTACTAAGTAATGTAAAATTCAGATAAGAGTCAATATATTTATACTGCATTAAATACTTCAAGTTAGGCTACATTCACATGACAGTGAAAAAAAGGCCATGAAAAACAGACACCATTTTTGCATTCAAAGTCATTTTGCATATTTTTTTTTTAAATCTGAACCCATGCAGTTTTCTCTATGTACATAATGTCTACCATAATGCTGACTACCATTACTGGCCTCCAGTATTAATAATGCCTCCCTTAGTGACCCCCAGTATTAAGAATGTCCCCATGAGTAGCCACCAGCATTAATAATGCCTCCCTTATTGGCCCCCAGTATTAGTATTGTCCCCATTAGTTGTTCCCAGTATTAATTATGTCCACTCCTGTCCCACATTCTGCTTGTATAAAATAAATACAAATATATATAAAAAAAAAGTGTTGCCGCACGTTCAAGTGGATGAGATAGCTTAGACAGGTGCACCCTGTCTAAACTGCCATTAAATAACGGTGTTATTGAATTCAATGGGATCTGTTTGGCAATGAAAACAGCAAACATTAGGACATGTCCTAATTTTTGATATCCACTATTTACTGGCCATTTAAAGAAAACACCATATGAATAGCTCCATTGACGTCTATTGACAAAAAAAATGGCTATGTGACAGCCGTTTTTCCCATTCATGTGAATGTAGCCTTAAAGGGGTTCTCCAGGAATTAAGAAAATGAAAATACTTAAATATTATTTATGGTAAATATATTTCCAAATACCTTTCATTAGTTAGAATGGCTTGTTTTGTCTAGGGAGCAATCATTAGGAGAAATAAAATGGCCACCGTCCTATTAGTACACACAATAATCTTGCATACAGGTGAATCTTTTGGGATTGGAGTTTGTGAAAAGACATGAGAGGAGGATGGTGATGTCATGTGGCTAATGAGCAGCAGCACTTATGCAGCCTCCATTACCATAGCTACATATCACCACAGTCTGTTCTCTCCATCCTCTCTGTACTTCATGTCTCCTCATGAACTAAATTCACCAGAGATTAAGCTAAAGTTCTTATCAGCTGTATTCAGGATCATAATCCCTGACAAGTAACAGAGGAAGATGAGGCAGCTCTTTACCTCAGTGTTATGAAGTAACTTGTCCTGCTGTGTGATTAGGACAGGTTTTGTATGTACTAGTAGGACTGCAGCCATTTTGCTTTCCCTGATGATTACTCCCCAGACAAAATGAGCCATTATAACTAATGAAATGTATTTGGGAACATATTTATTATAAAGTAACATTTAAGTATTTTCATTTTCTTAATTCCCAGAGAACCCTTTTAATGTGTCTTGATCTTGATTACAGTCTCTATTTTTAACCAAGAATGTAAAAATAAGCATAGAATGTCTATAGGGCTACATTCACACAATCGTAAGTGTTTTGCGGATCCGCAAAACATGAACGCCAGCTGTGTGCGTTTCACCGCACATGGCCGTCACTATATAGAAAATGCCTTTTCTTGTCCTTGATTGTGGACAAGAATAGGACATGCTCTATATTTTTTACATTGAAATGAATGGTTACGCACCCGTTCTGCCAAATTGCGGAACAGATGCGGACCCATTCATACGGTCGTGTGAATGTAGCCTAAAGAAAATTCTTGAGACTTCCCCATCAATCTGTTAGCTGGCCCATGCTTTTTTATGATAGCCTGTGTTTGAATCGTACTTTGTTTTTCCAGTACCTTCACTCCTGTAACATGACAAAGCTTTGGCTTAAAAAAACTGGGTTCAAACAAGCCTAAGAACCTTGGGTTCACACAAGCCAATGATCGGGACCGAAGAACACTAGTTTCTGATCAGTTCTCCATGTAAACATGTTTGATCAGCTCAATGTCACGGGTCTGAGGAGGCGCATTTGATTGCGCGAAACGGCCGTCGCCTGTCTGCAGGAAAGTTTGTCTGCCCCTGCCGTGATGTACACAATGGACGAATAAAGGTTACAATTTTATCAAGTGGTGAGTGCCGCCCTCTTTTCTTTTTCTTTCTACATTTTGCTTGGATCAAGTTGTCTCCATTACAGGGCCGAGCACCTCCGAATATATGAATTAACACACACGACTATTGTGGTAAGCCGCGTCTGTGTTTGTGGAGCCCGTCTGACTGTGCCGCCTCACTCTACATATTACATGTTTGATCAGCTGACAAAATAGCAAACACTTATTTTTTGGGTGATAATTAGAGTTGAGCAAACACCTGGATGTTCGGGTTCGAGAGGTTCGGCCGAACTTCCGGAAAATGTCCGGGTTCGTGATCCGAACTCAACCCGAACTTCATCCCGAACCCGAACCCCATAGAAGTCAATGGGGATCCGAACTTTTGGGCACTAAAAAGGCTGTAAAAGACTCATGGAAAGGGATAGAGGGCAGCAAAATGTAGGTAAATCCCCTGCAAACAAATGTAGATAGGGAAATTATGACTTAACATAAAATAAATTAAAATTAACCAATATTAATTGGAGTTAGGTCCCATAGCACAGAATCAGGCTTCAAATCACCCACCAATGGAGAAGGTCGCTTACTATTATTTCGACCCCAGCATCCAGACAAAGGAGAGAGGTCCCACAGCAGAGAATCTGGCATCATATCAACCACCACAGGAGAAGGCCACTTTCAGTGACTTAGGCCTTAGCACCCAGACAGAGGAGACATGTCAGATAGCACAAGCATTACATTTATACCATCCAGCACAGGAGAAGGCCACTTTTAGTTACTTTGACCCCTGCACCCAGAAAGAGGAGAGAGGCCCCACAGCACATATTCAGGCATCATATCACCCACCACAGGAGAAGGCCACCATTTAGTTAATTTGACCCCTGCACCCATGTCAGATGGTACAAGCATCAGTTTTACATCACCCAGCACAAGAGAAGGCCACTTTTAGAGACTTTGACCCCTGCACCCAGACGGAGGAGAGAGGTTTCACAGCACCCAGACGGAGGAGAGAGGTTTTCACAGCAGAGAATCAGGCATTTAGATCACCCACCACAGGAGTAGGCCATCATTTAATGGGACCCCGGCAACCATGTCAGATGGTACAAGCATCAGTTTTACATCACCCAGCACAAGAGAAGGCCACTTTGAGAGACTTTGACCCCTGCACCCAGACGGAGGAGAGAGGTTTTCACAGCAGAGAATCAGGCATTTAGATCACCCACCACAGGAGTAGGCCATCATTTAATGGGACCCCGGCAACCATGTCAGATGGTACAAGCATCAGTTTTACATCACCCAGCACAAGAGAAGGCCACTTTTAGAGACTTTGACCCCTGCACCCAGACGGAGGAGAGAGGTTTCACAGCACCCAGACGGAGGAGAGAGGTTTCACAGCAGAGAGTCAGGCATTTAGATCACCCACCACAGGAGTAGGCCACCATTTAATGGGACCCCGGCAACCATGTCAGATGGCACAAGTATAACATTTATATCACCCAGCACAGGAGAAGGCGACTTTGAGAGACTTTGACCCCTGCACCCAGACGGAGGAGAGAGGTTTTCACAGCGGAGAATAAGGCATTTAGATCACCCACCACAGGAGTAGGCCACCATTTAATGGGACCCCGGCAACCATGTCAGATGGTACAAGCATCAGTTTTACATCACCCAGCACAGGAGAAGGCGACTTTGAGAGACTTTGACCCCTGCACCCAGACGGAGGAGAGAGGTTTCACAGCAGAGAATCAGGCATTTAGATCACCCACCACAGGAGTAGGCCACCATTTAATGGGACCCCGGCAACCATGTCAGATGGCACAAGTATAACATTTATATCACCCAGCACATGACAAGGCCACTTTCAGTGAGTTAGGCCTTAGCAACGAGACAGAGGAGACAGGTCAGATAGCGCAAGCATCAGTTTTACAGATCACCCACCACAGGAGTAGGCCACCTTTAGTTAATTTGACCCCTGCACCCAGAAAGAGGAGAGAGGTCCCACAGCACATAATCAGGCATCATATCAACCACCTCAGGAGAAGGCCACCATTTAGTTACTTAGGCCTTAGCACCAACACAGAGGAGACAGGTCAGATAGCACAAGCATCAGTTTTACATCAACCACCACAGGAGAAGGGCACTTTAAGAGACTTTGACCCCTGCAGCCACACGGAGGCGAGAGGTCCCACAGCAGAGAATCAGGCATCATGTCAACCACCACAGGAGTAGGCCACCTTTTGTTTCTTTGACCCCTGCACCCAGAAAGAGGAGAGAGGTCCCACAGCAGAGAATCAGGCATTCAGATCACCCACCACAGGAGAAGGCCGCTTTCAGTAACTTTGGCCCCCTGCACCCACACAAAGGAGACATGTCAGACAGCACAAGTATAACATTCATATCACCCAGCACAGGAGAAGGACACTTTAATGTACTTTGGCCCCGGCACCCAGACAGAGGGAAGGTTCATTCAACTCTGGGTTGCACCCCAAGATCCTAGTTAATTTCAAAAATTGATTTTTCAATGAAGAAGTGGCCAGGAGTACAAGACAACATGGTTTAAGGCAGTTATTAAGGACTACTCTGCACAAGGGAGGGTCAGGTCTTGTGGGATCCATGCCTGGTTAATTTTTATAAACGTCAGCTTGTCCACGTTGGCTGCGGACAGGCGACTGCGTTTGTCAGAAGTGACGCCCCCTGCTGTGCTGAATACACGTTCAGATAAAACGCTGGCCGCCGGGAAGGACAGCACCTCCAAGGCATAACATGCTAATTCTGGCCACGTGGACAATTTGGAAACCCAGAAGTTGAATGGGGCCGAACCATCCGTCAGCACGTGGAGTTGTGTGCAGACGTACTGTTCAACCATGTTAGTGAAATGTTGCCTCCTGCTAACACGTTCCGTATCAGGTGGTGGGGTAGTTAGCTGTGGCGTGGAGACAAAACTTTTCCACATTTCTGCCATGCTAACCCTGCCCTCAGAGGAGCTGGCCATGACACTGCTGCGTGGGCGACCTCTAGCTCCTCCTCTGCCTTGGCCTTGGCCTTCCACCTGTTCCCCTGTGAGAGTTGGGAATGCTCAGGAGCGCGTCTACCAGCGTGCGCTTGTACTCGCTCATCTTCCTATCACGCTCCAGTGCAGGAAGTAAAGTGGGCACATTGTCTTTGTACCGTGGATCCAGCAGGGTGGCCACCCAGTAGTCAGCACACATTAAATGTGGGCAACTCTGCTGTCATTGCGCAGGCACTGCAGCATGTAATCGCTCATGTGTGCCAGGCTCCGCAGAGGTAAGGAAAAGCTGTCCTCTGTGGGAGGCGTATCGTCATCATCCTCTGTATCCCCCCAGCCACGCACCAGGGATGTGCCTGCGCTGTGCTGGGTGCCACCCCGCTGTGAACCTGCTTCATCCTCATGCTCCTCAACCTCCTCCTCATCCTCCTCATCCTCCAGTAGTGGTCCCTGGCTGGCCACATTTGTACCTGCCCTCTGCTGTTGCAAAAATCCTCCCTCTGAGCCACTTCTAACAGACTGGCCTGAAAGTGCTAAAAACGACCCGTCATCCTCCTCCTCCTCCTCCTGGCTCTGGCCCACCTCCTCTTCCATCATCGCCCTAAGCGTTTTCTCTAGGACACATAGAATTGGTATTGTCACGCTGATAACAGTGGCATCGCCACTGGCCATGTTGGTGGCGTACTCGAAACAGGGCAACAGGGCACACAGGTCTCGCATGGAGGCCCAATCATTGGTGGTGAAGTGGTGCTGTTCCGCAGTGCGACTGACCCGTGCGTGCTGCAGCTGAAACTCCACTATGGCCTGCTGCTGCTCGCACAGTCTCTCCAGCATGTGCAAGGTGGAGTTCCACCGGGTGGGCACGTCGCATATTAGGCGGTGAGCGGAAAGGCCGAAGTTCCGCTGTAGCGCTGACAGGCGAGCAGCGGCAGGATGTGAACGCCGGAAGCGCGCACAGATGGCCCGCACTTTGTGCAGCAGCTCTGACATGTCTGGGTAGTTGTGAATGAACTTTTGCACCACCAAATTCAGCACATGCGCCAGGCAAGGGATGTGCGTCAAACCGGCTAGTCCCAGAGCTGCCACGAGATTTCGCCCATTATCGCACACCACCAGGCCGGGCTTGAGGCCCACCGGCAACAACCACTGGTCGGTCTGTTGTTCAATACCCCGCCACAACTCCTGCGCGGTGTGGGGCCTGTCCCCCAAACATATGAGTTTCAGAATGGCCTGCTGACGTTTACCCTGGGCTGTGCTGAAGTTGGTGGTGAAGGTGTGTGGCTGACTGGATGAGCTGGTGGAAGCAGAGGAGGAGGAAGCCTAGTAGGAGGAGGAGGCTACAGGAGGCAAAGAATGATGCCCTGTGATCCTTGGCGGCGGAAGGACGTGCGCCAAGGAACTCTCTGCCTGGGGCCCAGCCACCACTACATTTACCCAGTGTGCAGTTAGGGAGATATAGCGTCTCTGGCCGTGCTTACTGGTCCACGTATCTGTGGCTAGGTGGACCTTGCCACAAATGGCGTTGCGCAGTGCACACTTGATTTTATCGGACACTTGCATGTGCAGGGATGGCACGGCTGTCTTGGAGAAGTAGTGGCGGCTGGGAACCACATACTGGGGGACAGCCATGGCCATCAGCTGTTTGAAGCTGTCTGTGTCCACCAGCCGGAATGACAGCATTTCAAAGGCCAGTAGTTTAGAAATGCTGGCATTCAGGCCAAGGGCTCGAGGGTGACTAGGTGGGAATTTGCGCTTCCTCTCAAAGGTTTGAGAGATGGAGAGCTGAACGCTGCTGTGTGAAATAGTGGAGATGCTAGGTGACAGTGGCGGTGGTGGTGGTGGTGTCGGTGGCACATCCTCTGTTTGCTGCTCGGCAGGTGGCAACATTCCTCTCGAGGCGGAAGCCGAGGCAGCAGCGGTAGAGGGAGCAGGGGGAGCCTGAGCGGGTTCCTTGTTTTTAAGGTGTGTACTCCACTGCAGTTCATGCTTTGCATGTAGATGCCTGATCATGCAGGTGGTGCTCAGGTTAAGAACGTTAATGCCTCGCCTCAGGGTCTGATGGCACAGCGTGCAAATCACTCTGGTCTTGTCGTTAGCACATTGTTTGAAGAAGTGCCATGCCAGGGAACTCCTTGAAGATGCCTTTGGGGTTCTGGGTCCCTGTTGGCGCTGGCCAATAGCAGGCGAACTCTCTGGACGGCGGCTGTTCTGCTTTTGCCCCCTGCTCCCTCTTTGGCTTCACTGTTGTCTCGGTCTCACCACTGCCTCTTCCTCTGAACTATTTAAGTCAGCGGCACGACCTTCAGTCCATGTGGGGTCTAAGACCTCATCGTCCTCTGCATCGTCTTCCACCCAGTCTTCCTCCCTGACCTCCTCCTGTTCAGTCTGCACACTGCAATAAGACGCGGCAGTGGGCACCAGTGTTTCGTCATCATCAGAGACTCGGTCACTCTGCTGTGGTGGTATTCCCATGTCCTCATCATCTGGATACATAAGTGGTTGTGCGTCAGTGCATGGAATGTCTTCCACCGCTGGGGAAGGGCTAGGTGGACGCCCCTGGGAAACCGTGCGAGCAGAGTCTTCAAACAGAATAAGAGACTGCTGCATAACTTGAGGCTCAGACAGTTTCCCTGATATGCATGGGGGTGATGTGACAGACTGATGGGCTTGGTTTTCAGGTGCCACCTGTGCGCTTTCCGCAGAAGACTGGGCGGAAGACAATGTGGTGAACGTGCTGGAAGCACTGTCGGCCACCCAATCGACTAATGCCTGTACCTGCTCAGGCCTTACCATTCTCATAACGGCATTGGGCCCCACCAAATATCGCTGTAAATTCTGCCGGCTACTTGAGGGAGTTGGTTCACTACTTTGTGCGCCTGAGGCCGAACGGCCACGTCCTCTGCCAGCAACAGAGGCTCCACGGACACCACCACGACCGCGTCCTCGTCCCTTAATAGAATGTTTCCTCATTGTTGCGATTCAACTCGCACCACAATAAAATATATTATTTTTTAGCCCCAAAATTCCCACACTGGAAGATATAATTCCTTTTTCCGGTATTAATTACAAGAAAACTGCTGCAAATTGGACACCAGAATTTTTAAAATGCTAGTTTTGGTACATAGATTCCCACACGGGGAGATATAATTCCTTTTTACAGGAGTAAAAACGTGCGGCCTACTGTTTCTGTTCTAACTAACACCAGATTGATTAAATTGGCATTTTTTTCACCAAAATTACAACACTGGACAATGTAATGCCTTTTTCAGGTATTAATTACAAGAAGACTGCTGTTAATTGGACACCAGAATTTTTAAAATGCTAGTTTGTGTACATAAATTCCCACACTGGAAGATATAATTCCTTTTTCCGGTATTAATTACAAGAAAACTGCTGCAAATTGGACACCAGAATTTTTAAAATGCTAGTTTTGGTACATAGATTCCCACACGGGGAGATATAATTCCTTTTTACAGGAGTAAAAACGTGCGGCCTACTGTTTCTGGTCTAACTAACACCAGATTGATTAAATTGGCCTTTTTTTTCACCAAAATTACAACACTGCACAATGTAATGCCTTTTTCCGGTATTAATTCCTTTTTACAGGAGTAAAAACGTGAGGCCTACTGTTTCTGGTGTAACTAACACCAGATTGATTAAATTGACCTTTTTTTCACCAAGATTACAACACTGGACAATGTAATGCCTTTTTCCGGTATTAATTCCTTTTTACAGGAGTAAAAACGTGAGGCCTACTGTTTCTGGTGTACCTAACACCAGATTGATTAAATTGGCCTTTTTTTCACCAAAATTACAACACTGGACAATGTAATGCCTTTTTCCGGTATTAATTCCTTTTTACAGGAGTAAAAACGTGCTGCCTACTGTTTCTGGTGTAACTAACACCAGATTGATTAAATTTGACTTTTTTTCACCAAAATTACAACACTGGATAATGTAATGCCTTTTTCCTGTATTAATTCCTTTTTACAGGAGTAAAAACGTGAGGCCTACTGTTTCTGGTGTAACTAACACCAGATTGATTAAATTGGCCTTTTTTCACCAAAATTACAACACTGGACGATATAATGCCTTTTGCGGTATTAATTACAAGAGGACTGCTGGTATTTCAGAACAACTGAATTTTTAAAATGCTAGTTTTGCTAGATAAATTTCCCACACTGGGAGAAATATTGCCTAAGCCTTTTTACAGTATTAATTACAACAGGAGTGCTTCTTCTGGTCTAACACCAGAATAATTTTATTATTACGGTGAAAGCTTTTTTTAATTTATATTTCTGGCACATAAAAAAAAAAAAAATATTTCTGGCTGACAGTATTGGACTTGGCTGTAGTGGCACTGGCTAGCCTAGCTGGAACAGCACATTCATGGGATTTGCTATCCAAGTGGGTTACTTTCAGTTTCACCACTGATATATTAAATATCTTTGCAGTTAGTATGGGTGACATAAGCACAGCCAAACCCCTGATGTAGTATATCTATTAAAAAAAACGACTATTACATGAGATTAATGGACATTGTGGCAGCTTTTGCTGTAGCACCACAAGTCCCAAAATGCCCGCCGCCTATCGGCCCAGTAACATGTGCCAGAAAACGGTCTGCCCAGCCAGAAAAAGAATTGACTTTGACTGAGCAGCTGAATCGCTGTTGTTCTGATTCACAGGTGTAGATTTTTCACTTCTTTGGAGCTTTGGTTTAGACTCTGTGGCAGCTTGTGCTGGCGCACCACAAGTCCCAAAATGGCCACCGCCGGTCAGCCCAGTTACATGTGCCAGTAAAAATCGCTCTGGCCAGTCTAAACAAAATAGTGACTTTCAGTGAACAGCTCAGCTGAGTTGTTCTGATGCACAGGTGTAGAAATGTAGATCATTCACTTCTTTATCCCTGCCTATCTCGCCCTGACAGAAGCTGCGTCCTCTCCCTACACTAATCAGAGCAGTGTGACGTGCGGCACTGCATGACTCCAGCTTAAATAGAGGCTGGGTCACATGCTGCACTTGGCCAATCACAGCCATGCCATTAGTAGGCATGGCTGTGATGGGCTCTTAGGGCAAGAAGTAAAACACTAGCTGATTGGCTGCTGTGCAGCCCTTCAGAAAGCGGGAAGTAATCGACGAACACCGGACCCGAACCCGAACTTTTTTGAAAATGTCCGGGTTTGGGTCCGTGTCACAGACACCCCAAAATTCGGTACGAACCCGAACGATGCTCGAACTGTTCGCTCAACACTAGTGATAATATCTTGTATGTGTCACTAAAAACATCATTAGTTAACACGACATCACCCCATTTAAAGAAGGGATATGCTGCCAATAACTGAAAACTGTATAATCAATGGCCCACCTCCAATAGAAGCAGGCCAGGCAGCTGCTATGGGGGCCATGGGGGAAGTTGGCCTGGCTGTGGATGAAAGGCCCTGCCCTCTAATTACACTTAACATCTCATCTCCCGTCCAAAGTCTCTGCCCAGGGCTCGAGCTCGTGTCTTCTGGCCCTCTACTACTCCTGCGTCCCCTTCCCTTACCCAGCCTCTCAATAGTTCCTTAGTCCCAGTCATAACAAACACTCTGTATCTCTGCTGGGCTGGCCAATCAGCATTAGAAGTACTAATAGAGCCTGCTGCTGATTGGCATACTGCAGATAAACTTTAGTGTGCCGCAGGACTTCATTCACCTATCATGGAGTAAGTAGTGTAACCTGACCAGACCAACCAGTGTCATCAGTCCCGACTCCAGCTCTGTGAATTTATCTACAGTGTGCATAGAAGGCTACAGCAGTAAGTCATCTCTGCAGTGTCAAAACAAAAGTTCACGGCGGCTAGGGGGGCAGACAATTTATAAAAGCAGCAACAGCTGCAGGCACAGTTCATTGGGGTTAGGGTATGGTACATTATATAATACACAGCAGGCACAGTGGCACAGTTTGTGGGGGTGTATTGTACACTATACAGTATGCAGCAAACACAGTTCATGGGGAGGAGTATGGCACACTATATAATACACTGCAGTCAACGTTCATCATGGTAAGGAACACTAGATAATACGCAGGACGCAAAGTTTATGGACAGTAGGGGTATGGTACACTACATCATATGCAACAACCACACTTCATGTGGGGGATGGGTATGGTACACTATATAATATGCAGAAGGCACTGTTCATTGGGATGAGGGATATGGTACCCTATATAATAAGCAGCTGGCACAGGTAACTGGGATGAGGGGCATGGTACTCTATATAATAAGCAGCAGGCACAGTTCATTGGGGCAGGGGCGTAACTATAGGGGAAGCAGGGGAAGCGGCTGCTTTGGGGCCCTGACCCAGAAGGGGCCCATCCAAGAGGAGGAGAAGTAGTAAAAGATTTTGTCAGGGCCCCTCAACATTATTACACAATGAAATTATATACAGTGGCAGTATAGACAGTGTAGAAAGCGTATGGAACAGCTGCCGGGCGTGGTCTGAGAGAGCCATCTTTACTAGCCACAGGAAAGGGGGTGGCATGAAAGGAAGGGGTTGTGAAAAAATTACTGGGGGAGGGGGCCCCATTCAAAAATTTGCTGTGGGGCCCAGACAATTCTAGTTACGCCACTGCATTGGGGGGAGGGGTATGGTGCACTATAAAGAGTCTACTGTCCAGTTGTTAGACCTGCAGAAGCAAGTGAGTCTATCAGATGCAAATTGGTCTATGAGTAACAGAAAATAGGCCAAGGCCCTGTGAAAGTTCATTCCCAGAAAACTGTGAGAGGAGATTTATCAGGAGTGGTGTTTTACATGCTGTTCTTAATCTCTTCCCTACTTCGCCAGATTCGTCTCAATTATTAAAAAGCAAATGCCTGTGCAGGTACGGGCACCAAAGCAGAGATCTACACCAGCAAGTTTCCAGGTGTAGATTATTATAAATGTGAAGGGCCGACTACTCTGGCCCAACACCATTCAATACTTTGAAAAGTGGTGAGCGGTACCTATAACCACTAGAGATGAGCGAATTTTTCAAAAATTCGATTAGCTGGTTTGCCGAATTTTTCGGGAAAAGTTTGGTTTGATCTGAATATATTTGTGGCGAATTACATAAAAAAATGTCTATTTACTAGCTGCTGAGAGCCTTTATAGTGGTGTAGAACATTGTGCCTTGCAGTAACACGCATAGGGAGTCTGCTTTGGTAGTGAAATAATACTGTGAGTCCATATGACATGCAGATGACATGCGTTGCTCTTAGAATCACTGCACACTTCACTTATTTGGGCAGTCACGGGACCAAAACTGATCAAATAACTGAAGTATTAACTCTGCCTTGCAGTTCGATGTTAGCGCCAAGAAGAAGCGCACTCCTTTTACACCGTCGTCAGCTGATTCCACATAGATGTAAACAGAAACTGTTCGCTTATAAAAGTAGAGCCCCCCTGACAGAGTGGAGAGGGTGTCAGCAGTAAGTTTGTGTTGACTTCACTGATTTTTTTGCCCTTCCTCTGATCCATCAGAACAATAACCCCCGAAAAAGCAGATCCTGTCTGTTGAGCATTTGCCTTCACTGGGTCAGCATTTGGTCAGTAATCCATCAGTATTGCTAATGCCCCAAAAAAAACAGGAGTGGATCCAAAACAGAGCTGACACATGCATGTCTTCTGTGTTTTGTACCCACTCCTGCTTTTGGCTACCAAATCACAAGCCAATTCTGATGGCACTATACAGGCCTTACAACTGCTACACAGAGAGGATCCGTTGTGCATCTAATTTTTCCTTCCTTCTAACAGATCAGAAGAAGGATCAAATAAATGATGAAGTCAGCCAAGCCAAAGACTAAATAGTGGGCCAGTCATGAAGTGGGGAGGGTGGGAACAGCATGAGAAGTCCACAGAGTGGCCCTATTATATAGTGGCAGGGGTGGGATTTTAAGAACAGGTTCCCTACTCAGCGGCGGACACGCGGGGTCACAACATGTTTACATATACATACACCATATATCTGCAACACACATAAATACACCATATACCTGGTACGCATACATAAATACAGCATATAAACACTGCACACATACCACCCAATTTTTAAAAGCCTAAGGAGCTAAACTATGAAATGGAAGGGCTCATCTCCAGCTGCCGCTGTAATTTTAACAACCAGATCTGGAGAACCTGAAGGAACTGGCTGAATCCCATGCCTGCATAGTGGTGAGGTGGAAGCAGCATGAGGAGACCACAGAGTGGCCCAATGACAGAGTCTGGAGCTGGCAGCAGCATGAGGAGGCCACAAAGTGGAACAATGACAGAGTGTGGAGGTGGCAGCAGCATGAGAAGGCCACAGAGTGGCACAATGACAGAGTCTGGAGGAGGCAGCAGCATCAGGAGACAGCAGAGTGGCAAGGTGACATAGTGTGGAGGTGGCCACAGCATGAGGAGGCCACAGAGTGCCTCTTTGTCTATTCATTTAAGGGGAATATGGGACAGAACAGAAGGTTAAAATTTCTCAACTTTATAAAGTGTTGCTTAAAACACGATTTAATTATACACATTTTCCGGAACAAAAGGCTTGTCAAATTGATTGTTCAGGAATTTCCCTCAAAGATTAGGATATTGGCGGATAAAAGTTTACTTTCTTATAATTTTAATCAAGTTTTGGTTTAATTTAATATTACATATTTAATAAATTTAATAAAAACGTGTTGACTAAGACAGGAGAGAATCAGCCAGTCTTCTGTTTATTTGATGACGTGGTTGAGATGGAGAAAGCATTCCAAAAAACTATTTCTCTCCACCTGGAGAATTGACAATGACACAATGACAATGACACATTTACACATTGAAGAATGTTGACAATTCGATCTGATAATTGGCGGCAGTTCTTGTAAGGACTTATCTGTGTGTTAACCCAGCCCAGAAAGGTAATTATGGGGTTAGTGGACAACTGCTTTTTGACTTTCCACGATTACTTAATAAAGTGTTGCCTAAGATAGGAGAGAATTGTCCAGTCTTCTGTTTATTCGACAACGTGGTTGCGAAGAGAAAGCATTCTAAAAAACAATTTCTCTCCACCTGGAGACCAATCCTGTCAAGATTGATGTAAGTACTGTATCGGCTGCTCATCGAGCCAGATACTTCTGGGGGAACCTGCCTGGCATGAACAGGCCTCTAGTAGCTACAAACAATGAGAAGACAAAGCTTCAACATTGCTTGGAGCCCAGAATAGTCGCAAAGTTTCATATAATAAATTTCACCACTACATATTTCGGTCCATACAGCAAAAGGAGCTGTGCAGTCACACATGAATTTTCCCCAAAAAAGCCAGTTTCATATTACAAATTTTACCACTACGTAATTCGGCCCATACCGCAAAAGGAAGTGTACAATCACCCATAAATTTGACGAAAAAAAGCTAGTTTCATATAACAAATTTCACCAGTTCCAGTACAAGGAGGGAGGCAGCTCTCACCTGCTAATCCACTATCTGAGCATGGAGGTCGCACCTGGAGGCAACAACAAGTAGCAGGAAAGGAAGAGATGTTCAGCTCCCAAAATTGTGGTAGAAAAATCTTGTATCTTTATTCCTTCGGTAATAAAAACTTCAATACAGGATGCTAAAGTCAACATTTTTCAGACCATCACATATTCAAGGTCCTTCCTCAAGACAACAAATTTCACCACTATGTAATTCGGTGCATACAGCAAAAGAAGCTGTACAGTCACCCATGGATTTTCCCCAAAAAAGCCTGTTTCATATTACAAATTTCACCACTACGTAATTCGGTCCATACAGCAAAAGGAGGTGTAGTCGCCCATGAATTTTCCCCAAAAAAGCCTGTTTCACAGAAAAAAGTTTCACCACTACGTAATTCGGTCCATACAGCAAAAGGAGGTGTACAGTCACCCATGAATTTTCCCCAAAAAAGCCTGCTTCACAGAAAAAATTTCACTGCAAAAAGGCCTTTAGCACATATAACTGCACCGCTGAACGACAAATGCGCCTTTATTTTTTTCAACTTTTACACTACACAAGGCTTATCAACAGATAAATTACAACGATGAATGGCAAACAAATTTTTTTTTCTTCCAGTAATACACGGCAAACTTGGCTTCCGCTGAGCGGCAATTAGGCCCTAATTTTGTTCTACTTTTACACAACAGACTTTTCAACAGATATATGCCACGCTGGACGGCGAATATATTTTTATTTCGTCAGTAATACACTGAAAACAGGGCTTTACATTTCACAGCTCCGCAGAGCGTCAATTAGGCCCAAATTTTGTTCTACTTTTACACAACAGGCTTTTCAACAGAGAAGTACAACGCTAGACGACAAATATATTTTTATTTCGCCAGTAGTACACTGAAAACAGGGCTTCAGAATATATCGCTGCACCGTAGAATGGCAATTTGGCCCAAATTTTGTTCCACTTTTACACAACAGGCTTTTCAACTAAATAGGCCACTAAACGCTTTCCACAAATAACTGCAACAGTGATGCGCGTACTGTATTTTTCGCCCTATAAGAGGCACCAGCCCATAAGAGTCACCTAGGTTTTTGAGGAGGAAAATAAGAAAAAAAATATTTTGAACCAAAAGGTGTGCTTTTGGTGGATTTTGAACTTATGCTGGTCTGTGTATGACACTATTATGGGGAATCTGTGGGTGACACTGTAATGGGGGTCTGTGGCTGACACTGTTATTGGGGTCTGTGGCTGACACTGTTATTGGGGTCTGTGGCTGACACTGTTATGGGGGTGGTCTGTGGCTGACACTGTTATGGGGGTCTGTGGCTGAAACTGTTATTGGGGTCTGTGGCTGACACTGTTATTGGGGTCTGTGGCTGACACTGTTATTGGGGTCTGTGGCTGACCCCAACAACAGTGTCAGCCACAGACCCCAATAACAGTTTCAGCCACAGACCACCCCCATAACAGTGTCAGCCACAGACCCCAATAACAGTGTCAGCCACAGACTCCAATAACAGTGTCAGCCACAGACCACCATTACAGTGTCACCCACAGATTCCCCATAATCTTGCCCTCTTGCTTTCCGCAACAACAGTTTTACGTAGGCGGAGACCCCGTCTAGATGATCCAGACAACCTTGAATGGAGAGATACCAGGGTATTTCAGTAAGTATATGCATACAACTAAGCTCTAGGAAATAACGTAATCCGCCTTAATATGCAGAGGAAGCTTTACCTCACAATTCACTTAATGTAAATAGATTACAAGGTTTGTAAAGGTCAAATGTCTATTGGGCTTGGATCAGCAATGGCTGAAGAAAACATCCTTTTATACTTCATCCAAACCATTTCTTGTTAGATTTATTGCTGAGGAAGAGAGTGTGGGTTATAGCCACCCAGCAAATACAGAAAGGTCATGTGGATTAAATTGTAGTGTTAAGTGTACAAGTCTGTTTCACCATTTTGGCTTCTGTCTACTAATATCACAGCCTGCAACACAGTCTGGGTATCCTCATTTGCTCCTCCTTACTTCTAGAGTAGCATAATAACATTTGCATGACATTTTCTCCCTGTTATGACTATTCAACAGAGGCATTTCAACAGCTGTAAGTAATGTATTTGGACAAACTAGGGAGTCGTGCCAGACCTCAAAACACTCGATTTAATCGTAGTCAGGGCACAAATGGTTGGAATTAATCTGGGACTGAGACAAAAACAACTCAGACCTTCTAAACTGCAGGCCTCACAAGAAATCAGCACACAGTTCCAAGGCAAACTGGATTTGGTTCCCTTGATACACCTCTACAGGAACATAAATCATGTTGCCTTTTAATAGGCACAAAGATATTTGAATGCACATTTGCCTTTGAGCAGAACTATGTGTTCTAAATGAGTCCATGCATAAGCTTAGATAATTTAGCTAAAATAAATATATTAACCAGGAAATGTGCCATCCACATCTACTTGCTTTTTGTTTACTATCTCAGATATATGTATTAAAGGGAGTCTGTCACCACAATTCGACATTATAGACCGCTTACATAGCACTGTAGCATAACTATACATAAGTCAAATGGTACCTTTGTTGTGTTGTTCTGAAGTTCAACAGAAGCAAATTTGCTGTTTTATTTATATGTAAATGAGGGCTCACAAGTGCCCAGGGGCGGTGTTCAGGCTGTAAGTGCCCAGGCCGGTCTGTCTTCTTCGCACATAACTCCTCCACAGCCTGTTGCTTGGCCCGCCCTGTAAGCTCCTTGCTCACCTAGAGTACTGGCCAAGATCCCACGAGTGTGCAGTTCACCGCCGGACCAGGCATGTGCACTGTGATGACCATTGAGGGCAGCGGCATCTCCCCATGCAGTGTGCATGCGCCAGCGGGATCTCGGCCAGTACACTGTATGATGCAAGAGGCTTACAGAGCAGCCCAAGCAACAGGCTGGGCGGGAGTGATGTGAGAAGAAGACAGACCGGCCTGAGCACTTACAGCCCGAACACAGCCCCTGGGCACTTGCGAGCCCACATTTACAAATGAATAAAACAGCGATTTTGCCTCTGTTGAACTTCAGCACAACACAACAAAGGTACCATTTGACTCATGTATAGTTATGCTACAGAGCTATGTAAGCGGTCTATAATGTCAAATTGTGGCGACAGACTCCCTTTAAAAATGAGTGAAGTTTTCAAAAATTTCGATTTGGCTGCTTCGCCGAATTTTGTCAAGAAATTTGATTTGATACAAATGACTTTGTAACAAAGTCCATTGTATGGAGCGGTCACAATGATGGGTAATGGCGATCGTGCCGCCCCCATCATTTAAACCCTCAGATACCGCGTTCAACACTGATTGCAGCATCTGATAGTCACATTCAGCCTATCAAGGGGTTAATCGGGTTAAAATGAAAAACATATACACACTCACCTCATCCATTTAATCGCAGAGAGGCGTGTCAATTGGGGCCTGCATTTACATGATAATGTCATCACACTGGGCGGGCGCAGTGACGTCATCAGTCACCAGTGTGATGATCACACGTCATTAAGCGCTCTTCAATTAAGGTGTGCGTGACAGCCACTTCGCGTTTAAATGGATGAGGTAAGCATATAGATATTTTCGTGTATAGATATGCTGTATATATAGATATATAGATATATATTTTTTTTACTGTCATTTCAGAAAAAAATTGTTACCACGAAGCGCCAGGAAATTCGGCTTTGCAGTGAATTGAATTTTTCCTGAAATTCCATTAACATTATTAACTTTATTAACTTCAATTTGTTCAACACTAATATGCATATGTACAGTATACTGGGGCAGACACATACAGTAGAGCACCCCTGTGCAAAGAATGTGCCGGGGCCCCTCCAAGCCAAATTCTCAACCTAACCTATCCCCTCCTAACATTACATAAAGCAATACAAAACATACAGGGTAAGGCTACTTTCATACGTGCAGCATTATGATCCGGTCACCTGATCCGGCGGAGAATGGATGGAATTAGCTGGAAATTCTGGAATCAAATGCAAAATGCAGAGGTTTCTCCAGCCCCTCCCCCCATCTGATAATGGGGCCAGTGGCATTCCATCTGCATCTAGCAGTGCTGGATCTGGCAGGCTGCTCTCTGCTGGAACAGCCTGCTAGAATCACTAACTCAGATGTGAAAGTAGCCAAATACCTCTTACATCCAGTGACATCTCCTTTGATGTAGATGTTCTCTTTCGTCATCTTCTCCATTCTATAGAGCTCATTCAACCCTTATAGTGCAGATATAGTTTGTGCTAGTATAAAATGCCCCTATATAATGCCCTCCCAGTAGATGGGCCCATTGTGCTCCTCTCCCCCTTCCCCATACTAGGCAACAGCATAGCGTAAATGTAAAAAAAAAACTCACATACTTACCTCCATGCAGCTTTCAGGGATGTGATACAGGCCTCTTCCGGCCTGTTTCCAGTGCTGAATGGCTCCGGCATCACATTACCTCACTGTGCCACCTGCATCAGTCTCTGATAGGCTATAGGCACTAGGCCTGCAGCCTATCAGAGGAACATGGAAGGGGGACACCTCTACCCTGCCCTGTTGTAGCAATCATCTGTATTACCATCCTGAGAACGACAATACAGATTGTGATTAGTGCTACCACAATAAAAGCGCTCATTTACCTTGGTCCTGCCGCCTTAGCTTGTTACAGACCCCCTCCCACACTGGCCCCCTTTAAATAAAGGCCTGATCACAAGACCTTGTGTAAAACAAAGAACAATACAATGCTAAGTTATTTTCCATGAAAAATAAAAATCAGCCAAACCCCCTCTTACATACTTTGTTTTGTTTTTCTTTCCCTAGCTCCCCTGCAGACTAACTACACACAAAGTGGTCCTTCAACTGGGACTGATCAAGTATTGCCTGAAGGAAAGAAGCAACATACTATGCCATTAAATATAATAGACCTTTTATTGATTAAATACATGCAGTAGGCCCTTCAAAGTAAGAGCTCCTTTATGTAGCAGCCCCTTGCTCTAATAAGAAATGTGGAAACGCAGGGGGTCATTTAAACTGAAAACCACTCTGAATCTCTGATTGCTCCAATACCACACTTTAGATGTGTTTGTCTGAACCAGGGAACTTGTTTAAAGGGGTTGTTCAGGACTCGGTATGTTTTCTACAGACCCCCTACACTTACCTGTCCACTAGGTTCCGGCTCAATTGCTGCCTCACCCACTCTGCAGGTCCTGGGTATCCCCATGTCAACATCCTTTTTGACACGAGTCATGTGACCAATGCAGCCAATGACAGGCCACAGCAGTGGTGTGTCATCCATGCATCAGATCACACTGGGTCATGTGATGTGTGGGTAATATTACTGCTGTGGTCAATTATTAGCTGCAGGGCATCGATGGGGCCATAACCCAGTGGCGGGATCGATGATTACCACCGTGGGTCTGGCCATGCTGAGGGGGTCTGCAGAAAATATCTCTAGGGGGGAGCAACCCTTTTAGGTGTGCAAAAGCTGCATAAGAACCTATATTTGGATCGGATTGGATTGGACTGGACTATGAACTTCAACTAACTATAACTTCTCATTAAGGATCTTAACTGTATCAGTATATTATAGTACCACTGTGACCTCTTTATTACTGTTTATGGAGACTAAAGTGGTTCCAAAATGGGGTCCAGCACCTATCAGTTATTTATGACAAATCCTGTGAGGCAAAGTAGCATAGCATGTAATCTTCAAGTAATGAATAAAACTCACCTAGAGATGTGAGGAAAGGAAAAGTCATCTGAATTTAATGAGGTGAAGTTAGCAAACATATTTAAATGTTCAGCCAGCTAGATAGACAAATCAAAGACGGTAGTTGGTTCTTGTAAAACTGTATGGTGCCCAAATGCTTTGTTGACAGTTCACTGTATTTAAAATACTGTACATTCTGATAAAAATTCCAGCCTAAAAACAAAGCGCCTTTGTTCTTATTACTACCATCTGACTTTAATCAAATATCTTTAGTAAAAGTATGTGAAAGAAGAACTGGACACTCACAAATTTAGCAACATGTTTAAATAAACACTCCGTCTACAGTATGTACCGATAAACTGGGCGCCTTGTAAAAATTCAACACTTAGTCTTAAAATAGTAAGTGTTCTTCATAACTAGACTGTATAATAACACATTAGGCACATCTGCTTTGCACATATGTGAGATTTTATGAGACGTTTTTCCAATTCATTTATACTACACATCAAAATAACTAGGGAAATAGGGGCTGTTAATACTTGAAGGACTATACTCACATGGTTGGTTAATCTTGTGTATAGTAATACCGGTATGTACAAAAAGTTGTAAATCTCTGAAGGACATACAATATTATGTGGTCAGCCTGCAGCCCACATTTCATACATAGCAGTGAACATCATCGATGTGCTGTGAACAAGTCCATAAAGATACATAAAAGAGAAAATAAAGAAGATTCATGACAAGGAAGCTGCAATCGTACAAGAAATTCAAATCCAGTGTGTCTGCATTGTAAATGTATAAAGCATTGGTTTCTTTGAATTATTTCTACTTGCTTAAAACTACATAGTGCCAACCTTTGTGCTGTGCAGCGGTTGTCACCATAAATGTCAGGCCTTGTCCCCAATAGAACTCACAATCTATAATCTATTTCTTAGCCACACACAATTTCATGGAAGGTAGATGATCCTAGTTTTATTTTTTCGAGTAACGGAAACCAGAGGAAATTAATGCAGACAAGGGGTGAACATACAAGCAGCTATTCCTTGGTCAAACCCAGAACCAGGGTTGGACTGGCCCACCAGAGTACCAGAGGATCCTCCGGTGGGCCCAGGCTCTAATACCATAATGGGTTTCAAAGGTCCAGGAGGGAAAGACCCATTTGGCTGCCTTTCGAGCACTTGCCTCTAGGGTCTATTTCTTTGATTCAAAAACTATTAGACTTTAGTGATGATATATGGGTTGGGTCCTGAGAACAATTTCCTCACTGAATATTTTTCCTTACCGTTGGTGGTATGTTTGTAAGGTGCAGGTGGACAAGTGAAAATTAGAATCAGGCTGGAAAGTATGGAGCAAAGTATTGTATATAACTGGTTTCAAATAGAAATTTCAGCAATCTTTAAATGCCAGTAACGAAAGCTTCAGTGTCTTGAACAGTTAACATTAAAAAGTGAAAATTGGTATGAGTTACGCCATACACTAGATGCTCTTGCCCTTCACTGCATCTCTGTACAGAGATTCTCTAAACACAACTCATGTGCTCTCACAGGAACATTTCTGGTCTTGCAAACGTGCGTGCACTGACTGGAACAACTATACACACCCACCTCCTGTCCAGCCCAAATCTATGCTGTGAGATAAAAATGGAAAACTGGTAAAAAACGTATTATGACCGCTTTTCCCGGCGCTTGCTTGGAAGGATTCAGACCCAAATCATCGAACAGATAAGAAATTAACTTTTATTTGCAGTTAATCCCTTAAGCGGTCAAAATACGGTTTTCCTCTGTGTATACCTCAACCACTCAGGCACCACAGAGTGACTGTGGCTGCAGCCTGTAACAAGCCGGTGTGCTGGTCGGAGAATTACAATTACCAGCAAGGCTCTCTACAGTGGTTGTGACTCCTCACAACCATAGATGGTAAGCGTACCCTAACCTTTATCAAACCTTTCTCTACAATGTGACACTGCACATGTGGCACTGCCTCCCTCTTTTCTTGTTTTACATGCTGTCAGAGACAGGAATACAAGAGTAAGGTGCTGCAGCAGTGTTTCTGAATGCTATAGATACAACAGGCTGTATATTTACCTATGTGATGCACAATGGTATTAAGGACTAAAAGTTGAACATTCATTACGCCAAATGACCGTTCTTTTATCAAATGCTGTAGCTGCACATTTTAGGTAGGTTTGGTTAAAGACAGTTTATATATTTAAGAATTATGATGCTCATTATACTAAAGAGATTGTGCAGTGGTAGTTTATGGATGACCTAAGCTCAGGATAGGCCATCAATATCAGATTGGTGGGGGTCCAATTTCCAGCACCCCCGCCAATTAGTTGTTTGAAGAGACTGTGTTGCTCGCTGCAAGTGAATGGGATGAGCAGTTGTAAACATACTGCACCACTGCTTCAATCTAGACGTCATGCAGTTAAACAGTGGCACTCACACAGCAGCTGATTGGTGGGAGTACTGGAAGTCAGACTCCCACCAATCTGATATTGATGACCTCCTGAGGATAGGTCATTAATGTATTAATGGCAATGGAAGATTGGCACACTATCACATACGGAACGGCACAGAATACATCTCAATAAAAGTTTAATATCAACCATACATTGTAACTAAAATGGTAAAAAATACACATAACATGAGTAAATAAAAATAAATTAATACTCCCAATTAATGCAGTGATTCAAATAACGTCTATCAATGTTAGTTGATTATATGACTCCTAGTGCAACCAGCATGTATTAGCTATGGAAAACCGCTGTGGAGTGTCCATACAAATACTCAGATATATTGGATCCTTCCTCAGTATGTTGCGAAAAATCGTGTTACTAAATAGCGCTTGCGGCACTATCGTTGTATCACATATCAGAGTGTGTCGGTTTAAACAGCAATATGGTTATAAAATATCCACAGAGTACAACGCAATGATTACAGTAACTTGTTTGATGAACTGCAATGTAAATTGGTAGCAGACAAGCGCGGCCAACCCGCTTTTAATCACACTGGATGCGATGTTTCGAAGGTGGAAATAATCGCTAGTTCCACATCAAAGTCAATATGTTTGCTCTGGGTCAATGTTGACAACCCACATCCGTGGGCCTACCTTCTCTTGTCCCCAGCTGCTTTTGGTTATCCGTGGTGCTTATTAGGGCTGGCTACAGACCGGCTCCCTGGCTTCTGTTTCTTCGGCGTCTCACGAGTTAGTCACGGGTCAGTTTGTCAGGTGGATAGTACTCACGGCACTGACGTTCCCACAGGTTAGGGGAATCTTGCGATGCGTCTCATTCGAATCATCAGGATGATTGTAGATAACAGTGCACTGTTTAAATCGCAACAAAAGTTCTTTCGGGGTGAGACATATGTTTCAAAATGTAGTCGTTTACCAGATGCGTTTCGGGGATAGCTTTTCCCTTCTTCAGTGGCAACACCCCTTGTCAGTGGATTGTGGATTTTTATACCCTTCAATGGTCACATGTAAAAAATTGTATGGATTCCTTAAATGTAATTTCTCAATATATACGGTTTTCTATAGGTTATTCAAGTTTTTTAATATCACAGCGGCCAACATTCATTTACATTCTGCATTGTAGATGAAGTTTTTCAAATTTTTCATATATTTCATGCAAATGCGGTTTTAATGCGGTTGTCATGCGTTTTTGACCTCCATGATGCGTTTTTTATTATAATGCTTCCTTTTTTTAAATCTTTTTTGCATTCCTTTATACTGAACACAGTGCCTCAAGTGTTTTGTTAAAAATACATCTCCAACCTTCGTTGTGACCATATTTACATTTAAAATTTCCAATTTTTGATATTTGTAATTATTTATCAAGAGATATATATATCACTTACACAAAATATACCCATATTGTTGTTTAAACCGACACACTCCGATATGTGATACAACGATAGTGCCGTATGCGCTATTTAGTAACATGATTTTTCGCAACATACTAAGGAAGGATCGAATATATCTGTGCATTTTTATAGACACTCCACAGCGGTTTTCCATAGCTAATACATGCTGGTTGCACTAGGAGTCATATAATCAACTAACATTGATAGACGTTATCTGAACCACTGCATCACATTTTTATCCAATATCTCCTGGCACTGAAGAGAATTCATGGTACCTTGCACACGCTGAAGCTTCCCTGTACCTGTAGAAGCAAAACAGCCCCAAAGCATGATTGACCCCCCGCCATGCTTCACAGTAGGCAAGGTGTTCTTTTCTTCATAGGCCTTGTTCTTCCTCCTCCAAACATAGCGTTGATCCATGGGCCCAAACAGTTCTAATTTTGTTTCATCAGTCCACAGAACACTATCCCCAAACTTTTGTGGTTTGTCCACATGACTTTTGGCATACTGCAGTCGACTCTTCTTATTCTTTGGAGACAGCAAGGGGGTGCGCCTAGGAGTTCTGGCATGGAGGCCTTTATTACGCAGTGTGCGCCTTATTGTCTGAGCTGAAACTTCAGTACCCGCATCTGACAAATCTTTTTTCAGTTCCTCATCAGTCACACAGGGACTTTTCAGCACTTTGCGTTTCAGGTAGCGCACAGCAGTCGAAGTCAGCATCTTCTTTCTGCCACGACCAGGTAGCGTTTCAACAGTGCCCTTTGCCTTGAATTTGCGAATGATGCTTCCTATGGTGTCTCTTGGTATGTTTAACATCTTTGCAACCTTCTTATAGCCATTGCCCTTCCTGTGAAGAGAAATCACCTCTTCTCTTGTCTTTCTGGACCATTCTCTTGACTTCACCATGTTTGTAAACACACCAGTAAATGTCTAGAAGGAGCTGAGTATCACAGTCATTTTAAATCTGCCTAATTGGTGCTTATTATGCTTGATTGCTGCTCCTTGACATCCACAGGTGTTTTCAATACCTGATCGAAAACACTTGAATGAACGTCTGTTCTTAAGAGTGGTAGTCTTTAAGGGGTTGAATAATTGTGTCAATGAAGTAATCACAAAAAAACCATTTAATACTGTATTACAAAAACAACTGATGTCATTTTAGTTGTATTTGGTTCTTTAAAAAGTCCTTGTAAAATTTCATTCTGAACACAATTCCAAATGTACACTAAATTCCCTAAAACCCTTTACAGCATTGGGGGTTGAATAATTTTGAACACAACTGTAAATGCCTATTCTGCACAAGTTACGGACAAGTCCTGTGGGATCCATGCCTGGTTCATTTTAATGAACGTGAGCTTGTCCACGTTGGCTGTGGACAGGCGGCTGCGTTTGTCTGTAATGACGCCCCCTGCCGTGCTGAATACACGTTCAGAAAATACACTGGCCACAGGGCAGGCACCTCCAAGGCATAAAGTGCAAGCTGGCCATGTGGATAATTTGGAGACCCAGAAGTTGAATGGGGCAGTTACGCTGCAGCGCAGACAGGTGAGCAGCAGCAGGGTGAGAACGCCGAAAGCGCGAACATACGGACCGCACTTTCAGCAGCAGCTCTGACATGTCTGGGTAGTTTTTAAGAAACTTGTGCACCACCAGATTCAGCACATGCGCCAGGCAAGGGATGTGCATCAAACCGGCTAGTCCCAGAGCTGCAATGAGATTTCGCCCATTATCGCACACAACCAGGCCGGGCTTGAGGCTCAACGGCAGCAACCACTCATCAGTCTGCTGTTCTATGCCCCTCCAAAGCCCCTGTGTGGTGTGGGGTTTGTCACCCAAACACATGAGTTTTAAAATTACCTGCTGACGTTTACCCCGGGCTGAGCTGAAGTTGGGGGTGAGGTTTTTTCGATGACCGGATGTAGGAGTGGTAGAAGAGGAGTAGGAGGAGGAGGATGCAAAGTAGGAGGAGGAAGCAACAGGAGGCAATGAATAATGCCCTGCGATCCTCGGTGGTGGAAGGACATGCGCCAAACCGCTATCCGCCTCGGGCCCAGCCGCCACTACCTTTACCCAGTGTGCAGTTAGGGAGATATAGCGACCCTGGCCGTGCTTACTGGTCCATGTATCTGTGGTTATCTGGACCTTGCCACAGATGGTGTTGCGCAGTGCAAACTTGATTTTATCCTCCACTTGGTTGTGCAGGGAAGGGACGGCTCGCCTGAAAAAGTAGTGGCGGCTGCGAACAACGTACTGGGGGACAGCCACCGCCATCAGCTGTTTGAAACAGTCCGTCTCCACCAGACGAAATGACAGCATTTCAAAGGCCAGTAATTTTGAAATGCTGGCATTCAGGGCCAGGGCTGGAGGGTGGGTAGGTGGGTATTTCCTCCTTCTCTCCAATGTTTGGGAGATAGACAGCTGAATGCTGCCGTGTGACATGGTGGAGATGTTTGGTGATGGTGTCGTATGTGGTGGTGTTGATGGAACATCCTCTGTTTGCTGGTGGCCAGGTGCCACAGTGACACCAGTCGTGGAGGGAGAGGCCGAACCAGCAGCAGAAGAGGGAGCAGGAGCAGCATGAGAGAGTTCATTGTTTTTAAGGTGTTTACTACACTGCAGTTCATGCTTTGCATGTCGATACCTGGTCATGCAGGTTGTGCTCAGGTTGAGAACGTTTATGCCTCGCTTCAGGCTCTGATGGCACAACATGCAAATCACTTGTGTCTTGTCGTCAGGACATTGTGTGAAGAACTGTTACGCCAATGAACTCCTTGGAGCAGGCTTTGGTGTGCTCGGTGCCTGGGTGCGGTGGACAGTAGTAGGCGTACTATCTCTGGAACGGCCGCTGCGCTTTTGCACCCTGCTCCCTCTTTTGCTGTGCTGTTGCCTCTGTGAGACCACCGCCTTTTCCTCAGAACTGAACGCCTCACTAGCATGACCATCAGTCCAGTCTGGGTCTAGGACTTCATCATCCTCCACATCATCTTCCACCCTTTCATGACCCCTGCCCTCCTCGTCGGTCTGCACATTGCAGAAAGCCACAGCAGTTGGCACCTGTGTTTCGTCATCATCAGAGACGTTTTGTGGCGGTATTCCCATGTCCTCATCCTGCAACAAAAGTGGTTGAGCATCAGTGAATTTAAGGTCTTCCGCTTCTGGGGCAGGGCTGGGTGGATGGGCTGGGAAAACCCTGCCAGCAGAGTCATCAAAAAGCATGAGACTTTCCTGCATGATTTGGGGCTCTGACTGCTTGGCTGATTTGCAAGGGGGTGAGGTGGAAGACTGATGTGCATGGGCTGCAGGTGCCAACTCTGAGCTTTCTGCAGAGGACTGGGTGTTAGATACTGTGAAGAAACTGGAGGCACTGTCAGTCACCCAATCTACTATTGCCTGTACATGTTCTGGCTTCACCATTCGTAGAGCGGCATTTGGGCCTATCAAATAACGCTGCAGATTCTGTCGCCTACTCGCACCGGAGGAAAATGTTTGACTTGGAGCGGTAGTTGGCGCTGAATGGCCACATCCTCTCCCAGCAACAGGAGCTCCACCAACACCACCACGACCATGCCCATGTCCCTTATTGATGTTCTCCTCATTATTTGCGTTCAGCCACCAAGCTGAAAGATTGGTCTCTCTCCGGTGTCAATTTACCTCCCACTAGTCGACAATTACGTTCCCTAAGGCAGTGCCCGTGTCATAAAAATGCGGAAATGTAAAAAAAAAATTTGTACACTGTATGCACAAGTGGTTTGTGGAACAAGAACAAGTATTTTTGTAATAAAATACAGAGAATTAGTATTTCACTGCTGTAAATGGAAATTACTTATTTATACGCCGGATGCACAACAGTTTTTTCGGCCTAAAACAATTTTTTTTCAATAAAACCCCAAAATGCAGTTTTTAACTGCTGTACATTTGCAGTAGATATTTATACTATGTATGGACACCAGATTTGGGGACCCAGAACACACATTTGGTCACCAAAATTCACAAATGCAGTATTTAACTGCTATATATTGGAAATAATTATTTAAACGACGATTGCACAACAATTTTTTTGGCCTAAAACACAGCTTTTTTCAATAAAACCCCAAAATGCAGTTTTTAACTGCTGTACATTAAAAGTAGATATTTATACTATGTATGGACACCAGATTTGGAGACCCAGAACACGGATTTGGTCACCAAAATTCACAAATGCAGTATTAGACTGTTATAAATTGGAAATAATTATTTAAACGACGGATGCACAACCGTTTTTTCGCCCTAAAACTTGGCTTTGTTCAATAAAACCCCAAAATGCAGTTTTTAACTGCTGTACATTAAAAGTAGATATTTCTACTATGTATGGACACCAGATTTGGGGACCCAGAACACGGATTTGGTCACCAAATTTCACAAATGCAGTATTTAACTGCTATAAATTGTAAATAATTATTTAAACGACGGATGCACAACTGTTTTTTCGGCTTAAAACACAGCTTTTTTCAATAAAACCCCAAAATGCAGTTTTTTAAAGCTATAAATATAAATGAGATATTTGTACCGTTTAAGTACAACTGCTTTGTGAAGCAAGAATATTGCTTTTTTCCCACAAAAAAGAATAATGCACTATTTCTCAGCTTTAATGTGAAATCAGTATTTAGGCGATGTATTTCAAGATGCTCTGGATCAGGATTACCACTTTTTTGTCAAAAAAATACACTTATGCTGTATTTCACAGCAGTAATGTAAAATAGGTGGTTGTAATGGGTATTTCTGACTGTTTGGTGGACCTTGAATAACATTTTTTTTCTTTAAAAAACAAAGAAGCACTATTTCCATGCAGAAATATAAAATATGTTGTTGGATGGTGTATGCAGAACTGTTTTGTGGTCAAGGAATACGTTTTTTCCCCCAAAATTACACGGATTTTCTATTTCACCACAGAAATATCAAATATATATTTTGGCCGTGTAAAATACACTTGGTGGATCAGGATAACCACTTTTTTTTTTTAACTAAAATACACTATTTGATAGCTGACATGGAATATACGGTTTAGTGAATAGTATACAAAGGTGCTCTGTGGCACCACAGAGCCCAGGCTAGACAAATGGACTATGTCACGGTTTTTGTCACCAAAATTCACAAATGCAGTTTTTCACTGCTGTAAATTAAATGTAGGTATTTATACCGTGTATGTACAAATGCTTTGTGAAGCAAGAATATTGATTTTTTTCAATCCTTCACTGAGTTACAAAATAGGATTAGGCTGATGTCCCTGGCAGGCTGGCAGACATGCAGTACACTACTGTGCATAAAATGGCCGCCGACCCCCACCTCAGTAACAGATGGATTACAAAAAAAATCTCCCTAGCAGTGGCTGGGTACAGAAATGTTGGATTGCTGAGGCTCCCTCTCTCTATATGCTGTATCTTGTGGATTAAAATTGCACAGGTTCCTAAGATTTCTGCCGAATTCTGTCCCTGATCGCAGGGACCTGATCGCTGAACAACGGACCCGAACCCAAACTTTTTTGAAAATTTTCGGGTTTGGGTCCATATCCCGAACACCCCAAAATTCGGTACGACCCCGAACTATGCAGTTCGGGTTCGCTCAACTCTAGTTGTCCAGGATAAAAAAATTTTTAAAACACATGTTATCTCACCATATATCACTGATTCAAGGTCCCCCCTGATGTTTTTATGTATTTTTACCACTTGCAGGGCTCCGACGGTCCCCCACTGATTGTTTACATATATGTGTACGTGTGCGGTAACTTCCTTCCAGAGCTGAACCCGGACATACCCAGAATTTCACCCAGGCAGCCCCCCTGACAAGAGCATCGGAGCAGTTCATGCTCCGATGCTCTCCTTTGCCCTGCGCTGAATCACGCAGGGCAAAGGCATTTTGTGGAGTCCCACTGACATCCCTGGCACTGATGGGAAGGCTTTAACGCTGCCCTAGCCTGTAAAATGGCTAGGACAGGGCTAAAGCCCGCCGATCAGAGCTGGTGATGCCACCGAACACACTGCTAGGCGGAAGCTTTCGCCCGACAGTGTGTTATAGTGAATAAAAGAGCCCTTGCTCTGTGCGATCCTGCGCAAGGCAAGGGAGAGCATCATAGCAAGAACTGCTCCGATGCTCATGTCAGGGGGGGCTGCCTGGGTGAAATTACAGGTATGTCCTGGTTCAGCTCTGAACCCAGACAACCCCTTTAAAGACAGGTTTAAAATTAGTCATCCTTCCTTGGATAAATTATTTTCTTTTTTACTCTATATCCACCCCTTCTGTCATACCTTCTGGCCATTATTTTTTAAATTTAACTGACCAACCACATAGCTCAAAAATTATAATATTATTGCAACCCCCAAAGAAAACCCCCAAATATTTCCACAGTACTCTGTATATTGTCAGCAACTTCAAAAGTAATTCTTTCCCATTGCTTACAATGATTTGCATCAGCCTTTTTTTTTTTTTTTGCTGAGGCTTCTAATAAGCTTTTTTTTGGGCCTATATTTCATGAAATGGTGGGTAGGCTGGTAGTGGGACCTGTCATTCCTAAGTCCCCCCAGTGCAGGATTTCGAAGTTTCCCTCGGTCACCTCACTATAAATTCTAACAATACTCCTAGCTTGTTTTGGAGAACGGGAAAAAATTCTTTGTGCAGTGAAATTGGAAAATAAAATGGCAATTCTGCCAACATTTTTGGGAGTTTATTTATAAAATGTGCACTGTACACTAAAAATAACATGAAAATTTAATTCTACAGGTAAGTATAGTTACAATGATACCCAATTTATATAGTTGTTATTATACAGAATTTTACTACTTAAAATGAAAACCTTTGATCATTTTTTTTTCTTCGCATCACCATATTCTGACAACCATAATTTTTTTTTTTATGTTTCTGTCTTTAGAGCTGTATGGGGGGCTTGTTTTTTGAGGGGGGAGCTATAGTTTGTAATAGTAGCATTCTGGAGTTTATAGAACTTTTTGATCACCATTTGTTCATTTTTTGTGGGACAAGGTGACCAAAAATGGCGGTTTAAGTGTTTTTATTTTTTTCCCTTACAGTGTACACTGCACAGGAAAAATATTTTTAGATTTTAATTTTTCAGACATTTTTGGATATCGCAATGCTTTTTCTATTTATTTTTTCTGCTTATTTTTATATGTAAAATTAGGAGAGGAGTGATTTGAAATGTTATTTTTGTGTTTTTTATATTTTTATAATATTTTTTACTTAAAATTGTACAGCTACACGGTGACATGCATTGCATGGCAGCAAGTCACACGAAACAAAAGGGTATTGCTAAATGGCGTCATTTGTCGCACAACATGAATGTCACATTACATTTCATATAATGTATTTCAATGGTGTTGCAAGGTGACATGCTGCGATGCAACTTTTGCAAAATTATCTGACTTGGATGGATATTTTGCAACTGTCGCATCTCAGCCGCACCATGTCATTGTGACACCATTTAAATACATGAAATGTAGCGTGACACGTCACAGTGTAGCCGCACCCTTAGTCCCCTTAGGAGACTTGGACATGCAATCTTCTAATCTCTTGTCCTATAGACTGAATTATAATAGTATTGTGGTCTAGTTTCATTGCCTGTCTTTGAAGCGGTGGCTCATGCTCAGCTGTTCAGGCAGGTAGCCATAAGAGCCCTGAGAACTTTCCTGGCCCTACGCAGTAATTGAAACTGATTGAACTCCTTTCCTCTGCCTAACCCCACAGATGCTGAGATCGCTATTGATCACCTGTAGTATACATCCGATACTCGCTATGTATGGAGTCCTCTCCATACTCCTTACAGCACCCCATGACATAACTGTACATTGTGGTGCGATTAAGGGTTAAAACACACACACACCAAAAAACTGTTTATATTAAACATTGAAATTAAGAAAGTGATACAAAAATATATCCAGAATGTATTATCAGAAGATTTTAATCATATTTTTATTATAAAGATATTTAAAAAAAATAAACGTTTTTTTTTATGTGAGTAGCCACATTAAAAAAATCTTGTGACATTACAGATTTCTTACTGGCAATTAGAGCAGTCACAATATATCACTTGTCAGCTTTTCTGTATATATATATATATATATATATATATATATATATCTGCACACACGGCATCTATTATACCTCGTACCTCACATGTTCAGTACACTGCTGTATATACTATATGTCTTAACACACTGCATCTATTATACCTTGTACCTCACATACAGTATCAGTACACTGCTGTATATACTATATATCTTGACACACTTTACGGTAAGAGCGGTGAAACTATGGAACTCTCTGCCTGAGGAGGTGGTGTTGGTGAGTTCACTAAAGAGGGGCCTAGATGTATTTCTGGAGTGTAATAATATTACAGGCTATAGCTACTAGAGATGGATTGTTGATCCAGGGAGTTATATTTATGCCTAATTGGAGTCGGGAAGGAATTTTTCCCCCCTTAAGTGGGAAAAATTGGCTTCTACCTCATAGTTTTTTTTTTGCCTTCATCTGGATCAACTTGCAGGATAACAGGCTGAACTGGATAGACAAATGTCTTTTTTCGGCCTTATATACTATGTTACTATGTAACTATGTTACACTGAATCTATTATACCTCGTACCTCACATATCAGTACACTGCTGTGTATACTATATATCTGTAAACATGGCATCTATTATACCTCAGACCTCACATGTCAGTACAGTGATGTATATACCATATATCTTAGCACACTATATCTATTATACCTTGTACCTCACATATCAGTATACTGCTATGTATACTATATATCTGTTCACACTGCATCTATTATACCTCGTCAGTACACTGCTGCGTATACTACATACCTGTGTCCACTGCATTTATTATACTGTATAACAGAGCAGCATACTGCTCTGTTATATAGAGGAGTGTACTGATATGTGAGGCATGAAGTATAAATGACAGCTCGTACCTCACACATCAGTACACTGCTGTCTATACTGTATATCTTAACACACTGCATCTATTATACCTCAAAACAGAACACTGCTTTGTATACTCTATATCTGTACACACCACATCTATTATACCTCATACCTCACATATTAGTACACTGCTTTGTATAGTATATTCCTGTACACACTGCATCTATTATACCTTGTACCTCACATATCAGTACACTGATCTGTACAGAATGAATCTATTATACCTTGTACCTCACATATCAGTACATAGCTGGATATATTGTATATCTTAACCCACTGCATCTATTATACCTTGTACCTCACATATCAGTACACTTCTGTATATACTATATATCTGTACACACCATCTATTATATCTTGTAACTCACATATAAGTACACTGCTGTATATACTATTTCCCTTTTCGTCCTCAGCAGCACATGAAGGGTTAATATTGCCTCAATCTCCCTACTAGGACCGCCCACCTAGATTAAACATAGTATGATGACTTAGATAGTATATAAACATGCCCCCAACCACTATACTTTGTGTTTTAAAGCAGATCTGATGGGAAAATCTGTGATGATTTAGTCGGACAATCTTCCTTCTGTATTTTACATGAACAAACAAGGAGGGACAAGAAGTCAGCCCATTCTGAGATTATGCGAGGAGATCTTTGCCTGGGCAGAACTGTATCTTCTAGACTTAAGAGCAATGCATATCAGAGGCTGTTGCAATATTCAAGCGGACTATCTGAGTAGGAAAAAGATCAATCCGGCAGATTGGGAGCTAAACCCACGTTACTTTCAATAGATTACATCCAAGGCGGGCATGCCAGCTTGGGATTTGATGGCATCCAGACAGAACAGAAAACTGTTCCCCAAGCAAGTTCGATAGACCTACAATAGTGGATGCATTCTCGATCAGCAGATATTTCCTCCAGTCCCTCTCATCCTGAGGGTTCAACAGAAGATTCTAGTGGAGAAGCCTCTGGCTATACTAATAGCCCCGTTTTGGCCCCAAAGGGCTTGGTTACCTCTTCTACTCCATCTGTCGAAGGAAGAATATTGGAAACTTCCCCTTGTTCTCAAACTGTTATTACAGAACGGGCTATATTACCAAAACCTGGACAAACTTCATCTTACAGCTTGGAGACTGAAAGGTCCAGATTTGAAGAAAAAGTTCTCTCTGAGTCAGTGATTAATACTTTACTCTGTGCCCATAAAGACTCTACAAATATTAAATATGCAAAGATACGGAAAAAATTTGCATCCTGGCTAGCCGATTCTAATTGTACAGACATTAATGTTTCTTCCATTCTCCAATTCATTCAAGACGGTTTCCAGAAAGGTCTCAAACCAAATACATTGAGAGTCTATATGACAGCAATCAATGCAATGACTGAGAACAAGTTTGTACATCATCCTTTAATATTCAGATTCTTTAAAACAGTAAAAAGGTTAAAACCGGTAATTAGAGACCCTATACCTGTCTAGGACATATCTCTGGTACTAAAAAAAACTGACAGGTCCTCCTTTTGAACCGTTGGCACAAGCATAACTAAAATGGCTCTCCTGTAAATTATTATTATTGGTCGCCATTACATCTGCAAAAAGGCTTGGAGAATTACAGGCTCTGTCTTCTAAATATCCGTATCTGAGACTTCTGCCAGATAGTGTACTATTGCGGACCATGCCATTCTTCTTGTCCAAAGTACCATCTTCATCTAATGTGAACACGGAATCTTTCCTTCCGCTATTCTTTCCAGAACCTTCCGATGAAGACCAGGCTCTCCTACATATATTAGATGTTAGAAGAGCTATTGAAATGTACCTTCGAAGAACAGAAGAATGTAGAGCTGTTGAAACTCTATTTCTTTTGTTTGCTGGACCAAGAAAATGGCAGAAAACATCTAAAGACACACTTGCTAGATGGATTAAAGCAATAATTATTGAATCTTATTCCTTAGAGGGTGAAGACCCTCCTTTTCCACTTAGAGCCCATTAATGCACTCCTCCTGAGGAAGCGAAACTGGCGTCGAGGAGCGTCTGTACCTATTTCCATCACCCTGTCACTATTAGGTAAAAAATTGTCCTATTGCCGTTAATGTTACTTCGTGGTCTGTTGACCCTTATTGTTAGATAACTGGTATGTGTATTTATGTGCACGTTTTTGCACGCCACCACGGTCTATGGTTGATGGTTAGCAGCTTGTCTGCAATTATATGTATCATATTGGCCGTGTAGGGCGCATGCTGTAATTATAAATATGCGCATATTATTTCCCTAATTAGGCATATCTTACAGTATGTATTTAGGGTGAAGGTACCATGTACCTGCTGTGTCCTGCATTTTTAATATATATATTTTTTTGCTATATATTTTCTTTTGATTAGTGTATAATAAAAACTGATTTTTTATTTATCATTTTTTTTTTGTGATTTATATTAGTGTGTTTAGTCAACAAGATCCACAGCAACATCATAGGCAGAGCAAGCACAAGTCTTAGGCCTCATGCACACGACCGTTTTTTTATGCTGTCCGCAAAAAGGAGTTCCGTGGTTCAGTGATCCGTGTCCGCTTTTGCCTTCCGTTGTGTTTCCGTGTGTCTTCCGTTTTTTTTAGCGGACATGACCCAAAAGATTTTACCAAAAGACAGGTTGACAATTTTTGCCAAGTGCCTGCCAAGGGATCCGCAAAAAAAACGGACGCGGAACGCGGATGACACACGGATGGCCATCCGCATTTTTTCACGGTCCCATTGACTTGAATGGGTCCGTGAACCGTTTTTCACGGACAAGAATAGGACAGGTTATATTTTTTTTACGGACTTGAATCACGGACCACGGACGCGGAGGACAAACGGTGCATTTGCCGAGTTTTCCACGGACCGATTGAAAACCAATGGGTCCGCAGAAAATCATGAAAAACGGAGCAACAGACACGGAATCAAACAACGGTCGTGTGCATGAGGCCTTAGTCACGGATATTTGTAATGCAGCTTCCTAGTGTATGCCATCAACTTTCGTGAAACATCTTCCGCTGGGAATCGATGCTAAGGGTACTTTCACACTAGCATTTTGGATTCCGTTTGTGAGATCCATTTTAGGGCTCTCATAAACTGTCCAAAACGGATCAGTTAAGCCCCAATGCATTCTGAATGGATAAGGATCCATTCAGAATGCATCAGTTAGGCTCCGTTCCGCTTCTATTCTTTTTTGGAGGCGGACACCAAAACGCAGCTTGCTGTATTTTGGTGTCCGTCTGAAGAGGCGGAGCCTAACTGATCTATTTTGAATTACAATGTAAGTCAATGGGGACGGATCCGTTTTCAATGACACAATATGGTGCATTTGAAAACGGATCCGTTCCCCATTGACTTTCAATGTAATTCAAAACGGATCCGTTTTGGACTTTGTCATTTTTCTTTAAAGAGGACCATTCATCAGGGTAAAGAATGTGTACTAAGTGTGCTGACATGTAGAGCGGCGCTCAGGGATATGCCTGCACTTACTATTATCCCTGGGCTCCGCTCCGTTCGCCCGGTATAGGCTCCGGTATCTTCTGGGACTTGGTTCTACTAGGAGGAGCCTAGTATCACTTGGTTATAGTAGGCGTATCCCAGGCTGTAGCGCTGGCCAATCACAGGGCACAGCTCATATCCTGGGAGTTTTTTTTTCTCCCAGGCTGTGAGCTGAGCACTGTGATTGGCCAGAAGATACCGGAGCCTATACCAGGCGAACGGAGCGGCGCCCAAGGGATAATAGTAAGTGCAGAGAGATCCCTGGGCACCGCTCTACATGTCAGCACACTTAGTACACATTTTTTACCCTGATGAAATATCCTCTTTAAAACTAATGCTCTGAACGGATACAAACGTTTGCATTATAATTGCGGATCCGTCTGTGCAAAAAAATAGACGGATCCGCACCAACGCAAGTGTGAAAGTACCCTAAGAGCTCAGCCTTTGGCACAGGTGTACTAAGTGCTGTTTTATGTTGAAGTACCCACCCTTTGCTATCTAATCAAATCCCTTCATGTGCTGCCGAGGACGAAAAGTGACAGTGAAAATTGGTTACCTGGAATTTTGCTTTCCTTGAGTCCGAAGGCAGCACATATATACCCCCTTAAATAATTTTTTTTGTACTGCATCTATTGTCTGAATCTATTTTTAAAACACAGAGTATGGTGGTTGGGGGCATGTTTATATACTATCTAAGTCATTATACTAATTGTATGTTTAATCTAGGTGGGCGGTCCTAGTACGGAGAATGAGGCAAGATTAACCCTTCATGTGCTGACTTCATGTGCTGACTCAAGGAAAACAAAATTCCAGGTAACCAATTTTCACTATATCTGTACACACTGCATCTACTATACCTTGTCAGTACACTGCTTAGTATACTACATACCTGTGTCCACTGCATCTATGTATCTATTTTACTGTATAATAGATGCAGTATATATATATATATATATATATATATATATATATATATATATATTTATATATAGCATTGTACTGATGTGAGAAATACAAGGTATAATAGATGCAGTGTGTACAGAAATGTGTGGTTAGTTATACAGGGAGTGCAGAATTATTAGGCAAGTTGTATTTTTGAGGATTAATTTTATTATTAAACAACAGCCATGTTCTCTATGAACCCAAAAAACTCATTAATATCAAAGCTGAATATTTTTGGAAGTAGTTTTTAGTTTGTTTTTAGTTTTAGCTATTTTAGGGGGATATCTGTGTGTGCAGGTGACTATTACTGTGCATAATTATTAGGCAACTTAACAAAAAACAAATATATACCCATTTCAATTATTTATTTTTACCAGTGAAACCAATATAACATCTCAACATTCACAAATATACATTTCTGACATTCAAAAACAAAACAAAAACAAATCAGTGACCAATATAGCCACCTTTCTTTTCAAGGACACTCAAAAGCCTGCTATCCATGGATTCTTTCAGTGTTTTGATCTGTTCACCATCAACATTGCGTGCAGCAGCAACCACAGCCTCCCAGACACTGTTCAGAGAGGTGTACTGTTTTCCCTCCTTGTAAATCTCACATTTGATGATGGACCACAGGTTCTCAATGGGGTTCAGATCAGGTGAACAAGGAGGCCATGTCATTGGATTTTCTTCTTTTATACCCTTTCTTGCCAGCCACGCTGTGGAGTACTTGGACGCGTGTGATGGAGCATTGTCCTGCATGAAAATCATGTTTTTCTTGAAGGATGCAGACTTCTTCCTGTACCACTGCTTGAAGAAGGTGTATTCCAGAAACTGGCAGTAGGACTGGGAGTTGAGCTTGACTCCATCCTCAACCTGAAAAGGCCCCACAAGCTCATCTTTGATGATACCAGCCCAAACCAGTACTCCACCTCCACCTTGCTGGCGTCTGAGTCGGACTGGAGCTCTCTGCCCTTTACCAATCCAGCCACGGGCCCATCCATCTGGCCCATCAAGACTCACTCTCATTTCATCAGTCCATAAAACTTCAGAAAAATCAGTCTTGAGATATTTCTTGGCCCAGTCTTGACGTTTCAGCTTGTGTGTCTTGTTCAGTGGTGGTCGTCTTTCAGCCTTTCTTACCTTGGCCATGTCTCTGAGTATTGCACACCTTGTGCTTTTGGGCACTCCAGTGATGTTGCAGCTCTGAAATATGGCCAAACTGGTGGCAAGTGGCATCTTGGCAGCTGCACGCTTGACTTTTCTCAGTTCATGGGCAGTTATTTTGCGCCTTGGTTTTTCCACACGCTTCTTGCGACCCTGTTGACTATTTTGAATGAAACGCTTGATTGTTCGATGATCACGCTTCAGAAGCTTTGCAATTTTAAGAGTGCTGCATCCCTCTGCAAGATATCTCACTATTTTTGACTTTTCTGAGTCTATCAATTCCTTCTTTTGACCCATTTTGCCAAAGGAAAGGAAGTTGCCTAATAATTATGCACACCTGATATAGGGTGTTGATGTCATTAGACCACACCCCTTCTCATTACAGAGATGCACATCACCTAATATGCTTAATTGATAGTAGGCTTTCGAGCCTATACAGCTTGGAGTAAAACAACATGCATAAAGAGGATGATGTGGTCAAAATACTAATTTGCCTAATAATTCTGCACTCCCTGTATAGCATGGTTATTGTGTGAGGTACATGAGGTAATAGTGTTTGTAACTGTCTGCAGTACTATATACTGTATATGTGTGAGATATGAGTAAAAATAGGAAATGGGGGCAAATGGAGAGAAAGGAGGAGGACCCCCTCCTACCACTCCATTCTAGTTTCGTTGGAGAGCTCAACCTGCCGTTCTTTTCCATGCTGTTGGGAGTTGAAGTACCTGTGATGATGCTTTGTGCAGTTCCTTTACAAGATGAAGGTGATTATGATTATGATGTCATCACAGATCCTGGCACATGCTCCTATCTAACCTAGGATTTCCACCATGCTCTGTGCAGTTCCTTTACTAAATGTACAGGAAGACCTGTGATGCTGAAGATGATGTCATCACATGTCCTGGTAGATGCTCCTATCTAACCTGGGAACTATACCATTCTTTGTGCAGTTCCTTTACCAGATATACTGGACCTGTGACAACATCATCATAGGTCCTTTAGCTTTCTCTACTGATGATAGGGACACTATATTTGAGGTGGACAGCAATGAGTATAATAAGGGGGCTGGGCCTTTGCTTTAGTGTTGGTCCCTTTTCCCCAGGGGCCCCATAGCAGCTGCGTGGTCTGCCTCTGTTGGAGGTGCACCACTGACGGAAACCCCTATAGTTAATGGGATCTGGCAGGCACCATTGGTGCCCAGTGTTTGAGTTTTTCTGTTTCTTTACTGAACAAAGAAACTGACCTGCTCTTCAGATGTAAACCTAGTCTAAGGCTGCCTGCACATAGGTGCGTGTAAACGGACATAAGTTCAGTGCAAATTTCCACACGAATTTATATGCTTTTCTGTACTATATCTGCACTAAAATTCTTAAATTCTAATTGCAGATTTTGGTGCAAATTAGATGTGGTTTTGCTGCAGATTTTACCCTTCATTAGAAAAGGGTGAAATCCGCAGCTAAAACTGCAAAAATAATTGACATGCTTCGGATTTGGAGATCCACACAGCAGGTCAGCACGTAAAAAATCTCCAAAGTCTACATGAGATTTGTGTAATCTCATACACTTTGCTGGTACTGTATTACGCAGTTGTTTTTCCGCACGGAAATCCACGCAGAAAATGTGTGTGTATTCCGCAACGTGCGCAGGCAGCCTAAGGGTCTTTTTACTTGGGCAGCTTTTCTACCTGTATGTTTGGTGATTAGTGCTTGTTTAGCTATATTTACACGGAGCAACTATTCTGACTATATGTGTGTGAACAATGGTTAATGTGATCATTTACATGCAGTTTCATTGAATTAATTGTTACACAAGAGGATGTTCTGCTGACAAATGATGATTTTAATATCCACATAGGGTTGCCTTCACGTGTGGCAGAAAAATCCCCCAGAAAATACAGGTGTGGATTTTTATGTGTGGATTAGGATGCTGATTTCTTTGTGAATTTTTGTGAATTACATCCCCTACTGAAATGAATAGGGATATTCTGCTTCAGTAAATTTTCATAGAAGAATGTTATTCTGCAACGGAACACGGGGCAGATATTGACATGGGTGAAGTCTTTATGTGCCATATTTTCTGGTAGGTATTTCCACCATGTCTACAGGATATTCGTTAGGTGATCAAGGGGGCAATGATCAGGAACAAACTTTTACATGAAAGTTTGTTTGCTTGATCATCAACCTATGTTGACGGTGGACAAGGTTATAGCAACTGTATTATACTGCAAGAAGAGAAGACAAGATAGCAACTGTATACATTATACATGCAGATATTTAATACTCTGGATGCCTTTCGCTGGGAGTAGGACCTGTACTCCAACAATTCCTGCTGCGTATACATCCTGCTGTGCTGAGTATACAGGAAATGCAGAATGGAAATGTCTCCAATATGGTTGCCCCCAGGGAAGGTTTATACATGAAAAAAAAAGAAAGACACAGCTACAATATAAAAAAAAAGACCAATCATATTATTTATCATCTAAAACTAATTAAACTAAAATTAAATTAACTCAAACAATACCTTTAAGAATATTGTTCATGAGTCTGAAGAGCAATGAATAATGATTGAAATGAGTGCAAGAAAAATGACTGATTCACTAAATCTTAATTCTTGTATTGTCTCCATGCGTCAAGTACCTGAGATGTAAGAATGCATTATCTATGCATAGCAAACACGTAAAGCCCATGCCATAGAAGAATGAATAATTTGCTTTCACAATGTAATCTCTTCAATGCTGTGAACATACTGTATGTTTAATTAAAACTGTACATTAATATTGTATTACAAAAACTGCTTTCAAGTAAACTGTAGGTAGAAGCCAAGCCATCATTTCTCATACATGTCCATGCTTGGATTGGATTTCATATTTGTTCAGAGAGATCCTGACCTGCTAATCAACATCTTTGCTTGTTAGATCCTTTTCTCCAAAACTCTTCAATCAAAAACTGATTAAAGGTGGGTTCACATCTGCGTTCTGGAGTATGTTATGGCTTTCCGTTATAACATGGTTATAACGGAAAATACCAGAATCCATAAGACGTGTATTATGACAGAATGCAAAACTGAAGCCTTTGAAAGGCATTCCGTATTAATAGAAGTCTATGGGAATCATAACGGATCTGTCCTGTTTCTGTTATACAGAATGGTGAAAAAAGTCCTGTCGACAGGAATTTGTTTTCCGTCTTGCATAACGGGAACCAGATGGATCGGTAGTGATTGCAAATAGACTTCTATTAAGACGGAACAAAATGGAATGCCTCTTAAAGGCTTCCATGTAAAAAGCAGCGAAGATGCATAAAAGAAGTGGCGGCACTCACCCAAGTTCGGTGCAAGGAAGGGAATACCTTTGTTGGGGAAATAGCAGGATCATGACTTGAAACTGCGCTGTAGAGGCGAGGGGGGGAGAGGGACAACCTCCCGTCGTGCGGTGGCGGTGACAGCCGTTTCGCACAGCTTGCGCTTCTTCTGACCGCAAGTACGTGCTGGCGCAACAGGGCGCACTCTTTAAATTGCAAGCAGGAAGCCCAGTCAAGCGCCGAAACGGCCGTAGCCATAGCAACACCCGACGCTATCTGCAAACAGCACAGGGAATAAAATCAAACAACGAGAAAAAGATGAGGTGGCAGAAATACAACGAATACAAAATTTAAGCAATAAGAACGGCAAATTGTTCATTCGGAGGTTAAGTACATAATAATAAGTGATATTAATAAAGCTACATATATAAACAGCAGATATAGAAAACTAGAGACACAGTTAGGATATCACAGAAAAACTGCCATGTCGTTTTTATCATTAAGGCTAGAAGGGTCCATGGCCCTGGTTCTAATTATCCATCGTGCCTCTCTTTGTAAGAGTCGTCGGTGCTGGTTACCGCCCCGGGGATCGGGACGGATCACCTCTAAGCCAGAAAAGGAACGTGAACAAGGATTGCCATCATGGACAAGGCGCACATGTTCCACCAATCTCGGTGCTCCCTTGCCAGTGCGGACAGAATTGAAGTGTTCACGTACCCTTTCAAAGAGAGGCCGGATGGTTTTACCTATATAGAACCGTCTAAAAGGGCAATATACGGTATAAATGACATAGGGAGTGCGACATGTAATAAAGTCTTTCACAGTGTGCATAACGCCTCCCAAATTGAGCCATTTATTTTGTGGATTATATCTGCAGAATGAGCAGAAACCACATCTGTGGTTACCAATTGGTTTGGCAGATGAAAGCTAATTTGTTTTTTGCGGATGAGTGTATGTAGACCGTACCAACTCGTCCCTCAAGGTGCGGCATTTTTTAAACGTGATGATGGGTCTGGTAGCGACAAGGTCACGGAGTGCGGTATCCCCCTTCAATATATCCCAATTATTGAGTACCACTTGTCTCAATAGGGGGGCAATCGGGCTGTACTTGAAAGCAAAGGTGAAGCGTCTGGAATCGCCACTGCGTGTCTTGTCCAAAAGTAAACTATGGCGCGGAATCGCTGCCGCGCGGTGGAGGGCAGACACAACTTCTCTCCGTGGGTAACCCCGCTGCATAAGGTGTGTACAGGTAAAACCATCCGGCCTCTCTTTGAAAGGGTACGTGAACATTTCAATTCTGTCCGCACTGGCAAGGGAGCCCCGAGATTGGTGGAACATGTGCGCCTTGTCCATGATGGCAATCCTTGTTCACTTTCCTTTTCTGGCTTAGAGGTGATCCGTCCCGATCCCCGGGGCGGTAACCAGCACCGACGACTCTTACAAAGAAAGGCACGATGGATAATTAGAACCAGGGCCATGGGCCCTTCTGGCCTTAATAATAAAAAACGACATGGCAGTTTTTCTGTGATATCCTAACTGTGTCTCTAGTTTTCTATATCTGCTGTTTATATATGTAGCTTTATTAATATCACTTATTATTATGTACTTAACCTCCGAATGAACAATTTGCCGTTCTTATTGCTTAAATTTTGTATTCATTGTATTTCTGCCTCCTCATCTTTTTCTCGTTGTTTGATTTTATTCCCTGTGCTGTTTGCAGATAGCGTCGGGTGTTGCTATGGCTACAGCCGTATCGGCGCTTGACTGGGCTTCCTGCTTGCAATTTAAAGAGTGCGCCCTGTTGCGCCAGCACGTACTTGCGGTCAGAAGAAGCGCAAGCCGCGCGAAACGGCCGTCACCGCCACCGCACGACGGGAGGTTGTCCCTCTCCCCCTCTTGCCTCTACAGTGCAGTTTCAAGTCATAAAATGAAAATTGTGACGGTGGCTCACTCAGGTGATTGTATGGATGGTGCTGCAAGCCAAGCAGAGGGACACCAACCCTCTAAAAGTAAATAGACAATTAAAATCAAGTAATTGGCGAGCACTCCATCTGGTAATGGAAAGTATCTAAAATTCTTTAATAAATTATATGCTAATCGATTAGGACTAGTAGGGACAACTAATAAAATCAAAGAAATACAATAGTAAAATATACAATACAGATCATGCATTCATTACATTCCTAAATTATAAAATATGGCTATGGTGGATCTATAAACCGGAGATAAGTTCTGACTTTATGGTCTATAAGGCTGCAGCCGTAATGATTGGGTTATAGCGCTAAAATCAGAAACTTTCTAATCTTGTCCATCCAAAGGTGCACTAGGGCAGTTAGTCGTTCTTCATTGCACCAACGTGTGGCATAAGTTTAGCGTACTTGAGATTGTCAGAGTTCGTATATAGTATTCAATGTCCAATCCTAGTTCATGTGTTAAAAAATAAGCGGTCAAGAGTATATTCCTCTTACCTCCATTCCAAAGATCGAAAAATGGTAAGGAACGCCACACGTGTGTTCGGGGCTGGCGTCTTCCGCCGTGCTTACCCGGCCTGTTCCCCTGAGGTCTCGCGAGAATCGGTGTGATTTCCCTTGTTGCCTGGGAGACGCGTTCCTCACCTGGGAATTCACTTTCTCGATATTACCAACAGTCCTATTTTACAGCATGGCCATGCTTAAACTTCATGAGGTGATTTCTTCATAGGCGATCCAGACCAGACGCGTTTCGGGATTGGAGTACCACTGAGGAAGGGATTGGAGTTATCCTGAAACGCGTCTGGTCTGGATCGCCTATGAAGAAATCACCTCATGAAGTTTAAGCATGGCCATGCTGTAAAATAGGACTGTTGGTAATATCGAGAAAGTGAATTCCCAGGTGAGGAACGCGTCTCCCAGGCAACAAGGGAAATCACACCGATTCTCGCGAGACCTCAGGGGAACAGGCCGGGTAAGCACGGCGGAAGACGCCAGCCCCGAACACACGTGTGGCGTTCCTTACCATTTTTCGATCTTTGGAATGGAGGTAAGAGGAATATACTCTTGACCGCTTATTTTTTAACACATGAACTAGGATTGGACATTGAATACTATATACGAACTCTGACAATCTCAAGTACGCTAAACTTATGCCACACGTTGGTGCAATGAAGAACGACTAACTGCCCTAGTGCACCTTTGGATGGACAAGATTAGAAAGTTTCTGATTTTAGCGCTATAACCCAATCATTACGGCTGCAGCCTTATAGGCCATAAAGTCAGAACTTATCTCCGGTTTATAGATCCACCATAGCCATATTTTATAATTTAGGAATGTAATGAATGCATGATCTGTATTGTATATTTTACTATTGTATTTCTTTGATTTTATTAGTTGTCCCTACTAGTCCTAATCGATTAGCATATAATTTATTAAAGAATTTTAGATACTTTCCATTACCAGATGGAGTGCTCGCCAATTACTTGATTTTAACAGTTTCAAGTCATGATCCTGCTATTTCCTCAACAAAGGTATTCCCTTCCTTGCACCGGACTTGGGTGAGTGCCGCCACTTCTTTTATGCATCTTCGCTGCTTTTTACATGGATGGACTCATACATCTTAGGCTGAGCAACACCACCTACTAGTCGGTCTCATATACGTTCTGCCTGGCTCTCCCTGCACTGATCTCTTGTGCTTGCTGGACGTGATTTTGCTGGACTTTTCCTGCCATATTTAGAGGTTGACAGTGCCACCGTTTTTCTTTTTTCTTTTTGTTTTGTGTTTATCTTAAAGGCTTCCGTTTTGACTTCCGTCTTATAGATTCCGTTATTTTCCGTTATAACCATGTTAAAACGGAATGCCATAACGGAATCCAGAAGCAGATGTGAGCCCACCCTAAATAGGACACATTGCAAACACACAAGTATTTGATGGTTTTGTGGCCAGTTTGAATGAGAAAAGTCACCACTCACTTAAAGAGGACCTTTTACTTAGGATTGAGGTACTGAAATACTTACACTACCTTCCTGGGCGGCCCCCGCTGAGGTCTAAACAACAGTTATTTTTTTTAAAATAACCCCCGGTTGATCCGCTCCAGTCCCCGTTAGTTTTCATATGCGGCGATTCTTTGTATGAGGCGGGGACTCGTCTTTTGCCTGGGGAGTGGTTTTCCTCTCCCTGGCTGCGAGCCGAGGAGAACCACTCCCCAGGCAAAAGACAAGTCCCTGCTTCATACAAAGAATCGCCGCATATGAAAACTAACGTATGGGGACTGGAGCGGAGGAACCGGGGGATATTAAAAAAAAAAAAACTGTTGTCTGGACCTCAGCTGGGTCCGCCCAGGAAGGTAGTGTAAGTATTTCACTACCTCAATCCTAATTGAAAGGTCCTCTTTAATTATAAACCTAATACGAAAAAAAAGTTATATTATGGGCCAAATGTTCAGTTCTGCAAAATGCGGATTGCACATGCCCGTTGTCTATGTTTTGCAGGTCTGCAATATGCGGACCACAAAACAGACTATGGTCATATGTATAAGCACTTAAAGGAATATCCAAGCTGAGTGCCCAATCACACAGCAGGTTTTACAGAGTAGTTTCGGAGTGGGCAGCCTTGCCAAAATTTTGCAGAAAACCCACCAGTTGCGTATTTCCTGCTTCCCATTCTTTTCAATGGAAGGCAACGCTGATGATCACAGAGTGATGGCTTAAACCCATGACATGACTTTGCTATCCTCCCACTGTATGTGAGGCAGAAGGGACATGGCCCCAGGCAGGTTTTCTGTGAAATTACACTGTCCTAAGAATCAATGAAAGAAAAAAATAACATTCCTAATTTTTTAGTCTGCAAGCCTTCCCTAGGATGTATTACAGTTGGCTCATGGCAACCCCTTCCACCCCTACCTAGAAAACAATCCCTCACATATAGTCCCAGAGATGCATGTGGCATTTAATGGCCTTCAATTTCCTTCTCCACTGTCTAGAGAGATATACAACTATATGCGTGTATGGATGTAGAAGTTGGGATGAATGAATGAATGGTGTTTGAACTGCTTCACTATGAGATCACTGTGCCAGCACAGAGTTGAGGAACAGTGCAGTGAAGCTACTGAGCATTTTAGTCCACCTGTCAATGCAGGAGAAGGTGGACCAGAATGATAAACAGCAGGGGATGCTATCAGAGAGAAAATGTAATGTACACAAAACCTTATAATATTTTTATTGTATATATTGCAATAATACTTTATTTGAATCTCCCTATTCATTGCATAGTAATACTTTTTGTGGGATAACCCCTTTAAGGGTACCCAATTTATATGATCTATTCCCAGCAACATATTCCTAGAAGAGGTGGAGGACAATCAACTACTGCAATATGTGATACAGCTCTCAATCGAGTTTCCACAGATATCTAGACCTGTTCACAGTGTTTAAATACCCAGGACCATGTCCACTGTGTTGAAAAGGAGCATCATAATTGTCAGTTGCTTTTCAGGTTATCTGTAACTTTAACCCCTTAAGGACACGGCCCTATTTCACCTTAAGGACCAGGCCATTTTTTGCAAATCTGACCAGTGTCACTTTATGTGGTGATAACTTTAAAACGCTTTTACTTATCCAGGCCATTCTGAGAATGTTTTTTCGTCACATATTGTACCTTATGACACTGGTAACATTTTGTTAAAAAAGTTCATTTTTTTGTATAAAAAAATACTAAATACTAAACCCAATTTTTAAGGACCAGTTCAGGTCTGAAGTCACTTTGTGAGGCTTACATAAAAGAAACCACCCAAAAATGACCCCATTCTAGAAACTACACCCCTCAAGGTTTTCAAAACTGATTTTACAAACGTTGGTAACCCTTTAGGTGTTCCACAAGAGTTCATGGCAAATGGACATAAAATTTCAGAATTTCGATTTTTTGCCAAATTTTCCATTTGAATCCAGTTTTTCCAGGAACAAAGCAAGGGTTAACAGCCAAACATAACCCAATATTTATAGCCCTGATTCTATAGTTTGCAGAAACACCCCATATGTGGTTGTAAACTGCTGTATCACCAAACGGCAGGGCACAGAAGGAAGGGAATGCCATATGGTTTTTGGAAGGCAAATTTTGATGGACTGGTTTATTTACACCATGGCCCATTTCAAGCCCCCCTGATGCACCCCTAGAGTAGAAACTCCAAAAAAGTGACACCATTTTGGAAACTACTGGATAAGGTGGCAGTTTTGGTGGTATTAATTTTAGGGTACGTATGATTTTTGGTTGCTCTATAATACATTTTTGTGAGACAAGGTAATAAAAAATAGAAATTCTGAAATTTCATCTCCATTTGTCATAAACTCTTGATTAACACCTGAACGGTTAATAAAGTTTGTAAAATCAGTTTTGAATACCTTGAGGGGTGTAGTTTCTTATATGGGGTCACTTTTATGGAGTTTCTACTCTAGGGGTGCATCAGAGGAGCTTCAAATGTGACAAAAAACTTCAAGAAACCAGTCCGTCAAAATCTGCCTTCCAAAAACCATATGGCGTTCCTTTCCTTCTGTGCCCTGCCGTTTGTCCATAAAGCAGTTTACAAACACATATGGGGTGTTTCTGTAAACTAGAGAATCAGGGCAATAAATATATAGTTTTGTTTGACTGTTAACCCTTGCTTTGTTACTGGGAAAAAAATGATTAAAATGGAAAATTTGGAAAAAATAGCTGTTTTGGGACCGTATTTATTTTATTTTTGTGACTGTGTTCATCTGAGGGGTTAGGTCATGAGTTATTTTTTTATAGAGCAGATTCTTACGAACGTGGCAATACCTAATATGTCTACTCTTTTTAATTTATTTAGGTTTTACACTATAATATCCTTTGTTAAACAAACTAAAAACTATTTTAATATCTCCAGTCTGAGAGTCCGTTTTTTTTAGTTTTTGTCCAATTGTCTTAGGTAGGGGCTAATTTTTTGCGGGATGAGATGACGGTTTTAATGGCACTATTTTGGGGTGCATATGACTTTTTGTCATTTTACAGTATTTTCTTAGGTAGGGTATCATTTTTGCGGGATGAGATAACGGTTTTAAAGGCACTATTTTGGAGTGTATATGACTTTTTGATCGCTTGCTATTAGGCGTTTTGTGATGTAAGGTGACAAAAATGGCTTTTAACACAGTTTTTTTTATTTTTTTTGCGGTGTTCACCTGAGGGGTTAGGTCATGTGTTATTTTTATAGTTCAGGTTCTTACGGACGCGTTGATACATAATATGTCTACTTTTTATTTATTTATTTAGGTTTTACACAATCATATTTTTGAAACAAAAAAAAAATCATGTTTTAGTGTCTGCATAGCCTGAGAGCCATAATTTTTTTATTTTTTGGGCGATTTTCTTAGGTAAGGTATCATTTTTTGCAGGACGAGGTGACGGTTTGATTAGTACCATTTGGGTGTAGATACAACTTTTTTGATCACTTTTATTAACTTTTTTGGGAAGTGAGGTGGGCAAAATTTCAATTTTATCATAGCTTTTTGGGGGATTTTTTTATGACGTTCACCGTACGGGAAAAGTAACAAGCCCATTTTATAGATCAGGTAGTTAGTTTTTTTGTTTTTACCTTTTTTTACATTTTTTACATTTTTTTTGGACCCAGACCCACTTGGTACTTGAAGATCCAGTGGATCTGGTGTCTGTATAATACAGTACAGTACATTATATAATGTACTGTACTGTATTTTTTACTTGACACTTAGTCTGATCAGACTTTTGCCTTTAGCAAAAGTCTGATCAGACTTCTGTTACCATGGCAAGCAGGACGCCTTTGAAGGCTGTTGCCATGGTTACCGTCCTCTGCTGCTATAACAGAGCAGCGGAGGATGGGGAGGGAGGGAAGCTGGGGATTGGAGCTAGAAGGGCTGCACCAGGCACAGCAGCTCCCTCCCTCTTAACCACTTCCATACAGCGGTCCCTATGGACCGCGGCATGGAAGGGGTTAATAGGCTGACATCCGTGCCTGCACGGATGTCAGCCGTTACAAGCAGAGTGTCAGCAATGTGCTGACACTCTGCTTGTCACGTTCGGCCATCCTGAAAATGAGCGGAGGGGCGGGCAGAGGATCGCACGCCCGTCCGCCCGCCCCCCGCACCGCCTGCTGCACTGCCTCCCGCACCGCCCGCAAGCCTCCCTCCCTCCCCGCAACGCCCATCACAATGAGGGCACAGGGGGGGAGGTTATAGGAATGAAAAAAAAACATTTCCCGGCATTTCAAAGTATCTGATCCCCGCGGTCATAGACCGCGGGGATCAGATACATCGCAAAGCGCTGCAAACTGCAGGTGTGAATTGACCTGCGGTTTGCAGCGATCGCCGATACGGGGGGGGGGGTCACAGGACCCCCCTCGGCATATGAACATGGTTCCTGCTGCACAATCGCAGTAGGAACCATGTTTCTAGAGATTTTCTTTTTTTTTTTTTATACGGGATTTAATTTAGGACGTATGGGTACGTCCTGTGCCCTTAAGGACTCGGACATTAGTGCGTATCCTTATGTACTATGTCCTTAAGGGGTTAAGACCCTGGTTTAGCAGTACCTTTATATCCTTTTACACTGAAATGGCTTTTCTTATATTCCTTTTCCCACCAAATCTCAGAATATGAAGAATCAGACCCATCAGAGATTAAACCTGTTCTGTCGAAAGTGACTCCTCCCTAAATTCTGGCTCCCCAAAACAAAGCTTATTGACTGGCCGCAATAAGAAGTAATCACCTGTGACATCTTGTTTGGGATACATGTTAGAGACACTACCATTTCAATATTCTGATCAACTTGATCAACACAATTTTGTGCTAAACATTGTTCAGTATCTACAACATCAGCCCCCAGGAATATACTAGTGTATTTTAGCTCCTTGGAGCATTATACGGCATGTAAATAGACACCTGCAATGTTACGAGCCATGCTGTTATCATGTCTATATGAAACTTGTATAAGTTACTAAGGTGATGATTTTCCTCAGATCAACTATGGCGTTCCTGTAGAGAAACAAATTGGGACAGATGAATCTGGAAGGGACACTTTTGGTGCTATCTGTTTGTGCCTAAATGATTGTATATCTGTTGATACAACAATATATTCTCCTATGGTTGACATGATAATGTTTACCATTCTTATACAATCAATATGATTGTTGTGACAGCTGCCCATTATCACATCATGGTAAATATAATAATATTTTACTACATTGCTTTAAAGCAACTATCAGGATAAAACCTTAAAGAGCCTCTGTCAACACGATCAACCCTAATAAACCAACATATTGCCTGGTAGGGTTGATCATGCTGATCAAAACAATACCATTCTTTTGTCTGTAGAAGAAATCTGTTTTATTCATATGCACATGAGAACATTGGAGCACTGGGGGCAGGAATGAATCCTTGGAACACTAGTTTTGTAACAACACTTGTGCTCTGCACTCTCCCCTTCCCCTTGATTAACAGGGCTAGATATCAGCATGCTGAATTCAGAGCTGTGTCCTAGAACGTACATGTCATATACACTACTTACTTTAGCCTTAACATGTTGAGAATAGGGGTTTACTATTCTTAGAAAGCTAATATATATTACTAGTTTATTCACAGGCACATTATGTGATTATAAAGAAATCAGTAATATGTATAAGCTTTCTAAGTATAGAAACCACTTTTCTCAAGATGTTAAGGCTGTAGCCTAGAGGTATATAGTCAGTCTTAGGGCTCATGCACACGACCGTTGCTGTTTTGCGGTCCATTTTTCACGGATCCGTTATTCAGTATCTGAGGGTTTTTTTCCTCTAATTTAAGTCCTCTTCCGTTCAGTTATTGCACAAAACATATCCATGTTGTTACCGTATTTGATCCGTTTTTTGCGGATCGTATACTGAAACAGTAACTTATTAATCACTAAACACATGAGCAATATGTGCTGGGCATAGCATTTCTACAGTATGGATCCGCAAAATACGGATGAAATATGGATGACATACGGATGTGTTCTGTGTGCATTCCATATTTTTTGCAGACCCATTGACTTGAATGGGGCCTCAGACCGTGATTTTCGGACAATAATAGGACATGCACTACTTTTTTGCAGAACGGCCATGCGGACAAACGGAAACGGAATGCATACGGAGTAACTTCCATATATTCTACAGCCCCATTGAAGTGAATGTTTCAGCATACGGTCCGCAAAATAAACGGAACGGAAGCGGAAAGAAAATACGGTCGTGTGCATGAGCCCTTACATGTAGATGCCTCAGATTCAAATCCCAGGAGAGACTTCTAGATTTTTTTTCTTTAGTTCTAAGCATAGAAAATCTCTATTTTTCTAAGCATAGAAAATGTCTAGCCCTGTCAATCAAGGGGAGGGGGAGTTTGCAGAGCACAGGGGTGTTACAAAAACAGTCTTCAAAGGATTCAGCCCTGCCCATGGTGCTCCAATGTGCTCATTTACATATGAATAAAAACACAGATGTCACTGCAGCTGTTTAGCATACAGACAAAAGAAAGGCATTGTTTTAATCAGCATGATGAGCCCTACCCGGCAGTGTGCCTGGTTTACTAGGGTTAATCATGCTTACAGAGGCTCTTTAAGGCACATTTAGATGCCCTCGACGAGCAGGCAATTATCAGGAAGGAAGCGTTCCTTCCTGATAATTGCCTGCTCATCAGTGGACATAAGAGCTGTGTTTACATACAGCAATCCCCTCACAGTATGGGGATGAGCGATGCCACCGTTATAGAGTATTGTTTCTGACCAGCAGATCACTGTTCAAACAGCACAATCTGCTGCCCAGGAATAATAATTTAATGTGCTGCATAAACGAGTATTTTACCTGATAAACAAGAATTTTGCTCATTCATCAGGTGATTGGCCTTTAAGGAATGAATGCTCCTAGAATTGTTCGTTCCTGATAATCGACCTAAAAATCGTGTAGTGTAAATTTAGCATTAGGCTCTGTTATGTCTTATGCTACACCTGAAGTGGTATTTCATGACACAGGGATTTGAAAAATGCTGCTGAGAAATTCCTTGTGTCATGCACTTCCCTGTACTTGGCTCCCTGTAATGTGATGAATGGCATAACAACTGAAAAACTAGTTTTTGTAAATGAACTGGAAAGAATGGCAATGACATTAAAAAGCTTTCATAGATAATTTATTTCAATAGAAAGGTACATGTGAATCCTGGCATACAGACAAAACTGTTAGGATTCATTTGACCCATAAGGAGTAGTGTTGAGCACGAATATTCGCTTTGCGAATTTTTATTGTGAATATCGGCACTTCGAAAATTAGCGAATATTTCTAATATAGTGATATATATTCGTAAAAACGAATATTAGTTGTTTTTTGTTTTTTTTTCATCTGAACCCATTACCTAGTATACCTACCTGATTCTTGCTTGTGGGCCAATGTGAGAAGGCTGCAATATTGTAGTCTGTAGTGAAGTATAATATTCTTCAATATTTAATTTATTTTCATTATGCGAAAAATCGTCAATGTATTATTCGCGTAATGCGAATATTCTAAAACGCGAATATTCTATAGTGCTATATATTAGTTTTTTAGAATATTCGTTATTATATATTACATTGCCGATTTTTCGCAATCAATAGAGTAATCTCGAATACGAATATTCGCGAATATATGACGAATATTCTAAGCAATATTCACGAAATATCGCGAATTCAAATATTGCCCCTGTCGCTCATCACTAATAAGGAGGAGGATTTTTTAAAATTTTCTATATATAATAATTTCTGTAGCATGTAGGGCAGAAACCAATTAAAATTCAAATGGACCCATTCTTAGTGATCAACAAAGTGGAGGTGATTTCATTTTATTTTTGGTATAAAACATGTATGCTTGCTTTCATATCACAGCCCTAATTGCATAAATCTAGTCCGACAAGTAGGTTTTTATTGCATGTTTAACCACATGCACTAGATCTTTATAGTCCAATTATACTGTGTATGCTGATAGACATCTATTTAACCCTGACGTATAAATGTAGCTCTGTTTCCTAAAATTGTGCTTTCAGTGCAAATGCAGGGTTAGGTAGCCTAGGAGCCAGAAAACGGAAGAGTTAATAATGTTTCAATATAACCAGGGGCAAGGAAAGATTTGAATACCATAATATTGCTACTAGCAGAAATGTGCTAATGATTCCCATTGCTTCACCAGCAGCGAAAAGTTTTATTAGTTCTCTAATGGTCTCTCACAGCAAGCAATATGTACCTGTCTGCAGTGTCAGGTTTCCAGTATTGCTCCAGAATGTTTACTACCCTGAAAGGTCCTCATTAATGCTAGGGGGAATATGACATGTGCATCCTGAGATTACACACTGCCCTCTACAGGACTGCAGTGGAAAATTAAACAAGATAACACGTGGACGACTTTATAGAAGCAAAGACAATAATTCCATGTGAGTGAGTACAACTTCTGCCTAAATGTAAAGCAAATGCAGTGATCAAAGATTATAGATACACTTAATGGAAACCTCAAATACAATTCAAATCTTAAAAATTAGTGAGAGGTAACAAGAAGGTTAATGATTTTTGCACATTGCTTTGTTTTTCACAAAGAAAATTAAATATTTCATAAGGCAAAGCTTGAGAATCAACGGAGATTGTCTTCATTGTCTTTTATCTCGCTAATTATTCCATTATTTTTCTGCATTCTATTGTAAAAAGATTGTAAAAAGTTAACTGAAAAATTATGACTGATCCTGCCTCTTATCACAACAAAAGCATGAAATTGCATGGATAATAAGTAGTGTTGATCGAGCACCCAAGTGCTCTGGTGCTCGAGCCGAACACATTGGGATGCTCGGGTGCTCTACAGTATAATTGAAGTCATTGGGAGAACCTGAGCATTAAACCATGCACCCCTGCTCTGAAGAGGGGAGGGTTCCTGGTTCATAGGAAAAGGTCAGAAATTAATGGAAACACCACTGAAATGGTTCAGGAACAGCATGAGGCACTCCGATGCAACCTGTATATCACATAAATGAGGGCCTCATTCACATTGTGGTACAATTGTTCATGTAGTGGGACTCCTACACTCATAAAGCCTATGCACTAAGTGAAAGGGCTGACAAAAATTACAAGGAACCGGCACTCCAATACACCCTTTGTTATACAAAAAGGAGAGCATCATACACAGCCTTGAAAAACTATGATTGATGGCCTGCTGGTGACACTCAAAAACCTTTGGAGCAAGGGCCTGCTGATCTGACCATCTAAACATTAGGGGCGAGGGACTGCTGCTGAGCTGACCCTCTAAAACATTAGGGGTGGGGGTCTGCTGGTGAGATGACCCTGTAAAAGATTGTAGTTGAGGGCCTGCTGGTGAGCTGACCATTCAAAAGGTTGTAGGTGAGGGCCTGCAGATGAGCTGACCCTGTAAAACATTATATGTGAGGGCCTGCAGATGATCTGATCCTGTAAAAGATTGTAGGTGAGGGCCTGCAGGTGAGCTGACCCTCTAAAGGGTTGTAGGTGAGGGCCTGGAGGGGAGCTGACACTGTAAAACATTATATGTGAGGGCCTGCAGGGGAGCTGACCCTGTAAAACTTTTTATGTGAGGGCCTGCAGGTGAGCTGACCCTGTAAAAGATTATAGGTGAGGGCCTGCTGCTGAGCTGACCCTCTATAAAAATTATGTGCGAGGGCCTGCAGGTGAGCAGACCCTGTAAAACATTATATGCGAGGGCCTGCAGATGAGCTGATCCTGTAAAAGATTGTAGGTGAGGGCCTGCAGGTGAGCTGACCCTGTAAAACATTATATGCAAGGGCCTGCAGGTGAGCTGACCCTGTAAAACATTATATGCGACGGCCTTGGCTACTGAGACTGGACTTGGTGGAAGACAGGGTGGTGCTTAACTGACTGGAAGCATTATCTGCTGTAATCCAACCGACCACCTGGTCTCACTGGTCTGACTTCAAGAGTGGTGTCCTGCGCCGCCCTGCAAACTGGTACATGAAGCTAGATATCGTGGATGATTGTTTTTCTTGTACTCTGGCAGCAGGCACAGTTTCAATGCGCCCAGGGCCACTGCCTATGCGTGCACCATCAGAATCACGGCCACTTTTCTCTTACTGCTCGCCTTCTTCATATTAAATGTTATATATGCTTGAAAGTATGTCACACGTACAGTAGCATAGGATTTGGAAATAGATGCACAAAAAATTTTGAATAGGTGTTTGGGATGTGAAAACGTCACACAGGAGATATCCTGCAGATAATGTCAATGCTGTCACCAGCGGCTAATAAAAAATTACAGGGAATGTCAAGGTATTTGGGATGAGGAAACATTCTACAGGAGAGGTATCACAGGTAATGTCACTGTCCGCAGAGTCTACTGAAAAAGTACACTGTATGTCACAGATAAAAATTTTATGCGCACAAGTTTCATTGCAGATGTTGCACTGGTAATGTCACTGTCAAAAGCGGACACTGTCTATTGAAAAAGTACACTGTATGTCACAGATACATTTTTTTCAGTGCACACGTTACACTGCAGATGTGACACCTCTAATGTCACTGTCAGCAGCAGACACCCTCTACGAAAAAAGTTCATTGGATGTCACAGATATTTTTGGGATGCGCACACTTTACACAGGAGATGTGGCGCAGATAATTTAACTGTCCGCAGTGGACACCGTCTACGGAAAAAGTACACTGGATGTCACAGATATTTTTGGGATGCGCACACTTTACACAGGAGATGTGGCGCAGATAATTTAACTGTCCGCAGCAGCCTATTAGACGCAATTTAGCGCAGGATGCTGCCACACACAATAGTCCTGAAAAGGACTTTTGGGTCTCTGAAACGTTTTTCTAATCAAAATAGTCCAATATCACTCCCTACACTGTCTGCCCCTTCCTATGCACAGCTCTACCTGACTAAGATTGAGCCGAACACACGCCATTGGGTGCTATATAGCACCAGATGACGCGTTCCGGCCAGCCAATCACTGTAATGCCAGTAACCAACATGGCTACGGCATTACAGTGAGGGCAGTACTCACCTGCTACACAGCCAATAAATGTGTGGGGAGGAGACTCGAGCATTGCGCTCGAGCACACACGGTATGTGCCGAGCATAGCAATGCTCGAGCTGAACTGGTGTTCGGCCGAGAATGCTCTCTCAACACTAATAATAAGGTAAAGAAAGTCATTTTTTTATTGGATTCCCAAATCGCTACCAAGTATCAGTGCCCAAGAACAACATGACAAATGGAATTATATGATATGCTTGTAAATGTCATATTGCTTGTGAGGTTGAACACTATGGGTTGACCAGGCAGATGCAATGTACTGAATGTTAAGCACTACAGGCAATCATCCAGATTCTATGAATATCCTAAATGAAATGTACTTAGGAGCACAAAAAGTTTCAAATAATTAATCCCGGATTCATGCATGAAATTCAAATTGTGCCTTCTGTGTTTACATAGTGAATTATGTGCATATACCTAATGGCATCATACACTGTCTAAATTGCCACTAGTAGTTTGACTACTAATTACATAGACTCACTAATTTGCCACACTGCAAACATGTTTATAAGAATATATTTCCTGAAAGGAACACCTTACATGTTAAATTTTAGAATAATTAAAGAATTACAGTCAGTAAATGTACATCCTAATCATTTTTTTATGTTGTAACTATGTTTCATTTTAGCCATATTGGAAGAACACACAATAAGGTGCGTACATGATACTTGAGTGTTGAAATAACTGAGTTTGGGTAAATTCACATTTGTGTGAAAGGCTCTGTTTGAGGCCTCCAACGTCATTCAGTTCAAAATACCAGAGAAAAAAGTCTTGCATGGTGAAGGTTGACCTTCCAGCAGGGCAACGACCCTAAACATAAAGCCAGAGCTACAATGGAATGGTTTAGATCAGAGATCAGCAACGTTCGGCCCTCCAGCTGCTGAAGCTGTGAAACTACAACTCCCAACATGCAAACTTGCTAGGCTGTTCTTATAACTCCCATGGAAGTGAATGAAGCATTCTGGGAGTTGTACTTTCTGAACAGCTGGAGTGTTGGAGGTTGCTGATCTTTGGTTTACATCAAAGCACTCTCATTTGATAGAATTGCCCAACCAAAATCTCATTGAGAATCTGTGGCAAGGCTTGAAAATTGCTGTTCAAAGATTCTCTCCATCCAATGTGACTGTGCTTGATCTATCTTGCAAAGAAGAATGGGCAAACATTTTAGCCTCTAGATGTGCAAACCTGGTAGTGGCATATCCTGAGAGACTTGCAGCTATAATTGCAGAGAAAGGGGTTCCTACAAATGATTGTCTCGGGGGTCTAAATGCAAACGCACGCCACACTTTCCTGATTTTAACTTTTCAAACATTTTGAAAACCATGTATAATTTTCTTTAGACCTCACAATTACTTGCTACTTTGTGTTGGTCTATCACATAAAATCCAAATAAAATACATTTGAATTTGTGAGTGTAATGTGAAAAAATGCGGAAAAGGTGGCACTGTATATGCCATAATGTTGGTTTAGAAATTAAATATTGCTTGTACATATTTCTCTAGCTTTCCGGTGACCAAACAAGGTCTATGTGGCCAATTATTTTTTAGTTGTAAATGCAGAGATCACTTAAATTTGTGAACACACATACAAGGATTGTATATTTCCTTATAGCAGCTGGAAAATTCTGCGTTGTTATACACATATTGCAAACAATCCATTAAGTTTAATTACTACTGTAATGTATGGAAAAATATGAGGATAATACCGTGAGTGAATTATGCATGGAGAGTGAAGCATGGAACAATTTATTTAAGGTCTTTTAGAAGTTTAATCATCAGCAGGCAATAACTAAAACTTTTACTATGGAACTTGAAATGAATCCAGAAACTTGTGTGCAAGTTAATTATATGCTTTAAGTGGTTCATACAAATACAGTAACAAATTTGTAGAGCCTACAGTGAATATGTGCTTCAAAACCTCAGGCAAATGAGTTAATAATGTAACATTTAGAGATGAGTGAATTAAAAAAAAAATTGATTTGGCCTCTTCGCCGAATTTTTCTAAAAATGTGGTTCGATCCGAAATTATTTGCGGCGTATTACATTAAAAAACGGCTATTTCCTGGCTTCAGAGAGCCTTTATAGTAGTGTAGAACACTGTGCCTTGTACTAACACACATAGGGAGTCTGCTGTGGTAGTGAAAAAATACTGTGAGTCAGTACGACATGCAGATGACAGGCGTCGCTCTGAGAATCACTGCACACTTCGCTTATTTGGGCAGTTACGGGGCCAAAACTAATCAAATAACTCAAGTGTGAACTAAGCCTTACAGGTCAATGTTACCATCAAGAAGAAGCGCACTCCTTTTACACCGTAGGCAGCTGATTCCACATAGATGTCTACAGAACCTATTCTATTAAATGCTTATATAAGTAGAGGGGGGCCCCCCCCCCCCCCCACAGAGTGGAGAAAGCAGTACGTTTTTGTTGACGATTATTTTTCCCTTCCTCTGACCTGTCAGATCAATAACCCCAAAAAAACGGAGGTGGTGTGGAGGTGTGGAGGTGGCTGCAGCAGCATCAGGAGGCCACAGAGTGGTAAGGTAACATGGCATTGAGGTAGCAGCAGCATCAGGAGACCACTGAGTGGCAAGTTTACATAGTGTGGAGGTGGCAGCAGCATCAGGGGACCACAGAGTGGCAAGGTGACAAAGTGTGGAGGTGGCAGCAGCATCAGGAAACCACAGAGTAGCAAGGTGACATAGTGTGGAGGTGGCAGCAGCAACAGGAGACCACAGAGTAACCCGGTGACAGAGTGGGGAGGTGGGTGGTAATACATGTGCCAAATGAAGATGGTGGGTGAAAGAAGGAGCACTTGGCATCAGATGTGTGGCATCAGGCAGGTGGCAGCATCAGAATAGTAAGTGAGGCAGGTAGCCAGAAGAAATCGGTCTCTTTTGTCAAAGTGTTGGTGTGGCACCATGGATGATCTAGTCTGATGCATCAGGCATTGGTGGGTGGAAATCCTGGCTGATCCACACCTGAATCATCTTAAAAAAGGTCAGTCTCTCCACATTTTGGGTGTACAGGTGAGTTCTTCTTGGGATAGCTATGCCCCCTGCTGAACTAAACACCCACTCTGATGCCACATTACTGGCTGGGCAGGACAGCTTTTCCAGGGCAAACTCTGCCAGTTGCGGCCAAAAATCCAGTTTGGCTGCCAAGCAGTCCAGTGGATCTTCAATGTGGGTTGGCAAGGTGCTGTCCAAGTATGCCACTACCGGCTGGTTTAGGTCCTGCTCCAGGGCTACCAGTTGCTGCTGGTGAGTAAATTCTTCATTATGCAGGTGAACAAAGCTGCTCATCAGCGACTGTAGACTCCGGCTGCTGCTGATGGAGCCGGTGCTGCTCCTGCCACTCAACCACTCCCCAGCAGCCATGTAGGGTGGAATTCCAACGGGTGGAAACGTCGCATATCACCCTTGTTGGGGGATTCCGTTCTGCTGCTGCAGCTCAAGGAGGGTGTGTTTTGCGGTGTTCAAGTGGCTCAAGTGCATGCAAAGTTTCCTGGGCATTTTTATAATGTCTTGCAGATGGGTAGAAGACTTCAGGAACCGCTTTACAACCAGACTTAGCACGTGTGCCATGCAGGGCGCATGACTCAGCCTTCCTTGACACAGCGCCGACACCATGTTCTTCCTGTTGTCGGTCACCATGGTTCCATTTTTCAGTTGTTCCAAAGAAAGCCAGGATTCGATATCTTGATGAATCACAGGGAGCAGTTCCTCCCCTGTGTGACTCAGTTCGCCAAGGCAAACCAGGTGTAGAACAGCGTGACACCGCCGTGCCTTGCATATGTGGTATGCTGGAGGGGCACTGTGACTTGTCCCTGCAGTGGATGCTGAGGACATGGTGGAGGATGAGGAGGCAGAGTTGGACATTGTTGCAGTACCAACAGCGTGACAAAGTGGAGGTGGAGGTGGTGTGACCTGGCCAAGTTGCTGAGGGGCTGTGCAGGAACCACATTCACCCAGTGGGCCGTAAAGGACATGTATTGTCCCTGCCCGTAGTCATAGCTCCACACATTGGCGCTGCCGTGAATTTGGCAGATACCTACAGGCTCAAGCACTGGCCCACCTTCTGTTTTACATATTTGTGCAGGGCTAGTACTGCCTTTTTGGCAAAAAAATGATGGCTTGGGACTCTCCACCTCAGCTCGGCACAAGCCATCAGTTCTCTGAAAGGTGCAAAGTCCACACCTTGGAAAGGGAGGGACTGCAGCACCAGCATCTTGGACAGGAGCATATTCAGCTTCTGCACCGCTGGATGATTGCAAGCATACTGCTGTCTCTTGGCAATCGCTTAAGTGATCGATTGCTGATAGAATGACTGAGAAGGAGCAGAAGCACCTGGACCAAGAGAAGGTGGGAATGACAGACAGCTCCCTTCAGCTGTGGGTGATACAGGCTGGACCACCACATCGCAACCACAGTTCTCCCAGGCCACTGTATGGCGACGCTGCATATGTTGTATGCAGGGCCGTAGTGCCAACAGTTTCAATATATGGCCACGTTCACCTCCTCCGGTGGCTTAACAAAAATCTGCCACACCACCAAGTAGGTGATTTTCCCCCCAACAGTTCATACTAACTAACTGCTCAGCCGCTGCCTCCATGAACCCCTGCACCCTGCACTACTTCCTTGGCAGGTAGGCTGCTGCGAAGCAGATGGTCTACCCCAGGCATGTTTGGCTCCCGACCTCACACTGCTGCCACCCTGCTGACTCCCAGCCATGCTGCCATCTTGATGGATCAATCGCTGCCTCACAGGCAAGCTGACACCCTTTTCTCCTGATGATGATGAAGAGGTTTCATCATCATCGAGTAGTGTCTGCACATCACTGATGTCCTCCTCAACCATCTCTGTGTCAGGAGCCTGACAGCTCACAACACCACCTCCCATGCCACTCTCCTCATCACTACCTGCCCGCCTAGCAGAGGAAACGGTGGATGTCTCCTCCAGATCATGGCTGGGCAGTAGCTGCTGACTGTCCTCTAGTAGCTCGTCCTCGCTGTATAGTGGAGCTGAGCCCACAGCATACAATAATTCTGTGGCTGAGGGAACAGCAAAAGACAGAGGCAGGTTGAGGACAGATGAGGGCACAGGTCCTGCTCCGGGGCCATGCCAACTAAGGGTTGTGTCTGACAAACCCACCGACTGTCGGCTGGGGGGTGTCTGATGTCACTTGGGATGAAGTGGATGACCCAGTAAACCAATCAAGAACCACTGGGTTGCTGGTCAAGACACGACCGCTAGATGACACCGGGAGCTCAGGCCTCTCGCTGCGAGTCCTGCTGCCACGCACCTTTACTCTGCTGTGACCTCTTCCTGCGCCAGAAACAATTAGGCCTCTGCCACTCCTTTGTGCATGGCCTGGTACTTCTCTGTCTGACATACTTTTAGCTGAAATAAATAAATTAAAAGTAAATTAAAACACCCCTAACAGTGAACAGTGAAGTGCGTATATATTTTTCTTTCTGTATTGAAATAGGCCACTAAACGTTTCCAACACATGTAACTGCAGAAGTGAACTGAGAATATATTTTTGTTCTGAAATAGGCCACTAAATGCTTTCACCACAAATAACTGCAAAAGTAAAATCCGCATATAAAAATGTGCATAAAATTTGCATAAAATTCGCATAAACTGGTATTCAAAATTTTATGCAAATTTTTACATTTACAATGACATTATTTTCTTAATTGTGAAAATTTGCATATAAAAATTCGCATAAAAAATTGCATAAACTGGTATTTAAAAAAAAATTAATATTCGCGATTGTGAATATATTCCGCGATATTCTAAATATTCGCGAATTCTCGAAGTGCCGATATTCACGATTAAAATTCGCAATTCGAAAATTTGTGATCAACACAAAAATAGGCCACTAAACGCTTTCACCATGAATAACTGCAACAGTGAAGTGCGTATATATATATTTTTTTGTACTTAAATAGGGCACTAAACGCTTTCACCACAAATAACTGCAACAGTGATGTGTGTATATATTTTTATTTCTGTACTGAAATAGGCCACTAAACGCTTTCATCACAAATAACTGCAACAGTGAAGTGCATATATTTTTTTCTTTTTGTACTGAAATAGGCCAGTAAACGCTTTTGCCACAAATAACTGCAACAGTGAAGTGTGTTTATATTTTTCTTTTTGTACTGAAATAAGCTACTAAACACTTTCACCACAAATAACTTCAACAGTAACATAATAACATAGTACATAAGGCCGAAAAAAAAAACATTTGTCCATCCAGTTCGGCCTATCATCCTGCTAGTTGATCCAGAGGAAGGCAAAAAAAAAAACTGTGAGGTAGAAGCCAATTTTCCCCACTTAAGGGGAATAAAAAAATTCCTTCCCGACTCCAATCAGGCAATCAGGCAATCAGAACAACTCCCTGGATCAATGACCCATCTCTAGTAGCTATAACCTCTAATATTATTAAACTCCAAAAATACATCCAGGACCCTCTTGAACTCTTTTAGTGAACTCACCATCACCACCTCCTCAGACAGAGAGTTCCATAGTCTCACTGCTCTTACTGTAAAGAATCCTCTTCTATGTTTGTGTGCAAACCTTCTTTCCTCCAGACTCAGAGGATGTCCCCTCGTCACAATCCTGGGGATAAATAGATGATGGGAGAGATCTCTGTACTGATTCCTGACCTACTTATACATAGTAATTAGATCTTCCCTCAGTCGTCTTTTTTCGAAAGTGAATAACCCTAATTGTGATAATCTTTCAGGGTACTGTAGTTGCCCCATTCCAGTTATTTATTTAGTTGCCCTCCTCTGAACCCTTTCGAGCTCTGCTATGTCTGCCTTGTTCACAGGAGCCCAGAACTGTACACAATACTCCATGTGTGGTCTGACTAGCGATTTGCAAAGTGGTAGGACTATGTTCTCATCACTGGCATATATGCCCCTTTTAATGCAACCAATTATCTTATCGGCCTTGGCGGCAGCTGCCTGACACTGGTTTTTACAGCTTAGTTTGCTGTTTATTAAAATTCCTAGGTCCTTTTCCATGTCAGTGTTACCGAGTGTTTTACCATTTAGTATGTACGTGTGACTTGCATTATTCCTTCCCATGTGCATAGCCTTACATTTGTTAGTGTTAAACCTCATCTGCAACTTATCTGCCAAGCCTCCAATCCACATCTATCCAGATACCTCTGTAGCAGTATAATGTCCTCTTCAGTGTTAATTACTTTACACAGTTTAGTGTCATCAGTAAAAATTTATATTTTACTATGCAAGCCTTCTACAAGATCATTAATACATATATTGAAAAGAACAGGGCCCAATACTGACCCCTGAGGTACCCCACTAGTGACAGTGACCCAATCTGAGTGTGTACCATTAATAACCACCCTCTGTTTTCTGTCTCTCAGCCAGTTACTTACCCACTTACAGACATTTTCTCCCAGTCCGAGCATCCTCATTTTATATACTAACCTTTTATGAGGTACAGTGTCAAATGCTTTGGAGAAGTTCAGATATACGACATCCATTGATTCGCCGATGTCAGGTCTAGAACTTACCTCCTCATAGAAACTGATTAAATTAGTTTGACATGACCGATTCCTCATGAAGCCATGCTGATATGCCGTTATTTGCTTATTTCCGTTGAGATCCTATAAGATAGCATCTCTCAGAAAACCTTCAAACAGCTTACCCACGACAGATGTTAAACTTACCGGCCAATAGTTTCCGGGCTCTATTTTTGGACCCTTTTTGAATATTGGCACTACATTTGCTATGCGCCAATCCTGTGGAACATTCCCTGTCAGTATAGAGTACGCAAATATCAGAAATAAGGGTCTGGATATGACATTACTTAATTCCCTTAGAATACGGGGGCGTATGCCATCCGGACCTGGCGATTTGTCTTTTAATCTTTTTACTTCTTCTTGGGTCAGACAGGACACTTTTATGGGGGATTTAATTTTACATTCAGCATTTTAGCTGACAGTTTATTTTTCTCAGTGAATACATTGAAGAAAAAAATATTTAACAGCTTTGCTTTCTCCTCGTCGCTCTCTGCAACTCCCCGCTCATTACTCTTTAAAGGGCCGACACTGTGATGGCCGCCGATAGACGGCGCAACAACAAACTAGGTTGGCAGCGTCCAACAGGCTTTCCTATCTTCTCTACTTCTTCAGTGCTCCTGATGATTCTTAAGCAGATGAAACGCGTCGAGCTTTAGCAGGATAGGTTAGGGGACAGTCAGCCTGCAGGATCAGGGCCACAGGGAATGTAGACTATTCTTAGTCCTTTAGGGATTTACAGGATGGCGGTGGTCTCATTATACCCCCAGTACCCTGTTTTGTGCGCCCATTGTTTTTAGAATAGTAAATCCACTCTTGCAGCACTGTATTCACTGGCAGTATCACTGAGGCCAGAATACGCAGCTTTGAGTGTCTCACTCTATTTAACCCACTCTAGCAGTGCTCACTTTACTGGCATTACTGCACCTGGCCAGTGTGAGCAGTTGTTGAGTGTGGTTATTTTGTAACCCATCTGTGATTTCCATAGGAGGGCACAGTAAGGCAAAGTAACAACATTGTTGACTTTTAGCCCAAGTATCTGGTTGCCCCCAGAACCACAGATATTTAGCAAATTGTTTTCGTTGTGTATCTCCCCATGTATGACACTTTTTAAGCTTATCGTTAAAAGCTAAGTTTTAGCGTTCACAATTTCAGTCTATTTTCAGTATATTAGTGGACGCATATTGTGCATATCCATTGCCATCAGTGACGAACGCTTTTATTTGTTGTTTACATGTTCATTTTTTTCCCTATAGTTTTTCAGTGCTTCCTCGCTACCCTCCTATTTTAGTGATTTAAATGCTTTCTTTTTGTCATTTATTGCTTTCTTTACATTTCTATTTATCCACATTGGTTTCTTTTTGTTCCTTAACCTTTTATTCCCTTACGGTATGTACCTCTCACAATGAGATTTTAGGGTGCTTTTAAAGAGATCCTATTTTGTTGCTGTATTTTTATTTTTGAGGACTTTGTCCCAGTTAGTTGGCTAAATTTAGCTTTTTTGAAGTTTGTTATTTCTGTTCTTCCCTGTAGAAATGCTCTTTTGAATGATAATTGGAAGATTATTACTTTATCGTCACTATTTCCCAGGTGTCATCCAATCTGCATATCTGTTGTACTGTCAGGTCTATTGGTTAATACTAAGTCCAGTATGGCCGTCCCTCTAGTCGGGTCCTGAACTAGTTGGGAAAGGTAATTTTCTTTGGTTAGAACCTGTTTCCTTTATGCGATGTACAGCTTTCAGTTTCCCAGTCTATATCTGGGTAGTTGAAGTCCCCCATAATAACCACCTCATTATGATTTGTGGTTTCATCTATCTCGTTTAGTAATAGATTTTCTGTGGACTCTGGTATATTAGGTGGTTTAGAGTAAACTGCTATTAGTAATTTATTATTGTTTTTGGCTCCATGTATCTCTACCCACAGTGACTCCACATGTTCATGTCCTTCACTTATATCTTCTCGGACTGTGGGCTTTGGACAGGACTTTACATAAATGCAGACCCCTCCCCCTCTCCGGTTTTGACAATCTTTTTTAAACAGACTGTAACCTTGTACATTAACTGCCCAGTCATAGCTATCATCCAGCCATGTCTCAGTTATTCCCACTATGTCATAGTCCTCCTCACACATCACAAATTCCAGTTCCCCAGTTTTGTTAGTCAGGCTTCCAGCATTAGTATACATACAATTAAGAGGTTTTTGTATATTTTTATGCCTACACCTTTCCTTCTGAACTGTTCTAGTCCCTCCTTCCATTCCTCCCCCAGTCCCACTACCTTGCCCCCGGTCTCTATCTTCCCCTCCTATAACGTAATTACTCTACCCCTCAGTCCCTAGTTTAAACACTCCTCCAACCTTCTAGCCATCTTTCTCCCCAACACAGCTGCCCCTTCCCCATTGAGGTGCAGGCCGTTCCTACAATATAGCCTGTAGCCGACAGAGAAGTCGGCCCAGTTCTCCAGGAACCCAAATCCTTCCTTCCTACACCAGTTCTTGAGCCACTTGTTAACCTCCCTAATCTCCCGCTGCCTTTCTTGTGTGGCTCTTGGTACAGGCAGTATCTCAGAAAATACTACCTTTGAGGTCCTTGCCATAGGCTTTTGACCTAAATCCCTAAAATCATTTTTAAGAACGCTCCACCTACCTCTAACTTTGTCATTGGTTCCGATATGGACCATGACCGCTGGATCTTCTCCAGCCCCTCCCAGTAATCTGTCAACTCGAGTGAACTTCTTTTTGTACTGAAATAGGCCACTAAACGCTTTCACCACAAATAACTGCAACAGTGAAATGCGCATATATTTTTCTTTTTGTACTGAAATAGGCCTCTAAATGCTTTCAACACAAATAACCAACAGTGAAGTGCGTATATATTTTTCTTTTTGTACTGAAATAGGCCCCTGTTTTTTTTTTTTTTTTAATATAGCACCTGCACCCCAATAACAAGAACAAATTGCTGGAATGACAGAGCTCTGTAATGGCTATTTGGATCCCCAAATAATCTTTCACTGCACTTGTAAATTGCTTTTCTATCACTGTCCCTAGCGCCTTCTGACTTCTCTCCCTGCACTAAGATGCTGTGAAGTGATTCCTCCCTATCTTTTCCCTGCACTTATAAATAGTTTTTTCAGTTTTTTTTTCACAATTTCCTATTGCTGTCCCTAGTGCCTTCTCACATATGTCCCTGCACTCAGAATGCTGGAAAATGTCTGAATCCAAGATGGCCACCGTAATTATAGGGCTGTGACATCACAGGGCTGGCTGCTGATTGGCTGCATGCATGGCAATATGGGTCACCTCGCCTTTCTAGAGTTCCTTGCCTCATGTACTCACACGTGTAGCTGCCATTTTAGCCACCATTTTAGGAAAAATTGCGATTTGTTAACATGAAGTGCAAGGAAATTCGCATTCGTTGCAAATCTAATTTTTCCTGAAATTCGTAACGAATTCCACTTCGTCATCTTCGATTTGCTCATCTCTAATGGCTGCCCCAGCTTTAAAAAAAATGTTATCTATTAGTAAGAAAGCAAAAAATAGAATAACACTAGATTTCCTTAACAAACACTTACTGATATGTTTTCCCCAAGGTACGTTCCATGTGTATTACTTAGATGATTGCTGCACAAAGGAACTAGACAGAAACATGACTAATGTTTAATTTACTTAATACAAAAATGAGACAGATAACGTTTTATTTACTGAATATAAAATTTATGAAGCTAAGTTAAGAGGAAGGCATACATCTGACATACATCTGACATTTGTCTAAATCTGGCCAGCGACCCAGCATCTGTTTCTAATGTTCAGGAAGATTACAAACTAGTGTATATACAAAAGAGCAATTAATGTTGGCATCTACTGTGTTATATTGGATCTTCTGTTGTGATGTTCATTTATTTCTTCATTTTTGTACCCATATACATTCACAAAAAAACAAAGGTCATAATATTGGCCACCGTTAATAGTGATGACCACAATTACCTTACACTTGTCATATGGAATCATATATGAAAATGGTTTCATTTCCCCCCCCAAAAAAAAGTTGACATTATAAAGTTGTCAATAGAATCTTTGCAAATACTGCTGGAATTTCTTGAAAGTTGTTTTTGGGCATGATTGTAACTAGGCTTGAGGGAATCGAGCTTCGGATCATAGATCCGAAGTAAGCTTTGGTACTGAGGTAGTAGCCAGTACCAAACCCGACTTCGGATTCCTATTTTAAAATCTTTGTAAATAAGAAGATAGGAATACCTAAGTCATTCATCAAATTCTTGTGCAACTTCGAGCGAGACAAAGTTTTCCTCCATGTAGCCAATACATTTTAATGCTGTACAGAAGCAGCATTTCAAACAAAGTTTTTGAACGAATTAACTTCGAATCTTTGATCTAAATCTCGATTTGCTCAAGCCTAATTGTAACAAATCTATCAGAAAATTCGATATGAGTCCAAATTGATTCCTCTAGAATCAAAATTGGTCCAGTTGGCCTGAAAATTGGTGTATGACACTCTACGGTCTCATAGGACTCATATTTTTTTGCTTGTCTTTCTTTTTTTTAACTCTCCTTCTCTCTCCTTTCAAGCACTTTAATGCAAAGCCAGCAATAGTAAATAATATTTGAGTGACACATATATACAGTAGAAATGGGTAAACTCATGGTTGACAGTGTTAACAAGCAGCCTGTTTAAAAACACACTGCGCCATCAGATTTGTTATGCTTTTTAACATAAAAAAACATTCAAAAAATTATCTTATTGAGGGCAAATGGTGTTTAAACAGACACACAGTGTTACCAGAAAAAAACAGTAGCTTCTTCTGAACAAGCTATCCAAAATGTATGACCTAACGGGGCAGAACATGCCCTTGCTTATACACATACACAGTAGTGGGAGTCACCCATATGTCACTTGACTCATTATTGCTGTGACCAGTCACTGGCTGCAGCAGTCACGTCCTCCATGCCAAAATGGATGTTGATGTGGGGAGACCTGGTACGTAAAGAGCCAGTGGTGGAGCCAGAACCCAACTTCAGAGATCAGGTAAGTATGATCACCACTTCAGGCCTATTAGTCAGGCCAAAATCCTCTCTCCTGATTGGCTGTCAGGTTTACTGCAAAGCATTGTAGGTAAACCTACCACCAGTGTACTGAATGTTATATGTAAAATGGCAAGCGGCTTTTTTGCATGATTCGTCTAAAGCATTTGAAAGAATAATTATTATGAAACTTGTGACAAATTTGATTTGTTTAGAATCGATTTGCTTATCTCTAGGATTCACCCATTTTTATTATTACTGTGAGATGGTATAGCTCAAATGTTGCCTCCTTGTGTACATATCATAGAGTCAGACCATGCTTCTATAATGCACTTTTTACAGTGTGCCTCGCCCTACTGTGTCCCATCCCCCTTAGGGTCCTTTCACACTGGCGTTTTCCTTTTCCGGCATAGAGTTCCGTCCTCGGCGCTCTATGCCGGAAAAATCCTGATCAGGATCATCCTCATGCATTCTGAATGGAGAGAAATCCGTTCAGGATGCATCAGGATGTCTTCAGTTCAGGACCGGGACATTTTTTGGACGCAGCAAATACCGCAGCATGCTGCGCTTTTTGCTCCGTCCAAAAATCTGGAACACTTGCTGCAAGGCCGGATCCGGAATTAATGCCCATTGAAAGGCATTAATCCGGATCCGGCCTTAAGCTAAACGTCGTTTCGGCGCATCGCCGGATCCGACGTTTAGCTTTTTCTCAATGGTTACCATGGCAGCCAGGACGCTAAAGTCCTGGTTGCCATGGTAAAGTGTAGTGGGGAGCGGGGGAGCAGTATACTTACCATCCGTGCGGCTCCCAGGGCGCTCCAGAGTGACGTCAGGGCGCCCTACACGCATGGATCACGTGATCCATGCGCATGGGGCGCTCTGACGTCATTCTGGAGCGCCCCGGGAGCCGCACGGACTGTAAGTATACCGCTCCCCCACTCCCCACTACTACTATGGCAACCAGGACTTTAATAGCGTCCTGGCTGCCATAGTAAACTGAAAGCATTTCGAAGACTGGTCAGGATCCTGATCAGTCTTCTAATGCTTTCAGGCGACTTGCGTTCTGACAGATCCGCCGGGACGGAAGTGCCTGCCGGATCCTCAGAATGCAAGTGTGAAAGAGGCCTTAGTAATGAATGTGGACCTGTGCAGGACAGAGGGATTTCATTGATATAGAATTGGCCCAAGGGTCATGGAAAGGATGTGAGGGAAAAAACACCAAGCTCTTCTGTCCTGGTTGGCAAATTCACACACAATGAAAAGAAGTCCATTTCAATTTTATTATATGACCCCTCTCTCCTTGTATGGAACTGCTTGTAAGAAAATGAAATACTGTATAATCATACAGTCACTTGTTTTAATGTGCTAAACCTTATTACAGTTAGAGAATAAAGAGTATAGAAAATGCACAAAACAACAAAAAGCTAACATTTTATCCTTTAAGGAACAGTCCAGTTTTGCAAATGATGATTTCAACCTTTCTTCTTCACCTTTAAAGGGCCATAAGATAGACATATGAGCACTTGTTTTTTGTGGGACAAGTTGAATTTTTAAATGGAATCATTCAATGTGCTACAGTATATGAAACATAGCAAAACTGTAGAAAAAACATTTGTGAGATTAAGAAAAACAAAACGCAATTCTGCACAGTTTGAGTTTTGTTAAATCACTTTATATGCATAAAAATGACATGACAATTATGGTGATATCCAACATGTATCGTTTTTATCATGTTTTACTGCTTTAAATAAAAATCTTGCATTTTGTCGCCATAACTTTTCTATTTTTTTGTAAGGGCTTGTTCCTTGTGGGGTGAAATTTAGATTTTATTATCATTATCATTTTGGGGAGGTGAGATTATTAGAAAAAAATTGCAATTCTGGCATGAAGATTTTTTTTTTTTTTTACAGCGTTTACTATGCAGTAAATTAGACATTTTTAGATGCAACAATACCAAATATGTTATTTTTTATAAATTTTTAAGGAATAACTTTTTTTAGCACTCTTAAAGGGCTTGAACCTGCAATGATTTAATCACTTTCACAGCAATACTCTTGGATTGCTATGAACAGTAATTTGACCGGCATTCCATTAACCCTGCCAGGGTGCAATAACATGGCAGGCCTAGGACCTCCAGAAAGCTCCCGACTTCCATGACAACCAACCAGTGCCCAGCAATTTTTCTATGGAGTGTGATTGTAGGACAAAGGGAGCCCCCTCCTTCCCTCTGTCTAACTGCTCAGATGTCGTGGTCACTACTGATCACTGCAACTGTGGGGGTTAAACTACCAGGATTAAAGTTATACAATATTACTTTTTGTGTGTCAAATATACAGTTATCCCCAGGTGTAAGAAAGGCTTAACCACCAATATAATTATGTTGATTCAGTAGTGCTACTCATTATATTAAAAAACTAAAAATAGTGATCCAAGTTTATTAACATGAGTGCACCTAGTGCACCTTCGGGGGCATTTTTTTTATGATTGCAGTTTACTTATTTTGGGCTAAAATATTCTTTCTATTGGTTTATTAAAAATATTCAGCCGTTCTGTCACAAAGGATTAACTGTTTGTCTAGCTGTGCGAATCGTACTTTCGCTTTGTGCCAGTCTTCTAATAAAGCTCACCTGTAAATTACTAAAAGGTCATAAACACTTATTATCAGTAAGATAACATTTGCACTACAATGAGTGTTTAGGAGGTCAGAGATCAGAGATTAGGAGCCCGTCAGCTGAACTGCCTGGCAGAAAGAGTAAAAATGCTGAGCCTATTACTAGAGTATCTCAAGGGTCTTCAGAGAAAGAGGATTAACATTTTTAATAAAGACCAATTGAAAAAATGATTTTAACCTCAAAATAAGTACAATGCAATAATTGAAAAAAAAATCCAAAAAGAGAAAAAGGATGGATTGCACATCCATAAGCTCTGCATTGATCTGTAGCCCACTTTAAGTACACAAGGCCATTTTTATACATATTGTCTAAAGTGCATAAGCCCACTCACCATGTCAAGGTTGCCTCTTTCGAGTGGGACCTACTCTAACATAGTGCAGTACCACATGGCAACCACCACTGCCAAAACACGGGACCCACAGGCAGCAAGACCCAGCAGCCCAATAGCACCCCTGCTGTCAGACTGAGCCCCCTTGGCACTGGGCTCCATCAAACCACAGGCATCAAAGCTACATCAGCAACCACACAGTGCTGCACCATGTGAACAGGTGTCCAGGACATTTGTGCTGAGAAGCAACATATAAATGCATAGCTTGTGGATGTGCCCTCCATGTTTTCTCTCTTTTTGGAATGATTCTTTTGCCTTTCTTTCATGGTATCAGGGCTTCTCCCATTCAGCCCAGGCATTTTTTATTAGGAGGAGACTGCAGATAGTTTGAAGGCTACTTGGTCTCAGTCAAAGTTCTGAGACCACATGGACAGGTGAGCTCTATTAATTTGTTCACATGGTGCAGTACCACATTGTTGCTGCTGTGGCTTTGATGCTGTGCCTGTGGGGGGGGGGGGGGTGGCCTGGTGCCAGGGGGAGCTCAGTCTGACAGCAGGGGTGTGTTTTGGCGGTGGTGTTTGCCATGTGGTGCTCTGCCAATTTAGAGTAGAGGCAGACTTGATGTACACTTTGTACAAATTGTATACAAATGGCCTGGTGTACAGTTAGTGGACTATGGCATTGTATCCTAGTAATTATGCTGAGAAGCCATGTAAATTGTGCTTAAAAGCAACAGATCAATGCAGAGCTTTTGGACGTGTGATTAATAAACAAATTGCCCCAAAAGGTATACATAACCTTTAAGCCTTAGACAACCATCACCGTACATGTATGGCAGATGTTGTCCCTTTAAATATGGCTCCTGCTCACGAGCACAGAGGGTGAGACAGCCCCCGGGTTTCTGCTGTTTCATACAGCAGACACCCTAGGCTAACGCAAACCACAGACATTACACCCCTCAGATGCCATGGTCAAATGTGACCACAATATCTGAGTGGTGAAAATGTGGAAGAGATGCGCTCCAACACCGGCAACAGCTTCCCCTCACTGAGATCAGACAATCTGTTGCTTGGTAGTAATAGGCTGGAGCCTGCTAGAGCCTCTGATGCCTATCACAGGTATATTCCAATTTCCAATATAGGCCTCTAAGTGGCAGCACTGCATTGGAATATACTAAATTCCATATTAAGTAATGGATCAAATAGCAATTTAATGATTGATTGTTATAAACATTTTTTCAAAATGTAAAAGGAATAAACATTTTAGATATTGACGTGCCCGAAACAGCCCCCACTATTAAAATATAAAAATATTTATCCCATATGAAGAATAGAGTAATAAAAAAAAATCAAAATGGCCAATTTGACATTTTTTCTTTGGTTCACCTTCCAAATTTTTTTTATAAAAGGTGATTAAAAAGTCATACACACCCCAAAATGATATCAATGAAAAGTGCAAATCGTCCCACAAAGAAAATGAGCCCTCACTCAGCTCCATCATCAGACATTTAGTATGTATCCTGTGTATAAGGAAGAAGTGTTTGTAATGGAATAACTCCTTTAATGGAAAAGGGATGTGGCTTAGTGGGAAAGGAGTTTCCTTAGATTGTCCCAAATCTACACAATTCTGGCATAAAATCCTGTCTCAAAGTAAGCCAACCAATAGTTGGTATAAAGTTAGACAAGAAAATGTCTCGCACAGCACCAAATTTGTCATCCAGCATGAGTCATTGTGTTAAATTTGGTGCATGTTTAGACAGCCATCTACAGGATTAGTAAATCTGCCCCAATATGTCTCCTTAAAATATATAATAATTGCAACAGGCGAGTAGGTTATTGTAGAAAGTGGAGATTTTTGTTAAAACAAACAAGAAGCCCTAAGCATAAATTCAGAACAGGCAGTATTGTATACAACACATTTTGTTTGAGTCAACATTTCCATTTTCCTGTTTCTTAAAATGACAGCAGTGGTGAACACCAATAGGGCATGATGGACTCTATTGACTATAATGAGTTCTTTAGATTTCCATAATGGTGTCTGTTATTTACCGGAAAAAATAGGTCCAGCATTTCGGACAGATTTTGTGCCTCAATTATAAGTATGCAACAAATAGCCAAAGGTAACATCTGCATATGCCTTTGTATTGGCACTCACTCTATAACCACAATGGCAGCTGTCTGCATTGTTTGTGGTTTGGCTCTCATACATTACCTTTGGGGCTTGGATGGTGCAGCAAGAGACCACTTGAAGCAACGACTTAATGCTAATCAGCGACATATAATGTTTAAAGCTAGTTTCACATCTGCGGCAGTGCTCTCCCACAGGCTGTTCCGACAGTGAACAGCCTGCTGGAATTCTTTGGCATTGCTGGATACTGCTGCCTGTCCGACAGGCCCAATTGACTATAATAGGGTCCAGCAGAGATCTGGCCGCTACCTAGTAAATATGCCGGGAATCGGCCAGACAAAAAACACTGCATGCAGTGGTTTTTGTCTGACCGATTCCTGGCATTCTCTGCCAGAACAGCTTGCTGGAACAGTCGGCCACAGATGTGTAAGTAGCCTTATTTAGTTAGAAAATATTCCATCCTAGCTTCCATCCTAGCTTCTAGTGGTATGGTTGACATAAACTTATATGGAGAATGTTTTACTAAAATATTACATCTGTCTAGTCTATCAGTGTAAAAAAGTAAAACTGATTGATGAAAAATTGTAAGCACATTTTGCATCCAGCACATAACTCAAACAAATGGAACTAAACAGACCCAACTGATTATAATGGGTCCTTTTGGTTCTGCTTGGGTGTCCTGCTTGTAGGACTATTTTTTCCATTTTTTTTCCGAAAGGCACCTTTAACACAGATGTGATTCTCTGCGGTGGTTTTTGTCTAACCGATTCCTGGCATCTGCCAGAACAGCTTGCTCGAACCGTCGGACGCAGATGTGTAGGTAGCCTAATTTAGATTAAAAATATTCCATCCTAGCTTCCATCCTAGCTTCTAGTGGTATCATTGAGATAAACGTATATGGAGAATGTTTTACTAAACTATTACATCTGTCTAGTCTATCAGTGTAAAAAAGTAAAACTGATAGATGAAAAATTGTAAGCACATTTTACATCCAGCGCATAACTCAAACAAATGAAGCCAAACAGACCCCACTGACTATAATGGGTCCTTTTGGTTCTACTTGGGTGTCCTGCATGTAGGACTATTTTTCCATTGTTTTCCGAAAGGCACCTTCAACACAGATGTGATCAAGTCATATGAAATTTAATATTTAATATTGCAAAACACAAAGAGCAGATGCAGCAAAGCCAGATGCAATTTTTTTTATTTTAAATGTAAACAACTTCGCATAGTATGCATACTGGCTATCTGAAACGTATTAAATTTCACAAGAATTGGAAGACCTCTACTGAAACCCTTTACAAGTGATGGCCTACCCTCAGAATGGGGCATTACTAATTGATCAGTAGAGGTCTGACACCCCGCACCCCACAATCAGCTGTTCTGCAGTAGCTCTGGATCTACACAGCTGCATCCATTGTGCAGTGGACAGAGCTGGTTACTACAACATTGCTCCCACTGAAGTGAAGTGCACATCAAACGGAGCTGAGTAGTTCGAGTGCCAAGTTTCGACACCTTCTATTGTGTCTATGGTTCATGTTTCTGCTATGAAATATATTTCTGTTTTAATAATTTTTATTGAGTTTTTAATTTCAACTTATGGTTATTGGAGAAGGATTTATATGATGCTTGGCCCTGCATCAACGCATATGAGAGAGATTACACTTTCTATTATAAAATATATTTCTAAATGCTATTAGCAGCAGCTCGGACAAGATGGCTAACCCACGATTATAGGTGTCCTTTACGGAGCACATTACAATATTTCATTTTCTCACTGCCATGTCACAGACCTCAATAGGTAAAATTGTTGAAATAGAACTCCCACAGAAATTTTTATTCTCTGACCTGCTAGAAAAGTACATGATGTAATCTGTAGTGAATATAATCTTCTCATCAGTGACTGTATTTGTGAGTTATTACCTCCCTTCTGATACTTAGCAGTGTCATGTGACCAACTTTCTGATCTCAAACTGACACAGGACAGGAAGTCTGTTACTTCCCAATTCATTCCTATGAGACTGAGAGTGAGGAACACAGAGAGAAACTGACTTCCTGTCCACACATCAGATGCTGTGTCATTTGGAGAGTCTGATTGCTGGTCACATGACACAGGTGAGAAGCAAAAGGGAGGTATAACAGCCACTGGTAAGAAGATTTCATTCTCTGCAGATTACATCATGTACCTTTCTAGCAGGTCAGAGAATACATTTTTTGCGGGAGTTCTTCTTTAAAAAAGCTGTGGCCTTTTTTCGATAGTGGGAGGTCATCACTATTATGGGGTCCTACAATACATTTTACTTTTATGATATATGAATTCATGGATTCACTCTAGTTTGGTGAATACAAAGCGACTTGTCTGTTTCCATGCTGTATCATCCATAGACTATAAAGGGGTACTCAGTTGAGACATTTTAGGTTCTGAAACTAGATAATTTTTCTCCCTCCTGCATTTTATAGTGAGCCCAATATGCAGTATTATAAGGACAGTCAATAGTAAAGTATTCCTGCAGTTACAATTATCTTGAATTTCTTTTGGATCGCTCTCTACATTTGAGATATCAGTTCTCCCTACTTTTATTACAATGATGTACTGGTGATACAAGTAGACTTTTCATATTGACTATACTTGTGGTTAAACACTGATGTACGCATAAAATACAAATGCATTGGAAATTGGGAAGAACTATGGATAAAATATGGTTGAACTCATGTTAATAGAATTTTGCCAACATTTTCAATTAGCATGGGCTTAATGTTTGAGCTCAGCTTGCATAAACATCTCGTTTCAGCTTCCCAAAAACAATTAAGAATTTATAGTTAAAAGGAATCTTGGAAAGTTTATCTAAAACATTTTCCCAGGCTTTGGGTGAAATTTGTTAATTAGCATTTATGCAATTAGCATTTTCCCAGACCCAACAAATGGATTTTAATACCAACCCTCTGTGATTTGTGCATTAGGATACTAGCAGTGATTTTCTAACAGACCCTCAGTTTTGGTGGCAGGTGGCCTTTGGTACAAAAGACTCATTAAAGCACCTTCTGGTAGTCTTTGAGAATGAAGCAACCAGATGGGAGGACTCCTCCACAGGGTTCCTCTGCTCCTAATAAGAATTTTTTTCCTTCTACTTTAGGGATAGGACATTTTTCTATTCTCTCCAATTAATGAGCTCCAGAAGTTCAAAGGATGATGCATTGGGATTTATATCATGTTATATTAGGAGTGCACTTGGTTCAGATCGGGCTCTGTTTCAGGAAAAGATTAAACCAGCCCAGATACAGCTTCATTTTGGAAATTCTGCTGCTATTAGTGTGAAAAGAAGGGGCAATTGTTGAGAGCTTTTGATTGAAATATGAAACAACCAGTAGACAGCCTGATTCAGTCTACTAAATATATGCTGTAACATGAGGGCTTTATAAATTAGTGCAATCATTTTTCCTACTCTGCATTGCTTCTGTTTCATATTTATTTTCTAGTTGTCTTCTGGCAAAGACTAAGAAAGGCTATAAAGATACTACATGTAAAGAAGTCTTTCTGATCTCAAGCATGAGAGAGATGCAGACAGCCCACAGAAAATGTGCTGCAGATGGATTTTTGTTCATACTGTAGGTATATTTGCCATTTTATAACTGGATTATCAATATTTCATAGCATAAACTAACCCTATAAAATTTTTACAGATGATAACCTCATTAACCCCTTGATGACATCCACTAATTTTATGGCATATGCTGAAGTCCGAGCAGGACCATGTTACAGTATTATGAACCAGGATGGCGCCAGCTCCAACATGGCTTTCAGTGTACCTTCATCTGGGGATCCCAGACGAGAGTACACAATGAAATGCACGTTTAGGTCAGCGCCATTCTAGTTCAGCATTACCACAAGTAATATATTGTTACCTTTATTATATAATTTTGTAGTTACTCTATAGGCTTGGCTATTGACATTTAATTTCTAATTATCTGTTATCATTTCTTGGCCCCCTTTTTCCATTTTGGGGCCCTATTTAGTGTGGGGAGACTCAGGGTATTTTATATACCACCCTGTGATTTTTATATATATGAATTATTTTATGTTTGCATAACCGTTATGGTTCTTCCTAAACCGACTCTCCCTGCAGTAACCCCCCCCCCCCCAACTCATTAGACCTGAACTCGATCTTCGACAGTACTACACCCAAAGCACTAGCACACACAGATTGGTCTACACCACTCCTTTCAGTGCAAAGATGACTGGCCTACTTAATATAACAATCAACTACCTTTTTTGTCACCTCCACTTCCTAATTCATTGTAAGCTCTTGCAAGCAGGGCCCTCACTCCCAGTGTTTCAGTTGTATATTAGCCAGTAACTTTGTGATGTCTATTTTGATTTGTATATGAACCCTCTGAATTGTAAAGCGCTGCAGAATATGGTGGCGCTATATAAATAAAGATTAATATTATGCCTTATTGCCTCCATCATTATATTTATTGACAGTTCTTTGTATTTATTCTATGGTTTGTGCTTTTTTCCCTGCTACTCATTCTATATGCATTTTTTATCATTTTATTATCTATTTACGATATGTGTTAATAAAGATTTTTATATTTTTTGGCATACTGTGGCTCTGGTTCATTGTATGTTCGGTTTTAATATAACTGTGACAACCTTTCTTATAAATCGACTAAAACATTATTTAACCACTTGGAGACTTACGCGGTACATGTATTATGGAAGTCAGCTCTTTAAATATGGTACCCGCTCATGATTGCCGCAGACACCATAGCCACAGGGTTTCCACTGTTTTAAACAACAGAGACCTGGGGCTAATGTCTGTCACAATGTATGTGACCATGGCATCTGAGAGCTAAAAGTCCGAAGCGCACGTACTTCCAGAACCGGAACGCCTTCTGGTCACTGAGATTGGGGAGCTGTTCTTTAGTATTAATAAGCTTGAGCCTGTACAAGGCTTCCAGGCCTATTACTGCCATATTTCATTGCAGGCCTGCAGGTGGCAGCACTGTACTGAGTAAATTAAATTCTAGTCCCTAATAGAAAGGGTAAGCTGATGATTGCATGTTGGGATCCACTTGGGGGCCTAAAAAAAAGGTAACAAAAAAAAAATAAAAAAAAATAATATATATATATATATATATATATATTTATACTGTATATATATTTAAATCATCCCCCACATCATAGGCAGCACATCTGAAAATGCCTGTACTATTAAAATATCAAAATAATTATCTCATTCGGTGAATGCTGTAACAGAAGAAAAAATAAAAACTGCCTTTTTTTTATTGCAATTCTCTTCCCCCCAAAAATTTTAAAAAGTGATCACAAAATCATACACCTCGAAATGGTATCAATTAGAACTACAGATTGGCCCACAAAAAATAAGTCAAACATAGATCTGTAAGTATAAAAAAGTTATGGGAGTCAGAATATGGTGATGAAAAGAAAAATGTATTTTTTCCCACCAAATTTTTTTTCAGTATTAAAACACAAAAAAAAAAAATTATACAAATGTGGTAACGTTGTAGTCATATCAAGCCAAAGCATAAAGGGCAGAGGTCAGTTTTACTGCATAGGAAAGACGTAAACCCCCCCCCCCCTTTTTTTTTTTACCAGTTTCCCACTACATTGCATGCAATGGAAATTGGTGCCATTAGGGGAGTTGGGGTAATAGCTCGGACAGTTATGCGCGGTGATGCGAAATAGGGGCGGGGTTACAGTACACAGTGACTGAGGTGAGTGAAATTCCTCCCTCTGTCTACGTAGCCCTTAATAACTGGCCGAACAGCCTGCCAATTCAGTGAAGACTCGACGATTGACTCAAGTAAGAGGAAGGGTGGGTTGCCATCAGGTATTTAATAGGGTAGTAATCGGCGTGCCAATGCTATTTCCCCAACTCTCCTGATGAAGCCGCATCGCAGCGAAACATGTCAGGCAGGGTAGTGTCTGCACGTTATTTTTAGCCAGGCGACAGCAGAGGACTATTCATACTTTGACTGAGGGATAGGTGTCTCAGCTACAGTGTGTGTATTCAGGGAGACCAGTGGCCTAACTTAGAGTTTGTTTGGTGCTTTAATGGATGCTTGAGATTGAGGGAACACCGCAATTTTGACAGCTGTATTCTGAGAGCTGGCAGTCTCACTGTCAGTCCCTCAGTAAATACTAGATTAATTGTGCTCCACTACTAGTATTAGATACATAATAGTGGGACTAAGTGTTCGCTTGAGCTGTCCTATACAATCAGACAAGAGGTGCCCCAAAATGCACTATTAAGACGCCGTCTAAGAAGCCAAACAGTAGTGTTGTACTCTGAGTAATAGAGATAGGCAGGAAATAGGTCTCCAGTCCCACGTAGTACTTTAATATTAACTAAGACACACTTGAAAGTATCAGTAATATTGTGATTTAATTATAGTACAGTGGGCTTGTGCACATTCACGCTTGCACTGAGCACCGTATATAGGCTATCCGCTGTATGTACATTATACACATAAATAAGCCCATAGCTACCTCCTGATAATTTTAAATTATCTATTGGTTTATGACACATTTTATACATATTATTTTAATCAGTTATAAAAAAAAGTTGTAGTTTTATCAGCATTATGTAGGACTTTTTGGTGCACGGAACTTATGTGTAAATTAGGTATATCACAGCCCTCAGTATTTTGTGAAAGAAGGTATATCGAACCCCTTAATCAGTTTTTTGTGGAAGCAAGTATCTCGCAGGCCTCAATCAGTATTTTGTGGAAGTAGGTATATCAAACCCCTTAATCAGTATTTTGTGGAAGCAGGTATATCGCAGGCCTCAATCAATATTTGGTGGAAACAGGTATATCGAACCCCTTAATCGAAATTTTGTGAAAGAGGGAATATCGCAGGCCTCAATCTATATTTGGTGGAAACAGGTATATCAAACCCATTAATCAGTATTTTGTGGAAGCAGGTATATCGCAGTGGTGAAAAAAAAAATACATTCGCCATGCATTGTTAAACTTATCTGTTTTAAAGCCTTTTGTGTTGTGTACAAGTAGAAAAAAAATTAGGGCCAAATTGCCGGTCAGCGATGCAGTAAAATATTCTAAAGCCCAGTTTGCCGTTTATTAGTAGCAAAAGAAAAAATATTTGATCAAACATTTGATTATTTGATCTAACAGTATGTCAGACAGAGAAGTGCCAGGCCATGCACAGGAGAGTGGCAGAGGCCTAAAATGTTTCTGGCATAGGCAGAGGTCGCAGCAGAGTAAGGGTCCATGGCAGCAGGGGTCGCAGTGAGAGGCTTGAGCTCCTGGTGTCATCTAACGGTCGTGTCTTGACCAGCAACCCTTTCTAAGTGGTGGACTCTACACCTTTCAGAGAACTGATGGCTTGTGCTGAGCTGAGGTTGAGAGTCCCAAGCTGTCATTTCTTTGCCAAAAAGGCAGTACCAGCCCTGCACACGTATGTAGAACAGAAGGTGGGCAAGTCCTTGAGTCTGTCGGTGTCTGCCAAAGTGCACAGCTACGCCAACGCGTGGAGCTATATCTATGGGCAGGGACAATACATGTCCCTTACGGCCCACTGGGTGAATGCGGTTCCTGCACAGCCACACCAGCAACTTTAGCCAGGTGAAGCCGCTTCTGCCTTCACGTACTCACGCCGTTGGTCCTGCGATAATGTCCGCCTCTGCCTCCTCATCCTCCTCCGTGTCCTCATCCTCCACTGCAGGGACAATTCACAATGCCCCTCCAGAATACCACATGTGCAGGGCATGGCAGTGTCATGCTGTTCTGCTCCTCGTTTGCCTGGGTGAACGGAGTCACACAAGGGAGGAACTGCTCCATGTTCTTTATTAAGAAATTGAATCCTGGCTTTCTCTGCGACAACTCAAATTCGGTGACCGACAACGGGAATAACATTGTGTCGGCGCTGTGTCAAGGACGGCTGAGCCATGTGCCCTGCATGCACATGTGTTCAATCTGGTTGTCAAACGGTTCCTGAAGTCTTCCTAAAAATGGCCAGGAAGCTTTGCATGCACTTCAGCCACTCGTACACTGCAAAGCACACTCTCCTTGAGCTGCAGCGTCAGAATGGCATCCCCCAACATTGGCTTATATGCGACGTTTCCACCCGTTGGAATGCCACCCTCCATATGAGTCCTGTGAGGGCTGAACTGGAGGAGGAGGAGGACATTGGGACACAAGCAATGTGTAGCAAAATGGGTGGTTTTTCAATACAGGTCACAGGAGAAGAGGAGCAGGAGGATCAGGACCAGCCAGAGGAGCTACAGGACGATGAGGAAGATGAGGCAGAGGACCCATCGTCCTCGTGGCAGTATGCAGTGGAGATGGAGACAGGGAGTCCTTCCGGGCACAAATTGGCCGATGCATGCTCACTTGCTAGCGTAGTGACAGCCGAATTGTCACCATTCGTCAGAGGGATGACTTCTGGCTCTCCACCTTTTTGGACACTAGCTACCGGTCCAAAATGGGGGCTTTTTTTACTGAGAGGAAGGACAAACTGAACTACTATAGAGACATCCTATGTAGTCAGTTGGCCACTGCCTATCTGCCCCATCGTCCATCCTCTCGCAGGTCTGACCGGGGGTCCCTCTGCGCTCACATTCCACTGTCATGGATGCTGGAAAGGGGTGGGGTGGCAGGAGCAGTACCATCTCCATCAGCAGCAGTCTGAGTCTACAGTCGCTGATGAGCAGCTTTCTTCACCCGCATAGGGAAGTAACTACACACCAGCAGCAGCTAGACCTGGAGCAGGACCTAAATGAGCAGATGGTAGAATACTTGGACAGTAGCCTGCCACCACACATTGAAGATCCGCTGGACTACTGGGCAGCCAAACTGGATTTGTGGCCCCAACTAGCAGAGTTTGCCCTGGAAAAGCTGTCCAGCCTGGCCAGTAGTGTGGCATCAGAGCGGGTGTTTAGTGCGGCAGGACCATAGTTATCCCAAAAAGAACTCGCCTGTCCACCCAAAATGTGGAGAGACTGATCTTTGTCAAGATGAATAAGGCATGGATCAGCCAGGATTTCTACCCACCAATGCCTGATGCATCAGACTAGCCCATCCATGGTGCCACACCAACACTATGACAAAAGAGACCAGTTTCTTCTGGCTACCTGCCTCAGTTACTATTCTGATGCTGCCACCCGCCTGATCTCACACATCTGATGCCAAGTGTTCCTTCTTACACCCACCATTGTCAGCGGGTACTGTTATTGCCACCCACCTCCACACGCTGACTTTGTGGCACTCTGTGGCCTCCTCCTGAAGCTGCCGCCACCTCCACACTCTATCGTCATGCCACTTTGTGGCCTCCTTCTGGTGCTGCCACCACTTCCACACTCAGGCATTGTGCCACCCTGTGGCCGCATTCTGATTCTGCTGCTGCCGCCGCCACCTACAGACTCTGTTGTCATGCCACTTTGTGGCCTCCTCATGCTGCTGCCGCCTCCACAATCTCTTGTCGTCGTTCCACTCTATGGCCTCCTCATGCTGCTACCACCTCTGCAATCTCTTGTCATTTTGCCACTCTGTGGCCTCCCCATCTCGTCATCGTGCCACTCTGTGGCCTCCTCATGCTGCTGTCACCATCCAAAATCTCTCGCCGTCGTGCCACTCTGGTGCCTCATCATGTTGATGCCACCTCCACAATCTCTCATCGTCGTGCCACTATGTATTATCCTGATGCTGCCACCACCTCCACACTCTGTCAGTGTGCCACCCTGTGGCTTCCTCCTGATGCTGCTGCTGCCGCCACCTCGTCACTCTGTAATTGTGCCACTCTGTGGCTTCGTGTTTCCGCCTCCACCTACAGACTCTGTCATTATGCCACTCTGTGGCCTCCTGATGCTGCTGCCACCTCTGCAATCTCTTGTCCTCGTGCCACTCTGTGGCCTACTCATGCTGCTGCCACCTCCACAATCACTCGTCGTCGTGCCACTCTGTGGCCTCCTTATGCTGCTGCCACCTACGCAATCTCTCGTTGTCGTGTCACTCTGTGGCCTCCTCATGCTGCGGCCACCTCTGCAATTTCTTGTCGTTGTGCAACTCTGGGGTGTCCTCATGCTGCTGCCACCTCCACAATCTCTTGTCATCGTTCTACTCTGTGGCCTCCTGATGCTGTTGCCTCCTCCGCAATCTCTTGTTGTCTTGCCACTCTGTGGTCTCCTGATGCAGCTGCCACCTCTACACTCTGTCATTGTGTCACCCTGTAGTCTCCTCATGCTGCTTCCACCTCACCAATATGCAAAAAGATTGTGGAGCCCCAGTTATGGGTCTACAACACAGTGAAAGCCAGATATCCCTCAAAGGAAGGAAAAACAAGCAAAGGGGTGTCTCCATTACAGAGATCACCAAACCACCAAGCTTGTTTTTCCTTCCTTGAGGGATATCTGGCTTTCACTGTGTTGTAGACCCATAACTGAGGCTCCACAATCTTTTGCATTTATGTTTCCCAGGGAGCTTTGCACTTTGGATTGCTGTGTTTGAGACTCTTAAGTGAGGCTCCACGGTATTTTTGTAGCTGGTCTCCCTAAGATCAGCTATTGCTTTGTTTGAGTAGTCACCAAAGCATCGCTCCCGTTTAGCCAGAATCCTACTCCACACTGATGAGGGGCAACACCCCGAAACAGCTGTCTGTGGATGGATAACTTGCTTAGGTCTTCCCCGTCACATCCTTAAAGCTTGTAAAAGAGCGGGATTTTGACATAGGGGCCACTTAATATGGTGGTTTTGGTGATCTCTGTAATGGAGACACCCCTTTGCTTGTTTTTCCTTCCTTTGAGGGATATCTGGCTTTCACTGTGTTGTAGACCCATAACTGGGGCTCCACAATCTTTTTGCATTTTATGTTTCCCAGGGAGCTTTGCACTTTGGATTGCTGTGTTTGAGACTCTTAAGTGAGGCTCCACGGTATTTTTGTAGCTGACCTCACCAATATGTCATAGGGCCACTCTGTGGACTTATCATGCTGTTCCAATCCTCCCCACTTCATGACTGGGCCACTATTTAGCCTTTTTGGCTTGTCTGTCATTTTCTTTTATTTGAACCTTTTTCTGATCTGTCAGAAGGAAGGAAAATGAGACGCACAACAGATCCTCTCTGTGTAGCAGCTGTAAGGCCTGTATGGTCCCATCATAATTGGCTTGTGATTTGGTAGCCAAAAGCAGGTGTGGGTACAAAACACAGAAGACATGCATGTGTCATCTCTGTTTTGGATCCACTCCTGTTTTTTGGGGCATTAGCAATACTGATGGATTACTTTACTGACCAAATGCTGACCCAGTGAAGGCAAATGCTCAACAGACAGGGTCCGTTTTTGGGGGGGTTATTGTTCTAACGGATCAGAGGAAGGGCAAAATAATCTGTGACGTCAACACAAACTTACCGCTGACACACTCTGTCAGGGGGGCTCTACTTTTATAAGCGAACAGGTTCTGTTTACATCTATGTGGAATCAGCTGGCGACTACAAGGCACAGTGTTCTACACCACTATACAGGCTCTCTGCAGCCAGGAAATAGCTGTTTTCTTTTAACGCAATTGGCCCCGAATAAATTCGGATCAAACTGAATTTTTTCTGAAAAATTTGGCGAACCAGCGAATTTAATTTTTTTAAAATTCGCTCATCTCTAGTTATATTTTATGGGGTAATTCTGTTTTTGCTGTGATGATATTTTATAACATAAGGCCTGATAGACACTAGTTTAAAATGCCTGTTAACCTCATCGATTATTGCTGTCAGTGATAGAATATGGCCACACCTTCAGGCGTTTTTGAAGGCAAAACCAGGAGTGGATTATCTCTTTTATTATGGTCCACACCTGATTTTGGCTTAAAAAGCTGCATCAAAAAAACCTGCACATGTGGCCGTATGCATAGAGTCAGCAAAAGTGCTGCAGTGCAACTATAGATATACACCACTATCACAGTAATGTCCTTGATAAACAGAAAGAATCTCTGTATCAAAACCACTGATCCTTTGCAGACCCTCCCCACAATTAGGCCACTAGGGCAATTTTCTCTTGAGACACTTAGTATTTTTGTCCTTTTGGAAGGGTTTGGCTTGTATGTTGCTTTTCCAGTGGAGTATTATACACAGATCTCTCTCTGATTTACCGAAAAAAAATCATTAGAGAAAAATTCTAAATTGGTAGAATCGATTCACTCATCTGTATCATATACTAGTTTTCCTTCCAAACAGAAAAGAAAACAAACCATGTCACACTACCAGCTGTAAAGTTACTATACAAGGTCAACACTTTTAAACAGGTCACAAAGCATAACTTGGTTAATAGCTAAGTTAGCATCTCATTTTTTCATGTGATTACCCTTTTCAGAGCAGATCAAAGAAACTTGGCTTAACTAGCTTAGAGGTCTTCATAGGGGTCTGGGGGTACTTTTTCTCACCTTTTATGTGTGAGAAGTACTGTAGGAAAGGCAATGCTACTCTGGGTTTCTTGGAAAAATATATGCATTTCATTAGCATTTCTTACTTCTGCTATATCCTATCTTTGGGTTCTGGGAAAGATTTTTAAATTGACTTTCCTCCCAAAAAAAAAAAGAAAGCTAAGCCTGTCTGAATTAAAAAAGCTAATTTGCATATATTTTTTCCAGAAACCCAGAGCAATTTTGCTTGCCCTACAATACTTCTCATGCATATTTGGTGCTCTCAACAATGAGAAAGAATACCCACCAGACAATTCAAATATTTTTCATAGAAATCAAGAGGAGTAAACTAGTCTATACTTTGCAACCTCTCTCTCAAATCAGAGACCATAAAGACTTAGGGCTCATGCACACGAGCGTGTGCTCCCAGTTGCCGTATTGCGGACCACATTTGCGGATCCACAATACACGGGCACCGTTTCGTGTGCATTCCACATCACGGATGCGAACCCATTAACGTCAATGGGTACGCAAATCCGGAGATGTGTAACGGAAGCACTACAGAGTGCTTCTGTGGGGTTCTGTTCTGTACTTCCAGCTTAAAAAATCAAAAAGTAAGGCCTCTTGCACACGAACATGTGCTGGCTGTGCCCCTGCTGCGGACTGCAAATTGCAGTCCGCAATGCACGGGCAAAGACCATGGGCCGGCCGCATGCGGATTGCGGACCCATTCGCTTGAATGGGGTCTGCGATCCGTCAGTTCTGCCAAAAGATAGAACAAGTTCTATTTTTTTGCCGAACGGAAGCACGGAAAGGAACCCCACAGAAGCACTCCGTAGTGCTTCCGTTCCGCACCACATCTCCAATCCCCGTGTATTGCAGACCCGCCATATGGCCGTGTGCAAGTGGCCTAAGTCTGTGTTATTGTTTGGGCTTATTTGCACAAAAGTTTTGTCACATTTTATATTTTTACACCACTCACTCAATGTTGCAATCTTACTCCAGTAAAGAGGTAGCATAGAAAAGGGCGTAACATCTTGAGAAAGAAATTTTCGAATTAGATATGTACCACATTTATTAAGCATCATGCGGCATTTGATAAATTTGTAGCAAATTTTGGCAACATAGACTTCTGCAAAACCTTCTGCAAAATTCCATTAATTATATATCTTCCCCTTAGTCTTTTAAGCTCGATCTCATGCTTTCTGTCATAGAGATAAGATTAGCTGTAATTCTATGTGTTACAAAGCGGATGTGGATCTACTGTGTCACTTGAACAGAACTGGTTTGGGGCTACACCTAAGAGTGTGGCTCCCTGTTTTTTTACCTTTAAACCCCTGTACAGGGATCTGGACTGCACTACTGGGGAACCAGGGGAACCATGAGGTTATTGCCTCTTAGAGTAGTCTCTATTCAAGTGATGGCTGACTGGCTGACCCACGGAGGTCAAGAGACAGATGAAATGCAAAGTGCAGAGAGAATAGGCAAAAAATAGTCAGGGACAGGCCGAGGTCAGGGCAGGTAGAGTTCACTTGGTCCAGTAAACAGTCCAAGGTTGAGGCAAGCAGCTCAGGGAAACAGGAAGAAATCTATACAAGGGCAGATGAACTTAGAAAAGCACACTTTTGCAGGACCCTGTTGGGCTAAAATCTATTGCTATGAGAAGGTACTCCAGGGTAGCCAGCAACTGGCTGTAAAAGAATAGTGTGTGTGCGCTGGCCTTTTGAAAGCTGGAATTTGCACATATGCACACCCTATGGCAGAGATAGAACAAGCCAGCAAGAAGCAGTCTGTGTGGAGGGACAGAGCTACTCTGGTGGCAATTCCCACCAGGAAGGAGAAGAGAAAGTTGATATGCCATCAAAGTCTGAGATGGGACCACCCCTTTAATGAGAGCAGCTTCTTTCAGATATGAGATATAATCAACAGTAGATCATTTTCAGCAATTTTCTGTGGCAGCAATCCCATAAATAAAAGTTAGCATCTGTTAACAGGTCCATCTGTGTATCCTTTTTTTTCTTTTTATAAAGACGATTGTATGGATGCAACAGGTGCTAAAATCACACTTAGTGACTGCCAACATCTATTTAGCATTGAATAGCAAAGCTTTAATGTAAGGCATTTCCACACAATGAAACTCAAAAGTATGAGCGTGTTCCCATATCAACTAGATTCCAGCTCTCATTTTTCTAGTAAATGTCATGAAATGAAGGTGTGACTTGATTGGTAACTGTAGAATGATTCAAAGAAAATATATTGTTTTTTAAATCAATAATGCGGCATGATATATTACACAACCGTATCATCATGTATAAATATGATTTTACATTTAAAGCGAATATTCAGTCACAACTTCAAAATATGTGAGTGCTCTTTTACATGTATCAAAGATCAGGCAAACTATTTGGAACTAAAGTTTGTACAAACACTCATTCCCGATAATTGCCAGTGAGAAATCTTCGGCATAAATACTGGTGATGCATGCTTCCCTGAAGAACTGGTTCAAAAGAGGTGTGAAAGACGCTATTTATTTTGCAATGGAAAAACTAGTTTGAACAGAGGTGAAGGGGTGTGACATCTGGCCCAATCTCAGTGTAAAGGCTTAGAACTTAAACTGCAGGGGGGTGCAGGGGGAGTGTATTGCCATATGAATTACATTCTAGTGCACACATATTCATACCTAGTTCATTCGGTAGGTACTGTGCCGTCAGTATTACAGGCAGTTGTAATTTATTGCCATCTACATCACTGTGCAGGGCACTAAGATTCATGCCTAATCCCTTATGTTAGCTGTTAAATTACTATGTGTCAGTATTACAGGACAAATAATGCGTCAGATCTAATTTATCGCTGTGGACTTAACTATGTAGTGCACTAAGATTCAAGTCGTCAGCAGCAGTGACAGTAAAAGTGTGCACCAAGATTTATAGCTAATCAAATCTGTTAAACAAAAAGAAAAGCATACAGCACCCTTCAGTAAAGCAAATTAAATCTGTGTGCACTCCTGCAGCAGCTGTGTCCAAACGGCTCCTTAGTGGAACAAAAGAAAGAAATGGATGCAGCGCCAATAAAGTAGTGGAGAAAAAAAATGTTCTTTTAATGCATGTTGTGGCTGTCCAAACATATGCTTTTTAATCTCTTCTCTTTAGCTGTTGAATGACTGTGCCTCAGTATTACAAGTGACTGTTACCATCAGGTCTAACTTATAGCCGTGGACTTAACCGTGCAGTGTCCCAAGAATCAAGTACTTGCCCCAAAACAGAGTGGGGAGGGTGGCAGCAGTAGTGGCAGTAAGCAGGGCCGGCACCACCTATAGGCAAAGTAGGCGCACAGATGGAGGGGGCGCATACCTGTGATGTCCGCGCTGCTGCTCGCTGTGCTTCAAAGTGTGCCGTGGCGCCGGAGCCAGGACGCATGCAGCACTGAAGAGAGAGCAGGGCAGGGGCGGCTTTGCGGGTGTGCGGCCGCCAATAATATTAACTATTGCAGCGCCTGGAAGGTTTCAAGCTTGCAAACTGGGCGCTACATATTGTCCCATCCAGCTCCTCCATCTTGCAAGGAGAAGCTGGAATTTAGTTTAGCCAGCGAGGTGCTGGCTATGGCATTGCGGGGGCGCAGGTCATGGCACTCACACTCACATGACTCCACCCCCTGCTCCTCCCCATCTATTAGAATGGAAGGGGGAGGAGACGAGGAGTAGCAGGGGGATTTGCAGACCCTCCTGCCTTGTTGTTGATCCAGCCCCAGCCAAACCCTAAGCAGTTCCAGTAGTAGGGGGATCAGGAGTCTTGGCTGGGTGGATCTGAATTTATTTTTTATTTTTTTAAACATCATACAGGCCACATGCTAGGGGACAGCATAAAATGTATTTATGGGGGGGGGGATAGGGGGGTAGTAGCATAAACTTTATTTCAAAATAAAGTTTATGCTGTTTATGCTGTCTGAGTCTGTCCACCATCCCCCAACCTCTAAATTATAACCTCCTAAATAAATATATGGTGTCCCCTGCCCCAATCTCAGTACTTGATACACGTAATTTATTATGATGTTTTGGGTACACAGCATCAACTAAATGTTATTTATTAACTTTATATTGTTGATGGTTTAATAAAGATGATGATGCTGTCCCCATAACGTCAAAATAAAATAATTGATGTAATCTAATCAGGGCTGGCATTAGGGGGTGACAACCATGACTGTTGTCACAAGCCCTGTGGTCCTGGGGTATAATGCAGAAGGGGCTCATCATACATGTGCAATGCTATGTTAGGTTTTGCATATGAGTAAGTTTTATAATTATAATCTAATATTTAATATATAATATTGTTTTTGAAATATTTGGGCTGGGTGAGAGGGCAGAGTCAAGGGTGGAGTTGTGGGCGGGGCCACGGGGACGGCAAAGTAAGGCTCTGCCTAGGGTGGCAAAAATCCTTGCACCAGCCCTGGCAGTAAGTGTACACAAAATGACAGTGGGGAAGGTGGTAGTGACAGTAGTGGCCCCATGACAGAGTGAGGATGGTGGCAGCAGCAGTGGTGGCCTCATGACAGAGTGGGAACAGTGGTAGCATTAGTGGCCCTATGACAGAGTGGGGATAGTGGCAGCAGTAGCAGTAGTGGCAGTTGTTACCCCATGACAGAGTGAGAAAGGTGGCAGTCACAGTAACAGAAGTAGCCCCATGCCAGAGTAGGGAGAGGGGCAGCAGCAGTGGCAGTAATGTTGTGTTAAGTGATCAGTCAGAAGAACAGAAAACTAAAAACCCCAAAAAATAAATCCTGTATTTTGAGCATCCATAAAGCCTCTTTTCTTTCAGATGGTCAATACTTGGTTAGTGTTTTCAATCAGTATTTGATCAGTATTTGTAAGCCAAAAACAGGAGTGGGTCCAAAACAGAGATAAAATATAATGACATTATTTGTATCTCATCTGTGTTTTGGATCCACTCCTGCTTTTGGCTTAAAAAATTCTGATCAAATACTGATGCAAAGCACTGACCAAATACTGACTGTCTGAAAGAGGCCTTATGCTCAATTTGCATCCGTTTTGGCCATTTACGTCTGAAAATTATTTTTTTAACAAGGAAAAAAGTCCTGCATGTAGGACTTTAATGTCCTCTTTCAGATGGTCAGTTTTTGGTCAATGTTTTGCATCAGTCTTTGATCAGTATGTATAAGCCAAAAACAAGAGTGGGTCCAAAAGAGATAAAATGTCTTGCATCTCATCTATGTTTTGGACTTTTGGCTTACAAATTCTGATCAAATACTGACCAAATACTGACCGCGTGAAAGAGGCAATACGGATTCTTAAAATACAGGATCCTTTTTTTTTCTGTTCTTCTGACTGTTTAGAAGAAGGTAAAAATAAACTAGAATATAAACACAGACAAAAGTGTCCCCATGATACAGTTGGGGGGGGGCAACAGCAGTGGCATGCAGCACAAGATGTTAGCAGTTCGCAGTAGTAGCAAAATCCAGCAACAAAAGTGTAATAGAAAGGCCCAGTGGCATGCATATCCTTTAGAAAAAAATTGTATATATATATGTATTGAAGGCTGGTTACAGCCTGTATTTGATGGAGTGGCTGTGGCTATTTAACTCCGGGCATTCGCCCTAGGGGAGGGCGGTCATAACGTGCAGCGTTCCTCTGGTTACTTCCGGGTCTTCCGTGCGCTCCCCGGTTCACATCGCTACCTGTAGTACCATCATCCCGAAGCAGCAGCACTTCCACCCTATCGGCGCAGGCCAGGGTCATGGCCTTCCTCCCTCCGGCTACCAGAACACCTCTCCTGGACAGTGCGGCAGATGACAGCGGGCCCCATACGGCCACAGCACTCGCGGTGGGCAGCACGTGGGCAGTCAGGTGACGCTGGTCCTCCGGGCAGGGCCACATCACTCCCGGGTCGCCGGCGTGCTCCTGGGTCCGTGTCACTTCTGGGTAAGTCGCGGCTCTGCGGTCTCCTTGGCCGGAAGCAGTAGCTCTGTTCGGCCTGCCGGCGCAGGTTCATCCACAGCTTGTTTTCCCTGCGGCTCCTGGACTGCCTCCCCTTTGGCGCGGGCCCCAAAGGCTGACCAAGACCTCACAGCCGCGGCATCCACATCTCGCCCCAGGCGAGGCAGTCTGCTACATTGGGGCAGTACCTTGTGGCGGTGCTTGTTAAAGGCAGCAGGGCTGCGGTGATATGCGGGCGCACCATGTATTGGTTTTAATCGTGGGTAAGTTCATTGCAGATGCACCCGAGCCGGGCATCTGAGGTGCGATCATGGTGTTGTACTAGGGTCATACGTTGTAAGAGACCCGCTGTGCACATCAGGGGGTTGTTTCCAAGCATCCGGAGGTCGGCAGCCTCCATAGGGTTAGTGTTCCTGGGCTCACGCGGGTGCTTCAGGTAGTGGGCTACATAGTTGGCGCAAAATTAGCTGGCACAGGTTCTTGTGGATAGCTTATCTGGGTAGGGTATCAGGTCCTTACATTTTAAGTTCAAGTAATTGTGCCGCTCTGCTTGTGGCAAGCAGGTTTTTGTAGCAGCAGGGTTGTGTCAGCTTTCTGTTTTTGCCCCCCGCTTCGGATGGTGTGTTTTGCAGGTGTTGTGTGGATCTGACAAAAAAATAAAAATAAATGTTCACATGTCTTCCTCTGCAGGTTCAAGTACGTGTTTTCTTCCGGTCACTAGTGGCACTCTGCTTCCAGCGTCATGCCGGACGCCACCCAAGTCCTCATAGGCCTTCAGGTTAGGTTCCATTCATTCCCTTCCAGTCACCCGTGGTCCAAGGGGGTCCCCTGGCAACTCAGGTCCACGTTGCCACTCAGGTATAGCGGCCTGCCCGCACTTGTCATACATATCTGCTTCAATTGCTCAAGTTACTCACATAGTTGCCTGAGTCACTCAGGTTTACGCATCAGGTGGGTATTATTGCCAGGACCGCCCAGGTTCAAGACACCGCTGCGTACAACTACCTGAATCACTCAGGTTCATTTATTATTCTGGTTTATTTGCCTGAATCGCTCAGGTGCACGCATCATTCATGTACAGCTGCCTGGGTCAATCAGGTCTATTTGCCACCCACGTTTAGTACGCTAATTCACTCAGGTTCATGCTTCTTTCAGGTGTAGTTGGCGGAATCGCCCAGGTTCACTTGTCATTCACGTATATTTGCCTAAATCGCTTCATTTAGGTTCATTTTTCATTCTTGTTTCTTTGACTGAATCATTCAAGTTCTTGTTGTTCACGTTTTGCTCAGGTCCACGCATCATTCAGGCATGGTCGCTTGAATCACTCAGGTTCTGAGTCATTCGGGTCCATATTTCATTCAGTTACATATAACTACCTGACTCGCCCAGGTCCATGCATAACTCACGTAGGGCGGCATGAACCGCTCAGGTCTATGTACCATACACGTGTAGTTTCCCGAATCACTCGGGTCCACGCGGCAGTCATGCATAACTGACTGAATTGTTCCGGTTCAGGTATCTTTCACATACAGCTGCCTGAATCGCTCAGGTTCATACATCATTCATGTGTAGCCACCTGAATCCCTCAGGTTCTCGTATCATTCATGTTTAACTGCCTGAATCACTCAGGTCCATGTATCATTCATGTATAACTGCCGAGTCACTCAGGTGCACTCACCTCATTCATGTGTGGGCGCCTGAATCGCTCAGGTCCACGTATCATTCCCGTATAACTGTCCAAATCGCTCCGGTCCATGTTCCATCCATATATAGCTGCCGGAATCGCTCAGGTTCATATGTCATTCATGTGTAATCTCCTGAATCGCTCAGGTCCATGTTCCATCCATATATAGCTGCCTGAATCGCTCAGGTTCATAAGTCATTCATGTGTAGTCTCCTGAATCGCTCAGGTCCATGTATCATTCCCGTATAACTGCCTGAATCGCTCAGGTCCATGTATCATTCCCGTATAACTGCCTGAATCGCTCAGGTCCATGTTCCATCCATATATAGCTGCCGGAATCGCTCAGGTTCATATGTCATTCATGTGTAATCTCCTGAATCGCTCAGGTCCATGTTCCATCCATATATAGCTGCCTGAATCGCTCAGGTTCATAAGTCATTCATGTGTAGTCTCCTGAATCGCTCAGGTCCATGTATCATTCCCGTATAACTGCCTGAATCGCTCAGGCCCATGTTTCATTCATGTATAACTGCCTGAGTCGCTCAGGTTCATACAGCATTCATGTGTAGTCGCCTGAATCGCTCAGGTCCATGGATCGTTCATGTATAACTGCCTGAATCACTCAGGTTCATACGTCATTCATGTGTAGTCTCCTGAATCGCTCAGGTCCATGTACCATCCATATATAACTGCCTGAATCGCTCAGGTTCATACATCATTCATGTGAAGTCTCCTGAATTGCTCAGGTCCATGTACCATCCATATATAACTGGCTGAATCGCTCAGGTTCATACATCATTCATGTGTAGTTGCCTGAATCGCTCAGGCCCATGTATTATTCATGTACGAATGCCTGAATCGCTCAGGTTCATACATCATTTACGTGCAGTTACCTGAATCGCTCACGTTCACATGTCATTCATGTTTAATTCCCTGAATCGCTCAGGTTTCACATGTCATTCCGGTATAACTGCATGAATCGCCCAGGTTTTGTGTTTTTTTTTTTTTTTTAACTTTTTACGTACAACCGCCCGATTTTCTCGGGTTCATGTCTCTTTCTGTAATAACCTAAGGCTAAGCTAACCAAGTTGTCTCACACTTCCGCACTACTGCCTGAGATCGCTCAGGTTCTGTTCCTTCTATGTTTTTCGGCCTGATTCGCTCAGGTCATGTTCCTTGGTTTTCCGGTCATTCCCTTTCATTCAGGACGGGTCTTCCATCGTCAGGTATGTTAGCCTGAAATACTCAGGTTTTCCTTTTCAGATATGTGGCACCCTGAATCGCTCTGGTCTCTTGTCATCGTTGCCTATGCGCCTGAACCAGGTCACTTCTCCTGATAGTCCCGCATTGTCTCCAGGGCAGCCAGGCATCCGACCACGATTGGTCTTCTCCGGTTCCACTCAGTGTCGCTCTATGTCTCACCGGGTTTCTGCTAGCTCTCGTCCACGCTCTTCTCAGACGGACGCGTCTCTGGCTTAACTGGTCTTTCACACAATGCGGTTCCCTGGTACCTCTGCTTATTTTCTCTCTGCCCCCCTGACCCGCCGAGGCTTCGTCCAGTGCCTGTCATTTATTTGCAGGTATAGGCTCAGTTGATTCACGGGCAAGTTCTTGTCGTCGCCTGACGGGTTCTTACGGATCCCTGCATCTCATAATTTCTGCTTGTTTCCTGCTTCCCAGGTTGCAGGTTCAGTCCCGCAAATGAAACTATCTGCCCCGGTTCATCTCGACTTCCGCACGATTCGATCCCTCTTTTTTCCTGGCACGTCTGCTGCTTCCTTTGTCCACCTGACTTTCCCAGATTACAGGTTCCAGTCCTGTCAGTGAAAATTTGTCAGGATTGACATGTGGTTAGGGTAGGAGTTCTCCGACCTTTTCCTCGCGTGTTGCTAGTTTCTCACATTTCTCTCCCAGTCGTCCTTGCAACATTCTCCCGTTCAGTTCTGCTTCCCTCAGGCCATCCATTATCCAGCGCCATATTCCACCGAATTCCCGGGTTAGGGTCATGCATTGCCACCAGCACCACTCAGGGCCCGTCATGCATGTTTCACTCAGTTCATTCTTCACAGGGTAATGTGGGCCCCTGAACCGCGCAGTTCGCATCTCCCACGTGTAATGGCCCATTCACCCGGGCCATACTTTGTAGTGTGGCGCTCAGGCATGAAACACTCAGGTCATGTCTCTTCATGCCTGGTGGCCGGGATCACTCAGGTCGCATATTAGCCACTAGTCTTGCCTCGTGTCCCGCATCAATCAGGACGCACGCCGACCAGCTCGGTTCGCATCATCACAATCCCAGGCTTTTCTGTTGTCTTCACCTGGTTTCCCTGATCTTCGTGTTTCGGGCATGTCCCTGGGCAGCTTCGGATTGCGCACTAGGCCAATCTTCTTGCTTTCCTGGCACGTTTTCAAAAACAACCAGTTGTCCGCCTTCTCTCAGGCTCCTTGTCACCAGGTCCCCGTGCATTTCAGTTCCATACTGGCGGCCAGCTGTTCCACACCCTAGTCCAAAACGCTTGTTTCATGGGTTCCACGGATCGTTTTCCTTCCTTCCTGTCCGATCGGCGTTTCCAGGTGAGTCAGGAACAGTTGCGGCATTCAGTCGCACCTCTGTTGGGGTGTTACGTCTTATTCATTGTGAGTGTCGTCTCCAGTCCTATCGGAGGTAGCCGGTCAGGGTAGACAGTCGGTTCTAGTAGGACTTATGAATTTAATTCTTCCACACGCTTTCCCAGTCTTTACCTCTCGTCCCGTTCATGGTTCAGTACAGCTGTTGGAACCTGCAAGGTAGTCGGGCAAGGCTCCGCGGCTGGAGCTTCACGACGAGGTTCTAGGTGTTTCTGCGCTCCTGCTTACCACCTACAGGGTGACGGGGACATTGTTACTTCATCAATGACATTTCATCGCGCTCTGCCATATCCAGCAGCACCTTTCCTTTAATATAGTCAAGTTATATTAGCCGTATCAAACATTACCGAGGGCTCGAGGACCAGTCTTGCCAAGCTGCCCTCAGTGGCACCCAGAGGAACTGCATGGGTCCAGTAGTGCTTAGGAAACCCATGCCGGGCGAACTGCCTCGGGAGCTACCCCTGGCCCTAAACAGGTGCTCCTTTTGGGCACCCATCTAGCAGTATCTTCAAGGCTGACATGTATTCAGGATTTCAGGGGTTCCTTAGGCCGGGGAGCACACCTGCAGCACAATCACGCTCCATCCTTCTCAAGCGACATCTTGTATAGCGCGGCATTCACCTTTCCCTGCTCCTGTATCTTCAAGCCTGTCAGATGGGTTCCCTGCGGGAGTTAAGTCCTTCCGTTGTTAAATAGTGGGTGCCCGGTAAGGCGCTCAGGGAGCTCTCCAAGGTGCTCCAGCGTATGGTTCGCTCACATCTCTTCAGCCAATTTCCAGAACCGCTCATCAGCGGCGGGGTTGGGGCACAATCCCGGCACTACCACCAGTCATTCCTTTGGCCTCTCTAGCCCCTGGCACCACGTGCCAATACATGTTGTCCTCGGATGGGGCAGTGGAGGTCGCCATGTTGATTCAGGTTCGTACACGATCCTCGGGTCAAGATTCTAGGACGTTCCGCTCTATAGCTCCAGGAATCACTGTGTCTCGCACCATTAAGTCCCTGGCACCTACCAGGTGGTGAAAGTCCTCTTTTGCCCACTTATCCAGGCCTTACCCCGCTCCTGGCTCCGGGCACATTTCAGCCAGATAGGTTATGGGGGAGGCTAGGCCAGCCTTCTCCCTCTCTCCCTTCTTCACCTACCTCAGACCATACCACAAGTATTGAAGGCTGGTTACAGCCTGTATTTGTGGGAGTGGCTGTGGCTATTTAACTCCGGGCATTCGCCCTAGGGGAGGGCGGTCATAACGTGACCCGCCCACCCTTCCCCCTTTTTCTTACTTCAACTCCATTGGGTGGCCCACTTATCCAGGCCTTACCCCGCTCCTGGCTCCGGGCACACTTCAGCCAGATAGGTTATGGGGGAGGCTAGGCCAGCCTTCTCCCTCTCTCCCTTCTTCACCTACCTCAGACCATACCACAAATATATATATATATATACGTGGAAAAAATGTGGAAAAAATGTGGAATTTTTTTTTTAAAAAATGATGATTTGCAACACTTGGGTGAATAAATTATCATAATTTTTCCCACTATTTTTTGGAGTGCTGCAATCTTTTCAGGACTGTATATTTGGGGCAGCTTTAACCCCATATTATCTTATTTGATCAGTGCTGCTGTGGTTTTTTCCTTTGTTTTTATATGTATGGCAGTCTGATTAGGTGCATTTGTGGGAGGGGTGGAGGCTCTTCTTAAACCAGGCACAGCCCCACCTAGGGGCGGGCGTTTTCTCAGTTGCACAGGGGATGCTGGTGTGTCAGCAGGGTGAACTCTCCTCTGCTTGGAGGTTTCTTTCATTACAGTATGGATCCGGAATGGAGCTTTTCTTCTGCTCGTGGCTACCGTAGGGACGCGTGCGCCATGTATGTAAGTTAGTTGAGCCGTGTCCGTCTCTCCGGTCGGCCGGAATCTGATTTTTCTTGCGAGCGGAAGGCATCGCCTCATAATCGTCCGCCTCAGGTTTGTTTGTCGGAGTTAAACAATTCCTTTTACTTTGTTTGTTAGGTAATCTGATTTAGTTCCCCTTCTATCTCACGTGTTTTACGTTCACGTTGTTTCGTTTTGAAAAGTTACTTCAGCCTGTGTGCGGTAAGGAAGGTTTACCTGGGCTGCAGGTGATGTCATGTTGGAGATTGGATGCAGCTGTTGCTTGTTACGGCTCCTGCTATAGCAATTACTTCCCATGTGACCCGCTCATCCCCCGCAATCAGGGCTACGTTTATGCTTCAACACTTTACGCCAAGTTTGCCCTGTCAATTGAGACGCTGCCTTCTCATGTCTGCTCTTTCAACATGCTCATTTTCTGAGCGGTGCTCTCGTCCGCTCTCGCATCATGTTTACGCTCCATGCATGGTCACAACAACGGGTAAATCTGTCTTATTCTCGGTGCATTTATTTATTAATTTTTTTCTCTGTCATCCTGTTTTTTGCATTCATACCTCTTTTGCTTCATATGTTTGCTTGCACCACACTTAGACCGGTGTCACACGTCCACTGTTGCTTAGGCCCATTGCAAGAGCGCGTTCATGTCACCGTTACAGTTTGTTTCTGCCTCATTCACTGCAGGCTGCGGTCATACCAAATTTTACGCTCGGCCTATTGCCAGGGTTGGGGTTCACACTACCGCTGTGACTCCGGGTTTTACTTTCACGTTTACAACTCAATGTTCCCGCCCATCCACTGCCGCATTTCAAGTGCCTCCGGGTTTTACTTTCACGTTTACAACTCAATGTTCCCGCCCATCCACTGCCGCAAGTTAATACTCCTTTCACGCTCTAGCTGAGTTCACACGTTTGCTGTTACATCTAGTACTACACTCTATTCCCTGCTAGAACTGCGTCAATGCGTTCACTGCCGTGACGCTATCTTACTCCACACACACTCAGGTCTGCATTTTGGTTATACCATGTTTTAGGTTTTACTCATTCCAGGTCCACAGTCACCCATCTGCTGGCACACAATGCACCCATTCCAGCCGCATTCTCCCATCGGTTTCTACGCCACGGTTGTTTTACTCGATAGTCACACCGAGGCAGTTGGCGGCTCCGGTGCCACTCTCCTGTCAAACATGACAGGCATCAATGTTCATTTCCTTTACATCTGGTTTTTCTGCGCGGTTTTCTGCGCTGAGTTTTATGGCTGGTTTCGGTTTTATGCTTATGTCCGTTGTTCGGATTACTAATGTCCATACCTGTCAGCAGTCACGTTCCTTTCCTGGCCACTTTTAGACGTCCCAATCATCCTAGTTGTTACTTTTTCCATCATGTTGGGCTCACTCTTATTTGCCTTCACCCATCACGTACATCTAGGATGGCCTCATGACCCTGGGGCCCCTTGATTGCTTAGGCCGCAGGGGCCCCTCAATTGCTTTGGCCTCATGGCCGCGGCGGCCCCTTGATTGCTTTGGCCTCATGGCCGCGGCGGCCCCTTGATTGCTTTGGCCTCATGGCCGCGGCGGCCCCTTGAATGCTTTGGCCTCATGGCCGCTTAGGCCCCTTGATTGCTTTGGCCTCATGGCCGCTTAGGCCCCATGATGGCTTTGGCCTCAGGGAGCAGGGATTCCATGACCACTTCGACCCCATGGTGTCAGGGGCATGATGACCGCTTCGGCCCCTTGGCATCAGGGTCTCGAGGACTACCTTGGCCTCACGGCTTGGGGACCTCATGACTGCTTTGGTCTCATAGCTCTGGGGGTCCCATGACTGCCTTGGGCTCATGGCGCTAGGGGCCCCATGTCTGCTTGGCCGCATGCCTTGTGGGCCCCATGGTTGCTTGGCCTCATGACTTAAGGTCTTTGTGATTTCTGTGGCCTCATTGCTTTGGGGGCCCATGTTTGCTTTGGCCTCATGGCTATGGGGACCCCCTATGGTGGCTCGGGCCTCATGGCTTGGGGGCCCTATGATTACTTGGCCTCAGGATTTGGGGGGCCCCATGTTCACTTTTGCTTCATGGCTTGGGGACCCCATGACTGCTTGGCCTCATGGCTTGGGGGCCCCCTGACTTTTTCAGCCCCATGACTTTGAGGGCTCGCTGACTGCTTCGGCCTCATGGCTTTGAGGGCTCGCTGACTGCTTTGCCCCTATGGCTTTGAGGGCTCGATGACTGCTCCGCCCCTATGGCTTTGAGGGCTCGATGACTGCTTCGCCCCTATGGCTTTGAGGGCTCAATGACTGCTTCGCACCTATGGCTTTGAGGGCTCGATGGCTGCTTCGGCCCCATGGCTTCGGGGGCTCGATGGCTGCTTCGCCCCGTGGCTTGAGGGCTGGATGACTGCTTCGCCCCTATGGCTGGGGGCTTGATGACTGCTTCGCCCCTATGGCTTTGGGGGCACGATGACTGCTTCGCCTCCATGGCTTCGGGGGCACGATGACTGCTTCGGCTCCATGGCTTCGGGGGCACGATGACTGCTTCGGCTCCATGGCTTCGGGGGCACGATTACTGCTTCGGCTCCATGGCTTCGGGGGCACGATGACTGCTTTGGCTCCGGGGGCAAGATGACTGCTTCGGCTCCATGGCTTCGGGGGCACGATGACTGCTTCGGCTCCATGGCTTCGGGGGCTCGATGACCGCTTCGGCTCCATGGCTTCAGGGGCATGATGACCGCTTCGGCCTCATGGCTTCGGGGGCACGATGACTGCTTCGGCTCCATTGCTTCGGGTCACGATGACCGCTTCGGCCCCATGGCTTCGGGGGCACGATGACTGTTTTTTGTCCTGCCTGATGATCTACCTGGTGGGTTGAACTTCTGTGCATCCAGGTTGATTTGGCCCAAATGTCTCACATCCATATCTGCTTCTTTTTTCATCCGGGTGCAGGCCACTTTTCCAAAGTCTGTTGGTGGTGCATCCATTGTCTGCCACGCTTTCCCAGGTGTACTCTTCCTTAAAGGAGCTCAGCCTGGTTAGGGTCACCTGCCATGCGGGTCAGGCGACTTTTTCAGTAACATTAGCCTGTCCGGTATTGAGGCTAGACCCTCGGGTTTAATTAGTACGCATATTATTGAGGCTATTTGTCATAGTTATAACTTCCTGCGGTCTGCCAGTTCAGGTATCGCATGTACATATGCATTTGTTCTGCATGCCACAGGCGGTATCGCTGTGCAGCTCCACCCGCCAGGCAGTCCTTTGCATTGCGCTCTCCTGTTCTTCTAGTCTCCTCGGCAAACATCATTTATTATTCACCATTTTGTTCTGCTTCACAGTCGTCATTTCCTTGGCTGGTCTCTCCTTATCACCACATAGCTTTCCACCAGACTCTCCTCTTATGGCACCACTCTCCCTGCTGGTTCCACCGTTGCTTTGCTCCCTCTGCTGGGCACTTGCTTTACTGCACTGCTCCCTCGGCTGGAGAATATTTTACTGCACGGCTCCCTTCACCGGATAGTCGGATATGCTTACTCTCCGGGTTTAGTCTTTACTACACTGTCCCTCTTCTGGACAGGCTTCTTTACAACACGGCTTCTTCTGGCGGACTTTGGGTGACGCATGGATTCTTTCCGTTTGCTCCTCATTTCTGCATTGCTTCCTTTGCTGGTCACTCCTCGTTACCATTCCGTTCCCTCTGCGGACAATTTAGTGCTTGGCAGGGATTGTGGTAGGTCATTTGCTATGCTGGGCTGACAGGGAACTGATTACAGAAACATACTAATAGACTTAATCGTGGTACATACAGGAGGGGCGGCGGTGCCACTGCCGCCACATACAATGTATCGTTATTGTCATTAGGAGCGTGGGCCACTCTTTATTCGCCTGTCAGGTTTTTTTCAGGAAATTTAGTTATTTTAAGTATCACCTATCATATCGGTCAGGCCCATGGTGTACTCACGCCTGTACTTTCTTCAGGCCACTTTTTTAGTTTATTTTCTTGTTTACCCCTCATATTTGTCATTTGTATTACCATGCCGGTTACGTTTTCAATCAGCCAGGTCTGCGAACTAAATCGCCAGCAGCTTATCGCAATCGCACTTCTTCACTCACGTCAGGGCATCGTCAGGATTCCATATACTACGTTCTTAGTTTATTGCTTTACATCCTCTTCTGGCCTACATGGTATTCTTCGGGCCCTTCTTTGCATAGTCTAGACAGTTAGGCTCTCAGTTCTCCAGTCTCATAAGGCTAGGGGGAATTTGTCAGTGCTCGCACCACAACCAAGTCTTCAGGTTTAGTTAATATCGCCCACGCTTCCTTCTGAAGCGTTTTCCAGTTCCTCCCTCGTGCATTGGGACAGTATCTGCGACATTCAGCATTCTGTCCTGGCTCTATCCACAGGATGGATGCAGGCGTCATTATGGTTGACTCTCGTGGGAGATATTGCTTCGCAGTTTGGATCAAGGGTTTCTTTGCACAGGCCATTCAAGTCTCTTTTCCCCCTACATGGCTGGTTTTGCCCCCCTTTTATAGGCCTACCCACGGACATGGCTACAGGCACGCCACTACCCATTTAGTTAGGTAAGATGCGTCTTGCAGTTACGGTGGGTCTCGGTGTTTATCCCACTAGGGCTCTTCGGCTTTCGTGTCCGTAGCCCTGACCACAAGTGTATATATATATATATATATATATATACACACAAAGAAAGGAAAAAAACACAGCAGCACTGATCAAATAAAATAATATGTGGGTGCAGTATATAGTAACCACACTATAGTATAATTAATATTGGCAGAATGATCTGGTTGATTCACGCTTGATTCATCTTTTGTCATCAAGGTGTGTCTCTCAACATTTTGGGAGAAACGGCGAGTTCACTTAGGGGTAACTATGCCCCGTAGAACTGAACACCCACTCTGATGCCACACAACTGGCTGGGCAGGAAATCATGAGCTTGGCAAACTTAGCCAGTTGAGGCCACAATTCAAGTTTGCATGTCAAGGGGATCTTGGATCATGGGTGACAGGGTACAGTCCAAGTATGCCACCAGCTGCTGGTTGAGGTTCTGCTGCAAGTCCTGCTGCTGGGTGTTTTCTTCCGTAGGCAGCTGACGGAAACTGCTCATGACTACAGACTGAAATTGCTGCATATGGAGCTGGTGCTGCTCCTGACCCACCCCCAGTCATGGAATTGAAGTGTGAGCGTAGAGGGTCCCCCCAGTCAGACCTTTGTGAGGACGGACAATGGTGCTGGTAGGCAGCGACCAACCGAATATACAGCAAGTCCCTGTAGTAGTCCATCACGCGTCAGGTGACAGTAAAATGTAGGTGCCACGTCTTCTGTCCCCTTTACCAATCAGATTTGACAGCATCCCCTCCAGGATGCAAAGAAATGAAATGACATAATTAATTCCATAGTCCTGCCAACTGACAAATAAAGTGACCTCCTCAAAGGGCCTGAGCAAACAGCGAGCTTCATGCATGAGCTGCCACTGGCTATAATGTCCATCTGCTGCATTAGGAATTGTTGACCGTCTTCCTTTGTTCATACAGGCAGTCTAACTTATGGAGTGTGGAGTTTCAACAGGCGATTTTGGGGAAGAGCATTTTGCCTTTGCAGCTCAAAGGGGGCGTGTTTCCTGGACATTTTTAACAGCTCTTGCAGTTTAGTTGAAGACTTGAGGGACTGGGTGAAAGCGAGATTGAAGACATGCGCCATGTAGGGCACATGGGTCAGTCCAGGGCTGGCCTTAGGTGTTCAGGCGCCCTGTGCGAGCTAATCTTGTGGACCCCATCCCCCCTCCCCTGGTTCACCTGAACACAGTAGTGAAGGTATAGATCAACTATAGATCAGCTTCAGTGCCACTTTAATAGTATAATCCACAAAGTCAGTTTATGTATTGTAGAAACAAGAGCAATGTTGTCAGTACACTATATTTAACCATTTTACAACACTAAGCATGTATAGCCTCTCCCTCATTTCTTCAACCCACGTCTTTGTTTGGCCCCCTCTAGACAATTTCTATGTGCCCGTAATAAGAGCCCCCCACCATCATGTGCCAGCAGCCAGAGGCCCCCCCCATATCATGTGCCAGTAGCCAGAGTGCCCCCCTTATCATGTGCCAGTAGTCCCCCCTTATGTGCCAGTAGTCCCCCTTTATGTGCCAGTTGCCCTCCCCCCCTTCTCATGTGCCAGTAGCCCCCACCCTATCATGTTCCAGTATTGTACAAAAAAAAGAAAAAACACTTATACTTACCTCCATGTCAGTGATGCGATGCAGGCCTCTTCGGGCCTGTGTCCCTCGCTGTACCGCTCCGGCGGCGCGATGATGTCATTGCGCCGCCTGCCCCGGCCTCTGAAAGGCTGCTGGCCTAGTGCTGGCAGCCTATCAGAGGAACAGAGAGGGAACACGCCTCTTTCTCCTCTGCCACAGCACAGACATCTGTATCGCTGTCCTGAGTACGGCGTGACAAATGACTATGGAGATGAGCGCAATGGAAGCTCTCATCTCCTGCTGTGCCCTGTAGCAGGCCGCCCCCATTTGTCACCAGGGCCACGACAGGCCAGTCCGGCCCTGGTAGCCTGTAGCATCTGCGAACTGTGACGGCCGCCAGGCACCCCTGTTGCCATGGCGCACTGTGCGGCCGCACAGCTCGCACACCCCAAAGGCCGGCCCTGGGTCATTCCTCCCTTATGCAGCGCTGACAAAATGTTATCAGTAGCCATGGTTCCTATTAGAGATGAACGAATCGAAGTTGAGAAAGTGGAATTCCATCCGAATTTCTGGAAAAATTTGATTTGCACCGAATGCTCTCACACTTCGTAACGAATCTTTTTTTGCTAAAATGGCTGCTGCACATGTGAGGACATGGAGCAAGGAACTCTGGGAACGATGGATCACCTACAATGCCACGCATGCAGCCAATCAGCAGCCAGCCCTGTGATGTCACAGCCACATAAATAGCCTCAGCCATTTTGGATTTAGCCATTTTTAGCAGGCGCTAAGGACAGTGTTAGAAAAGACTTTAAAACTTTTATTTTGCTATATAGTTCAGGGAAAGGATAGGGAGTAATCATTCCACAATATTGAAGCAGAACAGGGTTCAGTAGGGGAGTTTACAGACTGGGTAATAGGAACAATCCTATTACACCTTGTTGCACTGACTGCAGATCCAAATTGCCATTATACAGCTCTGTAATTCCAGCAGACCGTTTTTGTTGTTGAGGTGCAAGTGCTGTTTGATACAGCCATTAAACGGGTTTATTACAAGGAAATATTTCTACGTCTTATTTGCCTTTGTGCGGTACAGGTATATGTTCTAAAGCATGTTTTGGCTTGTATTAGTGGGAAAAAAGGGCTTATTAGCCGTTGTGTGGTGAAGTGAGAAAATTACAGCCCTTTTTTGAGTGTATTAGTGGCACAAAAAAAGTATTTGCCGTTATGTGGTGAAGTGAGAAAATTACAGCACTTTTTGGAGTGTGTTACTGGCAAAAAAAAATATATTTGCCGTTCAGTAGTTCAGTTATACGTTCTAATGCCCTTTTTGCCGTGTATAGTGGCAAAAATATATATATTATTTGCCGTTCAGCGGTGTAGTTATATGTTTTTAAGCCTTTTGTGGCGTGTATAAGTGGAAAAAAATAAGGGCCTATTTGCCGTTCAGCAGTGCTTAATTCATAAAGTGGGTGGAGCAGGCACGTGAAGTAGTGAGTGATGTTACGCTGCCGCCCGGCCTGCATGCTATGGGAGTTTTAAGTGAGTACTACATGAATTTCACTACTGCTGCAGAGGATTTCTATAGTTTAACAAAGCCCCCATGCCTACACGTTACATATGAATACTACAGTGAGCGGGGCCTAGTGTAATAGAATACAGTGACTGCATCGGGTCCCGCTGTTATTCCAACACCAGTTGCTGGCCCCCACCCCCTGTATTGGGGGTCATTCACTATTTACACAGGGACACTGTTATGGGGGGGGGGGGAATCTGTGGATGACACATATAAAGCATAAGATGCGATATATGTGTCATTCACAGATCCCCCCCCCCAGAGCAGTGTCATCCACAGATCCTCCCAATAACAGTGTCATCAACAGATCGCCATAACAGTGCCATCCACAGATCCCCATAACACTGCCATCCACAAATCCCCATAACAGATCCCCCATAACAGTGTCATCCACAGATTCCCTCCCCTCATTACAATGTCATCCACAGATCCCCCATAACAGTGCCATCCACAGATCCCCCTAACAGTGCCATCCACAGATCCCCCCTAACAGTGCCATCCACAGATCCCCCATAACAGTGCTATCTACAGGTGCCCCCATAACAGTGACATCCAAAGATCCCCATAACAGTGCTTCATCCACAGATCCCTTCAATAACAGTGTCATCCACAGATCCCCCAAAATAGTGTCTTCCACAGACCACCATTAGTTCAAAACCCACCAAAAGCACACCTTTTGGTTAAAATTTTTCATTTCCTATTTTCCTCCTCAAAAACCTAGGTGCGTCTTATAGGGCAAAAAATACTGTATTTGCCATTCAGCGGTGCAGTTATATGTTCTAAAGCACTCTTTTGCGTATATTAGTGGCAGAAAAAAAGTATTTGCCGTTGTGTGGTGAGGTGAGAAAACTACAGCCCCTTTTGGAGTGTATTAGTGGCAAACAAAAATACATATTATTTGCAGTTCAGCGGTGCAGTTATATGTTCTAAAGCCCATTTTAGAGTGTATTAGTGGCAAAAAAATATATATTAATTGCCGTTCAGCAGTGTAGTTATATGTCTAAAGTTTTTTCTGGCGTGGAAAAGTGGAAAAAATAAGGGCCTATTTGCCATTCAACGGTGCATTTATATGTTCTAAAGCTGTCATGGTGTAGTGTGGGAGGGAAACTCCACACCAAACACAAGGAGGAGGGAGAAGGTATCAGGCCTGGAAACTAGGGAGAGGAAAATGTCACCACCTAATGAAATCCTCACCCAAGCCCTGGCTCCTAATCGAATGAACAGACCTCAAAGGTAGGACTGTTCATTCACAGGAACCTAACCCCTTGCTAACCCTGTAAGGCCCTGGGGATAGTGACTGAGCCACAGACGACCTGTTCCTTCCCAGCTGAGGCCCTATACCAAAAGACCGGGGAAACAACGCAATACAAATATAAAGGAACAAGACACTTACCTTCTGCAGTAAGATGGACGAGCAGGCACGAGAAGACAACACACCAGCTCTTCCACAACCAAATTAAGCTATCCACTGCAGGGAGTGATGGCAGTAGCTAGACTAAATAGGGTAATAGTAATGACCACTATGCTGCACTTGAGACTAGAGGTGTGGCCATTACCATCAACAACACTGCAAGAAGTGAAACCAAAAGAGACTGACAGATGACATCACGTGTTGACAGTCTCTCTGATCTTCTATCCCCCATGAAAGTACCCCCCCTTTTACGGGTGGCCTCCGGACACCTAGAAACGACTTTATCTGGATGAGCTCTGTGAAAGGCCCTCACCAGACGACTAGCATTAACGTCGGCCGCGGGGACCCACATCCTCTCCTCAGGTCCGTGATTCCTCCAGTGAACGAGATACTGGAGGGATCTACAGAGAACTGGGGAGTCAATTATCCTAGCAATTTGAAATTTCAAATTACCATCCACCCTGACAGGAGCGGGAGGCAAGGAGGACGGCACAAGAGGTTCCACATATCTCTTCAACAAAGACTTATGGAACACATGAATTTTCAAAGCTTGAGGAAGCTCAAGACGAAAGGCTACCTGGTTAACAATGGCAGTGATCTTATATGGGCTAATAAACCTTGGACCCTACTTCCAAGAAGGTATTTTCAACTTAATGTTTCTTGCGGACAGCCACACAGAATCACCCACTCTCAGGTCGGGACCACTCATACATCTCTTGTCAACCATATGTTTATACTTCTTGCACTTTTTTTCTGATTATTTAGAATTTTCCGCCAGATAGATCACAAAGAATAGGAAAATCTTTCCTCTTCAGGTACAGCAGAAGTCTCAGTGCCAGAAAATGTGCTAAATTGCGTGTGGAACCCATATGCCCTAAAGAACGGCGACTTATCAGTGGACTCCTGTCTTTGGTTATTTATGGCAAACTCTTCCAAAGCCAAGAACGAAGACCAATCCTCCTGGTTCTCTTAGACAAAACATCTCAAGTATGTCTCCAGATTCTGATCTATGCGTTCAGTCTGTCCGTTCGACTGAGGATGAAAGGCCGAAGAGAAGGACAATTGTACCCCCAGATGAGTACAGAACACTTTCCAGAATTTGGAAACAAACTGAGTCCCTCTATCAGACACCACATCAGAGGGAATACCATGTAATTTAAGGATGTTGTCGACAAACACCTGTGCAAGAGTTTTAGCATTGGGTAGACCTGGTAATGCTATAAAGTGCCCCATCTTATTAAATCGATCAACGACAACCAGAATCACAGTTTTCTCTGAACAATTTGGTAAATCTGTGATAAAATCCATGGATAAATGAGTCCATGGGCTGGACGGATTGGGCGGAAGTAAAGATCTGGAAGGCCGAGTATTGTTCACCTTAGCACATGCACAAGTACCACAAGCTGACACATAGTCTACAACACATTTACACAACCCCGGCCACCAGAATATACGAGAATATACGAGATATACGCATCAGCCTTGATGTTCTTAATTCAAGGGCGATACATGAGAATGAAATTAAATCTGGTAAAAAACAATGGCCTCTCTTGGGTTCAGTCATTTAGCCGACTCCAAGTAAGCCAGATTTTTGTGATCAGTAAGCACAGTAATAGGATGAATTGCTCCTTCCAACCAATGGCGCCATTCTTCAAAAGCCAACTTATTGGCCAGCAATTCCTTATTACCCTATGTCATAATTTCTCTCAGCAGTCAAGAGTTTATTAGAGAAGAATGCACATAGGCACCATTTACTAGGTGAAGTACCCTGCGACAAGACCGTTCCTACCCACACTCAGATGCGTCAACTTCCACATTGAACGGCTGTGGCACATCCGGTTGCACCAGTATAGGGGCAGAAGCAAAACACTTATTCACCATTGAAAAGGCTTGTAATGCTGCATCAGACCAAACTGAGACATCTGAACCTTTCTTAGTCATGTCCGTTAAAGGTTTAAACCATAGACTAGTAGTTCAAAATGAATTTACGGTAGTAGTTGGTGAACCCCAAAAAACCCATAAGTGCTTTCAAATTTTTGGGACAACCCCAGTCCAGCACAGCACGGACCTTCTCAGGATCCATCCGAAAACCAGAAGATGAGAGTAATTAACCCAGGAATTGCACTTCCTGAACTGAAAATACACACTTCTCCATCTTAGCATACAATTTATTCTCTCTTAGGATTTGTAACACCTGTCTCACATGATCCTAATGAGTCTCCATGTCTGGAGAATAAACTAGTATATCATCCAGATACAGAACAACAAACCTCCCCACCAGATGATGAAAACTGCAGCCGCATTGGTTAACCCAAAAGGCATGACCAGATTCTCAAAATGAAGGGGTATTAAATGCTGTCTTTCATTCGTCCCCCTCGTTAATCCTTACCAGGTTATATGCCCCCCTCAAATCCAACTTGGAGAACACCTTGGCACCGACAATATGATTAAACAAATCAGGGATCAAATGAAGGGGATAAGGATCACATACAGTAATACGATTGAGTTCACGGAAGTCCAGACATGGCCTAAGAGTTCCATCAATTTTTTTTAGCAAAGAAAAACCCTGCATCCACTGGGGATTTAGACAGTCTGCTATGTCCCTTAGCCAAACTCTTGGTGATATATTCTCGCATGGCCGCTGTTTTGGGTTCAGAAAGGTTATACAACTGAGATTTGGGCAACTTAGCTCTGATAATAAGATTGATGGGATAATCATAAGCGCGATTCGGAGGTAATTCCTGGCCTCCACATTCAGAAAATACATCAGAAAAATCAGATCTACATGAGGGTACAGCGTTAGTGGTTACAACAGAAAGCAATGTATTAAGACAGTTGTCTAAGCAATAATCACTCCAATCGAGAATCTGTCTTGCTTGCCAATCAATGGTAGGATTATGTTTACTTAACCATGGCAAGCCCAAAACCAACGGAGCAGGCAGACCCTCCAACTCAAAACACTAAATGAATTCCTGATGAAAATCACCAACTCTCAAACTGATGTCCTGCACAATGTGTGATAATGGCAAGTGGAGCGGAGTCAATAGCAAATACCAAAATATTTTCTTTAATGCCCTTGTTGCCAACCCATGCATACGGACGAACTGACCACCAACTATGTTAACCCCTGCCCCACTGTCAGAAAAGGCCTCAATTCTCACAGTTTTGGAGTCTAGCGCCACCTCTGCAGAGAGGCGAAATCGGGTACTACCGGTAAAAGACAAAAGTAAGTTCTCTAACTCCCCAACCACACCACAGAGTGTAATATGGGGATTAAACATTCTTTTTTTGTTTCACCATGACGCTGAACGTGAGGACATGCATTAACAAAACATCCCCTTTTTCCTTTTTTTTTCTTTTCAAAATTCTTTTTATTATTTTGTTATATATAGAATACAACAATAATCAGTATTGTAGTATACATAAGTAACAAAAATACCAGAGGGTAAAGTATCAAGATCATCACAATAAGTAAATACTGAGATGTTGTGCAATTCAAAGCCGGCGGATCCAAGACATCAGTTAGACACTACACTGGGTAACGAAGCAATATATCTGAAAATCCGGAATACAGTAAATGGAGATTTTAACACGTTGTATAAGACATACATTAGGTGTGGAGGTCCAGACTGGGAAGAAAAGGAGGGGAGGGGGGGGGGGGAGGTTGTTCAGAAGCTTTCCAAGAGTTTATCATGCCCGTATTAGTTGAGAGTTATGAGTGGGCCCATACAAGACAGAAAATGTTGTGTATTTTTGACTCCCAGCTTGCGAGCACCTCCAAACGGTACAGCGAGTCCACTTTATCTAGCCAAAGGCTGAATGGTGGTGGATGAGACGCTTTCCACAATGTGGGTATTAATATGCGGGCAGCCGCAAGCAGGTGTCTCAGTAATTTTGCAGTATTTCTGGAGAGTCTGCTTGGGAGCAGTTGGAACAGACAAATCTCAAGAGCAAAGGGTAAATTCATTTTTGCTATTGCGTTAATTTGAGATATAATATGCGTCCAGTAAGGTACTATACTTGGGCAAGTCTACCATAAGTGGTAGCAAGTCTCCAAATGTTGACCACATCTCCAGCAAGTGGGGTTATAGCTTGGGTTATACTTGTGCAGTAAGGTAGGGATCAGATGCCATCTAGTCAGGATCTTATACCCACTTTCCTGCATCCTTACGCAGTGCGAGGTCAATTTCGGAGCCGCGAGAAGCGATTGAATTTCTGTTTCTGTAAACTTCTGGGAAAGGTCAACCTCCCAAGCTTTAATGAAAGAGTGCGTTGTTTGCGTTAGCGGTGTCATAAGTAGTTTACTATAAGTCGAGATTACTTTCTTAGGGGGTTTGATTTGAGCTAGGGAGGTCTCGAAGTGTGTCATGGATCGCTGGAGATCTGCATGTTTGAGTAGTGCTTTAAATTAGTGTGCGAATTTGTTATATATCATAGGAGGTATTGGAGAGCATTTTAGGTAATTTGTTAAGGCTTCTTTCCTGGGCACTATGTCAGCAGTTATCAGAGTCCACTGTTGAATCATTGAATCTAATGTCTTTAGTGATGGAAGTGTTATAATTGGGGTCTGTAGTTAGTATAAGGTCTCTAATTTGTAGCAAAGGAGAGGGATATGGGGTGCATCTCGTGCGCACGTTTGTATGATTACAAATTTTGCAGGTTTCATCCGTAAGTGCATTAAAAACCTTAGTTTGAGGGGGAGTTGTTGAAGCTGAGAAGACAATTTGTCTCAATGGATATCCTCTTCTATAGAGATCCATAGTTTATGTGAGGGTTTCCTTACCCAATGAAGTATCCAAATCAGTTGTATTGCCTGAACGAACGACTGAGGCGCTGGCATTTCAATACCCCCGTTTTCTGAGGGAGTTGGAGGGTATAGTATTTTATTCTAGGTTTTTAGCATTCCAAATATAACGTGACAGAATTCTATTTAACTTGATATAAAAACTGTTGGGGATATGGATCGGTAGTACTTGTAACAAGTAGGACATCTTGGGCCATATGAAACATTTTAAATATAAGGAGTGGGCCATTCTTCAAGAATTTTTGAGTAGGGGTATAAAATTGTTTTTAAAAAGTGCCTGTATGTTAGGGGAGATTTTGACTCCTAGGAATTTAATATGTTTTCAGTCAAAGGGTGAGTTTCGTGACAGTCGGGAGGCCTCCGAGGTAGACATTGAAATATTAAGTGCCTGAGACTCTTATTGACCTTAAAATTTGATAGTATGCCAAATTTGTCAAAAATGCTTTAAATGATCGGCAAGGCCACTGTCGGGTTGGAGTTTAAGAGTAGGAGATCGTCAGCATATGCTGCCACCTTGTGTACCCTCCCACCACAATATATCCCTGATATTCCAGGTTCCTGTCTTAGTTTTTGCAGAAGTGTTTCCATTGTCAGGACAAAGAGTAGTGGTGACAAAGGACACCTCTGCCTGGTACCATTTGAGATAGGGAACACGGGCGACAGCACACTGTTGATCAATACTCTGGCCGACGGGCGTTCATGCATAGTATATATATAGCTTGGACAAAAGGGTGAGGTGTAGCAAAATCCAGCAGTTAGGCTTTCAGTTATCCCCAATCTACTCTATCGAATGCCTTTTCAGCGTCAGTACTGAGAAGGAGCAGTGGGATATTCGAATGCTGAACATATGTAATTAATTGGAGGACCCTGTATATGTTGTCCTTCCCTTCTCTACCCATCACAAACCCTACTTGGTCAGGCGCGACTAATGTAGGTAACAATGTTTGGAGTCTATGGGCTATAATTTTTTCGAAAGTTTTAAGGTCAAAATTCAGGAGCGAAATGGGGCGATAGTTGCCACATAAGCTAGGGTATTTGCCCTCTTTATGAATGACCGTGATTTGAGCCATCGGGGTCTGTTCGTGGAAGGGGCTTCCTGATAATGCTGAGTTATATAATTTGACTAGATGTGGTGAGAGTGTATCTAAACACGAAATGTAGTAGAATGCGGTTAGTCCATCTGGATCTGGGCTTTTATTTTTTGGGGAAGACATAATCGCCTCTTTGATCTCCAGTGTCGAGATTGGGGAGCATAAATTTTGAATTGGTGCGGGGGTCGCTTGTGGAAGGTTTGAAGCAGCCAAACATTCTGATATTAATTCTGATTTTGGCTTATCTGTTGCGTCCTGCTGGGTCTCTAAATTGTATAAGTCTTTATAAAAAGTCCTAAACTCACGTGCGATGTCAGTTGTTTTGTGGTACATCATACCTTTTGAGTTTTTAATATTTGCTATGAAGGATTTAGCTTTCCATTGTTTGATTTGTGCTAACATGAATCTGGTGGGTTTGTCACCATGTGCGTAGTGCTTAAATTTCGCTGTTAGATAAGCTTTAGCTGAGCTCAGATTTAGCAAATTTTTAAGTTCGGTGCGAAGAGAGGTTAGCTCATCTAAATGAGAAGCTAAGAGGGATATTTTGTGCAGACTCTCTAGACGAGAAATCTTCTGTTAAAGTTCAGACATTTTTTGTGTCCTAACTTTGTGTACATATGCAGAAATGGAGATGAGCTGTCCTCTAACATATGATTTATGTGCTTCCCAAAGCATCTGCACAGAAACCTCTCCAGTGTCATTACGGGTAAGAACTCAGTCAGGCGTGAGTTAATTCTTTGAACGTTTTGAGGGGATTTCAGAAGTAGGTTGTTTAAGCGCCAACATCGGAAAGGTGGTGGTGCTTGAGGTATCGAGTATACCAATTCTACTAAAGAATGGTCTGATAGGACCTGAGATATGATGGACGCTGAAAGACAATTTTGTATATGCATATTGGGAAGGAATATATAGTCAAGTCTACTGTATGAATTATGTGGAGATGAGTAATATGTGTAATCTTTGACTGAAGGGTTTACTGTTCTCCAAGATTCTGCGCAGACAGTTTTTGTGTGAGGTTAGAGTCTTTGGAGACAGTGTTGCCAAATTTAACCATTTTGTCAAGCTGTGTTGCTAATGGTAAGTTGGGCCTCTTTATCCCAGTATAAATCAGCACATTGGTGTCTTACGGTGGAACTGTAGACAATAAAAACTATGGCACAAAGTGCACTAGTAGGGGGCAGGTGGGTCAAAAGGTTCAGCAAATGGACCAGCGGGCCTCGTCAGTCCCAGAAAAATTAGAGCAGTGCTCTCAATCCCAGTTCTATGCTGGAGTGTATGTGGGGAAGTGCGGGAAGCAGTGGCGAGACTTCTTAAGAATAAAGTAACCCGAGATGATGGATAGTCACCAGGAATCTGCAATATGTTGCAGTGATTAGGCCTTAAGGAGGTTCTAGGGCCGGGGGATAGGAACGGTGCGCCTTATTACTCACTGCTTTGCCAGTCCAAGTGTGTGCCTATGGTCCGGCCTTGTGGTGGTAATAGGGTGACAGTCTCGTGGCTGTTCTTTGGGCTGTCTCTGAGGCTAAGGGGCCTCTGTGAGGAACGGCACTGTGGTCGGGCCTTAAGTCTTCTCACGTAGGCCTTGTGCGTGGCGTCTGGAGTGGGCCGCAATGGGTTAGGCAGCAGATCTCGTAGGCCGCAGTCTGGTCTCCGGGGTGAGTGTTGCTAGCATGTTTGCCGGTTTATCAATTCTCTCCGCGTAGGAAGCATTCACCTTCTGGTGTCGTTGCCTGCAGAGCGATGGTCGGTCGTTCGCGGCCGGGTGTTAGGCCTCCCAGTGATGCAGGTTAGGCAATCGTAGGCCTCAGGCTGGAATCCTGCGCACTCAGTCCAGAAAGAACCAAACTAGGTTCTGAAAGCTTTGGTGCTTCTAGAGAACTCTCCTGTAGTCTCTTGAAGGGGTTTCTTGGGAAAAATAGCCGCCAATGGCCAAGGATTAAATCAGTAGCTCAGAGAGCGCTCTGAGATGCGACTTAGCGGCTCGGCGGTTGGCCACACCACTAACATCCCCTTTTTCCACTGAAAAAGCAGATTCCGTTCTTATGACTAGAATTCTTGACAGCAGGTCCAGGAGTAGCTCCCCCCAACTACATGGGTTCGTCACCAGACATAAACTTGAGTGTCTCTCCACCCAAAGTGTCAGAGGAAGCCACCACCTCATATGATAGTACATCCTGAGAGTGAGCAACCTTAGATCTCTCTCTCAGATGTCTATCAATACATACAGCAAGTGACATAGCCACCTCCAATGACTCAGGATTTTAGTAAAATGCCAATGTGTCTTTCAGCCTCTCGGATAAACCCTGACAGAATTGGCTACGGGGAGCTCGATCATTCCACTCCATATCCGTAGCCCATCTCCTAAATTCAGAGAAATAGATCTCCGCAGACCACTTTCCCTGCCGTAAACCACGCAACTTAGTCTCGGCCAGGGAAATCCGATCAGGGTCATCGTAGATCAGACAAAGAGCTCTCAAAAACTCATCTACCGACCGGAGCGACTGCGATCTGGTCGGCAAAGAAAAGGCCTAAGCCTGGGCATCTACTTTAAGCAACAACATGATTATACCCACTCTTTGACTCTCATCACCAGAAGAGCGAGGACACGGCTTAAAATATAATTTGCATGACTCCCTAAACAGAGTGAAATTATCACTGCCCCCAGAAAATCTGTCAGTGAGAGCAATCTTAGGTTCAGGGGAGGCCTGATTCCCACTGTCGGAACCAGCCGCCTGAGGTCTCTGGATCTGCGAGACGATTTTGCGGAAGTAATCTACCTCCAAAGGCAACCCCTGTAGCTGTCCGACCAGTGCAGACTTCGGATCCATTGCCACACTGACACAAACAAAAATGGCAGTTTTGGGCGATGGATAAAGTGACGGCGTGTTGGGGAGGGGAACTCCACACCAAACACAAGGGGGAGGGAGAAGGTATCAGGCCTGGAAACTAGGGAGAGGAAAACGTCACCACCTGAAGTAATCCTCACCCAAGCCCTGGCTGCTAACCGAATGAACAGACCTCAAAGGTAGGACTGTTCATTCACAGGAACCTAATGCCTGGCTAACCCTGTAAGGCCCTGGGGAGAGTGACTGGGCCACAGATGACCTGTTCCTTCCCAGCTGAAGGAACAGGAGTCTACCTCAGGCCTAATATCAAAAGATCAGGGAAACAACGCAATACAAATATAAAGGAACGAGACACCTTCTACAGTAAGATGGACTAGCAGGCACAAGAAGATAACATACCAGCTCTTCCACAACCAAATGTAGCTATCCACCGCAGGGAGTGATGGGACTAGCTAGACTAAATAGGGTAATAATAATGACCACTATGCTGAACTAACACTGTAAGAAGTGAAACCAAAAGAGACTGTCAGATGACAGCGCGTGCGGACAGTCTCTTCGATCTTCTAACCTCTATCACAGAAGGGGCCGTGACAAAAGCCTTTTGTGGCGTGTATAAGAGGAAAAAAATAAGGGCCTATTTGCCGTTCAGCAGTGCAGTTATATGTTCTAAAGCCCTTTTGGCCGTGTATTAGTGGGGGAAAAGGGCTTATTAGCCATTGTGTGGTGAAGTGAGATAATTATTAATAATAATTTGATCTAACAGTATTTCAGACAGAGAAGTGCCAGGCCCTGCACAGGGGAGTAAATGTTCACTAAAGAAATTAGCTGGCACTCCTCCTTGCAGATGGTGCTCAATGTTGTGGGGTTACCCCAGATCATATATCATGAAAAAACACGGCACTCAAACGACTACTTGAGAAATAATCACGTTATTTATTCTTCTTAATTGTGTACCACCATTAGGAAAACATAGTAATAGATGGCCGACGTTTCGGTCTAACCAAGACCTTTATCAGGGCCTAAAAGCAGTTGGATGCGTTAGTACAGGTGCCACCTGTACTAACGCATCCAACTGCTTTTAGGCCCTGATAAAGATCTTGGTTAGACCGAAACGTCGGCCATCTATTACTATGTTTTCCTAATGGTGGTACACAATTAAGAAGAATAAATAACGTGATTACTGCACAGGGGAGTGGCAGAGACCTAAATGTTTCTGGCGCAGGCACAGGTCGCAGCAGAATAAAGGGGCGTTGATATTATATTGTCTATATTTGTTCCCACATTATCACATGATGTTTATTTATTGTTTTATTTTATTATTTTTTCAGTTATAAACATTATATAATATCTGATAACAAAGTATAAATGTATAATGGTGATATAGAGAGCGTATATGAAACAAGCAGTAACCCATAGTCCGGTCCAAGTTTTTGTAATGACATTAGCTCTATATAAAGAGTAATTTGTCCCTCATCCCACAATATATTTTTACTGTTTATATTTCGAAACGTGCCTGGTAAAAAGGCACAAGAAGTAAGCTGCGCTATTTGAAAGACAGATCTTCATCATCTGCCAAAAGAATGATATGTACTTTGCGAATAAGATAAGCAGCAGAATCTGGCGTCCCGAGGCCTATAACAAGCATGCGCTAACCAAAGTGCCGGCACAGGCGCGGGGACGGAGCAACAGAGGGGGATCAAGCAGTATATATGGACTAAACCAGGTGCGTACCAACTTATACGTTGGCAGTAGCAGACCGTGTGGTAAGGCGGTCACACCGAGGTACCGGAAAGAAGCACGAGAGCACAATATACCCTGTTGAACTATATAATAAGTACTCCCCATACCAGTACTAACAGACAAGTGTACCAAGGGAAATATAAGGAGATTGAACTTTCAATATTAAGCTGGAACGGTATTAGTAGCATGCCACATACCAACATAAAATATAGAGAGATACATAACCTCATACACCGTAGCAAATGAATGGAGTTAAAGTTCCAAAGCTTGCGTGATCTCTGCAATTGGAACTGTAAGAGCGACTGTAACTAAAATGGATTATAAATACTAATATATCACTATAGTTTTTAACATTGTTATGTTTTTTTCTGTATGAATTGTATTTTTTTAATAATTTTTCTGTATATATTCTGTTTGTATATGTAATGTATAGGGAATAACTGTTATATTAATTACTTGAGAACCCGGCCGTTGGTTGAATTACACATTGTCAAGGCTCGCTGGTTGTAGCAGGTTGTGCTCTATTCTGGTGTGCTCTCATATATAATGTATGCATCATACTTCTCTACTCCGCCAATCTATATTAATAAAATCCCTATGTGCGTGGTGTCCGTGCGTGTGTGCCGATTTGTCAAGTACGCATGAGCGGCACAGAGACCAATCGGCATACACTCCACGGACACTACATGGGCCGCATCGTTTTGCAATGGCAGCGGGGCCCGGTGCAATCACTGTATTGCACTGGCCCCGCTCAGAGTAGTAATACTATGAATAACTGTAATAATAATAATGATCTTCACTCCTTCACTTACTAAACGGTGAGGCAGGAGGACGGGCGGTCACTGGCAGCATAACTCACTACCTCATGCGCCTGCATCGGCTGCCTCCTGCCTCACTGTTTAGTAAGTGAAGGAGTGAAAATCGTTATTATTATTACAGTTATTCATAGTATTACTACTCTGAGCGGGGCAAGTACAATACAGTGACTTCACCAGGCCCCGCTGCCATTACATTCACACTAAACAGTGACACTGTTATGGGGGGGATCTGTGGATGACACATAGCATAAGATGGTACCCCCATACACAGATACCCCCATAACAGTGTCAGCCACAGATTCCCATAACAGCGTGAGCCACAGATTCCCATAACAGCATCAGCCACAGATTCCCATAACAGTATCAGCCACAGATTCCCATAACAGTATCAGCCACAGATTCCCATAACAGTATCAGCCACAGATTCCCATAACAGTATCAGCCACAGATTCCCATAACAGTATCAGCCACAGATTCCCATAACAGTGTCAGCCATAGATCCCCCATAACAGTGTCAGCCACAGATCCCCCATAACAGTGTCATCCACAGGTCCCCCATAACCGTTTGCCATCCACAGATCCCCCATAACAGTGCGTCAGCCACAGATCCCCCATAACAGTGTCAGCCACAGATCCCCAATAACTGTTTGCCATCCACAGATCCCCCATAACAGTGTCATCCACAGATCCCCCATAACAGTGTGCCATCCACATATCCCCCATAACAGTGTGTCATCCACAGATCCCCCATAACAGTGTCATCCACAGATCACCCATAACAGTGTCAGCCATAGACCCCCATAACAGTGTGCCCTCCACAGATCCCCCAAACCAGTGTCCTCCACAGATCCACCTCATAACAGTGTCAACCACAGATCCCCTCCATAACAGTGTCAACCACAGACCCCCTTCATAACAGTGTCAGCCACAGATCCCCCATAACAGTGTCCTCCACAGATCCCTCCATAACAGTGCCATTCACAGATCCCCCCCATAACAGTGTGCCATCCATATATCCCCCCATAACAGTGTCAGCCACAGATCCCCCTCCATAATAGTGTCAGCCACAGATCCCCCATAACAGTGCCATCCACAGATCCCCTATAACAGTGTGTCCTCCACAGATCCCCCATAACAGTGCCATCCACAGATCCCCCATAACAGTGTCATCCACAGATCCCCCATAACAGTGCCACCCACAGATCCCACCCCATAACAGTGCCAGCACTAATGTTCTAGCGCCCATTATAGTAACGGGCATAATGTCTAGTATAAGAAATAATATTCTTGAGCCAGGAGGTGGTGATCCGAGTGGAGGAGGTGGATGTGGCCGTGTAGGTGGAAGAGGTAGCCAACAAGTTTTTTATTTATTTATCTTTTTTATTATTATTTTTTTCTTTAATTTTTTTTTTTATGGTTTAGGGAGGCCCCAAAACATTGGGAAATGGCAAACAGAATACAGAAACTGTGCTGGACTATAACAATGGCTGGGAGCGGCCGGTTTACTTCTCTACTCTGCCAATAAAACAAATAATAATCTTGAGCCAGGAGGTGGAGGTCTGATTGGAGGAGAAGGTGGATGTGGTGGTGAAGATGGAAGAAGCTGAGGAGGTAGCCAACATGTTTTTTTTTATTTTCTTCCATTGGCTCCCTCTCTCACCCTATACAATATCTGATAACAAAGTATAAATGTATAATGGTGATATAGAGGGCGGGTATATGGCAAAATGCGTATATGAAATAAGCAGTAACCCAAAGTCCGGTCCAAGTTTTTGTAATGACATTAGCTCTATATAAAGAGCAATTTGTCCCTCATCCCACATTATATCTTTACCACTGAGAAAGAAACTGGTTAAGTTTCGAAACACGTCTGGTGAAAACGCAGAAAAAGTAAGCTGCGCTATTAAAAGACAGATCTTCATCGTCTGCCAAAAGAATGATATGTACCTTGCGAATCTGGCGTCCTGAGGCCTATAACAAGCATGCCCTAACCAAAGTGCCGCCACAGGCGCGGGGACAGAGCAACAGAGGGGGATCAAGCAGTATATATGGACAAAGCCAGTTATGTACCAACTTATACATTGGCAGTAACAGACTGTGTGGTAAGGCGGGCACACCAAGGTACCGGTATGAAGCGCGAGAGCACAATATACCCTGTTGAACTATATAATAAGTGCGCCCCATACCAGTACTAACAGACAAGTGTACCACGGAAATATAAGGAGACCGAACTTTCAGTATTAAGCTGAAACGGTATTAGTAACACGCCACATACCAACATAAAATATAGAGAGATATAACCTCATTCACTGTAGCATATGAATGGAGTTAAAGTTCCAATGCTTGCGTGATCTCCGCAATTGGAACTGTAAGAGCGACAATGTCTATAATGTATTATAAATACTAATATATCACTATATTTCTTAAAATTGTTATGTTTTTTTCTATATGAATTGTATTTTTTATAATTTTCCTTTACGCCCATGACAGCACCTTTGAGAGAGAGCCCGCCTCTATCTGGACAGTAAACAGGAACTTCAATGGAAAGCTACCTAAAGATGGATTCAACCCCAAGCCACCAGTTCCTGTTTTCTGTCCTAGGGATAGGACGGGCCTTCTGAAGATTGAAAGCTGTCATGGCTGCAAGGCCCCCGTGGTAGGATCTAAACCAAGAGGGTTACCTGGTACGGCATAAGGCTCCTGGAGGAGCCGCCTTTAAGTCTGAGCACACCCCTCCGGTCCTGGCTTGTGCTACTCTGTGCAGCGCAGTTGCAGTCTCGGCGGTACCGGGAGGTACTGCGGTCACTCCAAGACTCCTGGCGGTGTTCGGGAGCTCTGGGGCTTGTCCACCATAGATTTGAGCGTTCTGTACAGAGGCTGGGGGCGGAGTCCGTACTTTACAGCATGAAGCGCGCGCACCGGAAGTGGTGCGCAAGGTCACTTCTGGCCTTTGGAACGCATAGCGTTCAGGAAGTGCTGTTACAGGCCGCAACCAGCGCTCCAGGAAGGACCTAACCTGAGGTATATTACCTCAGTGTGCACCGGTGGAGGGGTGCCAGCCAGCCATTCCTGGATCCACACTGCAGAAGAGCAGTGTATGGAAGCCCCTGCGTCCCTAGTATTAAACATGGAGGACGCAGTGCAGCGTACCGATGACCAGGACGCCCATGATTCACGTCTGGTATTCCTGGTGGGGTAAGGGGGTTAATCCCCAACTACCTTTTATGAGTAAAGGGTTTGCTAAGCAGGGATTTTTATGCTTATGTATTTTCAGAATGTAAAAAAGAGTCCCAGAAAGGCGACTGTTAAAACCAGAGGGAAAGAATGTGCTACTTGTAGGAAGAAACTATCCCCTTCCTGGACAAAATTATTATGCCAGTGGTGTATTAATAAAATGCTGGAGGAAGAATCGCCTACTTTTATGCAGAGGTAAAAAGTATGGTGAGAACGGAGATTACGGATTCCTTAAAAGAATTCAAAAGACTCCTACCCTCTTCTCCATCTGAAAGACAGAGTCACTCAAACTGCTACTCAGATTCAGACTCCTCTGAGAATGAGGCTGAGTTAGGGGAGATTCATGACGGTTCGGTTTCTTCATCTGAGGAAGAGCCAGCAGGCAAGCCGCTTTTTTCATATGAAGACACAGACTCTTTACTCAAGGCAGTTAGAGCTACTATGAAAGTGGACGAAGCTAAAGAGCAAAAATCGGTTCAACAAATTATGTTTGGGGACCTAGCACAAAAGAAATCGAGGGTATTCCCGGTTAATGAAAACATTAAGATGTTAATTCAAAAAGAGTGGAGAAAACCCGATAAAAAGTTTTTTGTTCACAGAAGCCTAAAAAGGAAATATCCCTTTGAAGAAGGTGAATGTTTATCATGGGATAGACCTCCTAAATTAGACACACCTGTGTCGAAAATTTCTAAACATTCTTACCTTTTGAAGACCTGGGGGCATTAAAAGACCCTATGGATAGAAGGGCAGAGATATACTTAAAAAATGCTTGGGAGGCATCTACTCAGGCCTTCAAGCCAAATATAGCTGCCACTTCCACCGCCAGGTCCCTTAAAATATGGCTCCAGGAATTGGAATCTCATATGGGAATAAGACACCAAGGGATCAGCTACTAGCAGTATTTCCAACCATATTTAAAGCCGTGGATTTTATATCCGATGCTTCTGCAGACGCCCTTAGGCTTAGCGCTAGGTCGGCGGCACTATCAAACTCTGCTAGACGTGCTGTATGGTTAAAGAGCTGGTCTGGGGACACGGGATCTAAAAATAAACTCTGTGCTATTCCCTGTCAGGGCGACTTCTTTTTCGGCCCGGTCCTTGACGATCTCCTGGAAAAGGCAGCAGACGATAAAAAGGGTTTTCCCTCAACCAAGCCCCCTCCAAGGAAGAGGGAGTTTTTTCGGGGTAACCGTAGCGAGGGTTTTCAGCAAAGAAGAACGAGGTTTTGGCATGAAAACAAAAAGAAAAAAGAAAAAGGCTTCATCTTTAACTCCCAGTCCAGTAAACGTTCCAAATCCTCCCAGCAATGACGGTGTTCTTCCGGTAGGGGGAGGCTATCTCTCTTTCAGGATGCTTTGGAGAATATCTCCGCAAGCCCTTGGATCAGAGGCGTGATAAGAGACGGTTATCGTCTGGAGTTCACCTCCTTTCCCCCGGAAAGAATGAAAATTACCTATCTAGAAGTAGACTCCGTAAAAAATCAGGCTCTAAGATCAGAGATTTGTTCCCTAATAGACAAGAATGTGTTGGTAGAGGTTCCGGAGTCAGAGAAAGGAAGAGGGTTTTATTCCTCCCTTTTTCTGGTTCCCAAACCAGACGGATCCCTCAGGATGATCATAAACCTGAAACTCCTGAACCAATACCTAAAATACAAGAAATTCAAGATGGAGTCGATCCAATCCACCTTAAAATACCTCTTCCCGAACTGTGTAATGACCACCTTGGACATTCGGGATGCATACTATCATGTCCCTATACACAAAGATTCTCAAAAATTCCAGAGGATAGCAATCTCTATGGGAGCCCGGATACTCCATTTTCAGTACAAGGCCCTTCCTTTCGGGTTAGCCCAGGCTCCGCGTCTTTTCACCAAACTCATGGCAGAGGTGATGGCCCATGTAAGGGAAAACGACATTCTTGTGGTCCCATACCTGGACGACATTCTGATTGTGGCAGATTCAGAAAACAACATGTCTTCTCATCTGGCTCTGGTAATAAGTATCCAAGAAAAGCTGAGGTGGTGCATAAATTGGAAAAAATCGACCCTAGTTCCGTCCAGATCTTGTATTTTTCTAGGAATTATATTGGACTTTCTAAGCATAAACCGTCTGGATCAGGGAGAATGGTGCCTAAACCAGGAAGTATTTGCCCAGATAGTTCAACTTTGGGGCTCTCCCACAATAGACTTGTTTGCAAACAGGGAAAATCGGAAATGCAGGCGGTTTTTCTCTCTAAATCCAGAAGACGTCCCCACGGCGATAGACGCTTTCTCTCACCCTTGGCCGAACCAGCTACTGTATGCATTCCCTCCAATCAAGATAATTCCATTAGTACTTCATAAAGTACGTCTATACAAAACCAAAGTGATCTTAATTGCCCCCTTTTGGCCAAGAAGGACTTGGTTCACATGGCTGCGCAAACTATCAACAGGGGTCAATACTCTACTTTCTTGCAGAAAGGATGTTACTTCCTCTATATACGCTAGGGTATGGAAGAACTTTATAATATTTGCTGGTACTCCTATAGACCCCCTTGAGCTCTCCCCCTATGGCGTTAATCTTAGATTTTCTGCAGAAGGGGTGGGAAAAAAAAGCTAAGAGTCAGTACTCTCAAGGTTCATATTTCGGCCCTTAGCGCTTACTTTGATTGCTCCCTGGCTAATCACCCATGGGTGAGAAGGTTTTTTAGGGCTGTTAGCCGGGTTAGTCGCATTCCGAGAGATGTAGCTCCTCCCTGGGATCTAAATTTAGTGTTGTCTAGTTTAGTTAAAGCGCCCTTTGAACCCTTACTAGATCTACCAATTAAAATCTTAACTCTAAAAACTGTGTTTTTGGTAGCTATTACCACGGCGAGGAAAGTAGGGGAGATCTCGGCTTTTTCTACTTCGTCTCCCTACACAACTACACAAAGATTTTAGAAGACAGAATAGTTCTTAAGCCAGATCCCTCTTTTCTTCCCAAGGTTATCTCTTTCTTCCACAGATCGCAAGACATAGTCCTCCCTTCATTGTGTCAGAATCCAAAAAATTAAAAAGAAGAAAGTCTGCATTGTTTGGATGTCAGAAGATGTTTACTAAGATATTTGGAGGTTACAGAACCTTGGAGGAAGTCCTCCAGACTATTTGTACAATTTGCAGGGAAGAATAAGGGCGATAGAGTTACTTCTAGAACCCTTTCCAGATGGATAGTAGCGGCCATATCCTTAGCGTACAGATCATTAGGCAAACCGTGCCCAGATGGGTTCGGCATTCATTCAACCAGAACTGTATCCACCTCTTGGGCAGAGAAGGCAGAAGCCTCTTTAGAGCAGATATGTAGAGCTGCCACCTGGAAGTCACCTTGCTCGTTCTTCCGTCACTACAAACTAGACTTGGATAACAAAAGTCAGTTAGCCTTTGGGAGAAAGGTGCTGCAGGCAGTTATCCCCCCCTAGATGGTTACTAGTCTAGTCGTCTCTCAAGGGTGCTGTCATGGGCGTAAAGAAAATACAAGATTACACTCACCGGTAATCACTTCTCCATGAGCCCATGACAGCACCCGCCATTAATCCCTCCCAAAAAAAAAAAAAAATCTGTTTCCTGTCCAGATAGAGGCGGGCTCTCTCTCAAGGGTGCTGTCATGGCCGTTTAGTGAGTCAAGGAGTGAAGATCATTATTATTATTATTATTACAGTTATTCATAGTATCAGCCACAGACCCCATAAGTGTCAGCCACAGATCCCCCATAACAGTGTCATCCACAGACCCCCATATCAGTGTCAGCCACAGATAACCCCATAACACTGTCAGCCACAAACCCCATAACAGTGTCAGCCACAGACCCCATAAGTGTCAGCCACAGATCCCCCATAACAGTGTCAGCCACAGATCCCCCATAACAGTGTGCCATCCACAGATCCCCCATAACAGTGTGCCATCCACAGATCCCCTATAACAGTGTCATCCACAGATCTCCCCATAACAGTGTGCCATCCACAGATCCCCCATAACAGTGTCATCCACAGATCCCACATAACAGTGTGCCATCCACAGATCCCCCATAACAGTGTCATCCACAGATCCCATATAACAGTGTCATCCACAGATCCCCCATAACAGTGTGCCATCCACAGATCCCACATAACAGTGCGTCATCCACAGATCCCCCATAACAGTGGTATCCACAGATCCCCATAACAGTGTCAGCCATAGACCCCCATAACAGTGTGTCCTTAACAGATCCCCCCTAACAGTGTGTCCTTAACAGATCCCCCCTAACAGTGTGCCACCCACAAATCCCCCATAACAGTGTGCCATCCACAGATCCCCCATAACAATGTCCTCCACAGATCCCCCTTGTTGCGGAGCTCCAAGACATACCATAAATATCTCTGCTTAAATCCCCTTGTAGCTGACGAGGCAGGTCAATGTCCAAGAGACAATTCCCCTAGTAACTGGACGACACACAGTTTTGGGAGTCAACTGATTTTACTAGGCATGGTACAAATAGTTTAAAACCCCCAAGAGCCTAATTTACATACAATAGAGTACATAGATTACTATAATACAAGGAAAGGTGGGGGTCAGACAATAGCAAGGGCTGAGGGGAGACTGAGGAGGAACTAGGCAGCTAGTTTACACTGTTCTGGCAGTGTACCTGGGACAGTGACCTGCTGGGGAAACAATGGGACAGGAAAAAGGGGGAGGGGAAGAGGCACAGACAATCAATACATTTAACATACCGTGCGCCAATAATGGGCACAGGGTGACCCAAACACAAGGGGAATCCTGGGACCCACACACAGCGTCTGTCCCTCATTCCCAGTGACGCCGACCATCGTCACATCCCTCATAACAGTGTCCTCCACAGATCCCCCATAACAGTGTCAGCCACAGATCCCCTACATAACAGTGTCAGCCACAGATCCCCTATAACAGTGCCATCCACAGATCCCCTATAACAGTGCCATCCACAGATCCCCCATATCAGTGTTAGCCATAGACCCCCATAACAGTGTGTCCTCCACAGATCCCCCCATAACAGTGCCATTCACAGATCCCCTTCATAACAGTGTGTCAGCCACATATCCCCCATAACAGTGTCAGCCACAGATCCCCTCTATAATAGTGTCAGTCACAGATCCCCCATAACAGTGTCATCCACAGATCCTTTATAACAGATCCAACCACAGATCCCCTATAACACTGTGTCCTCCACAGATCCCCATAACAGTGCCATCCACAAATCCCCCATAACAGTGCCATCCACAGATCCCCCCCATAACAGTGCCCGCACTGATGTTCTAGCGCCCGTTACTGTAACGGGCATAATGTCTAGTATAATAAATAATATTCTTGAGCCAGGAGGTGGTGGTCCGAGTGGAGGAGATGGACATGGCTGTGTAGGTGGAAGAGGTAGCCAACATGTTTTTATTTATTTATTTATTTATTTATTTTTTTATGGTTTGGGGAGGCCTCAAAACATTGGGAAATGGCAAACAGAATGCAGAAACTTCCCTGGACTATAACAATGGCTTGGAGCGGCCGGTTTACTTCTCTACTCTGCCAATATAACAAATAATAATCTTGAGCCAGGAGGTCGAGGTCTGAGTGGAGGAGAAGGTGGATGTGGTGGTGGAGATGGAAGAAGCTGAGGAGGTAGCCAACATGTTTTTTTTTTCTTTTCTTTTTTTCTTTCATTGGCTCCCTCTCTCATCCTATCGGGTACCAGAGCTCCAATGACGGGGGCCTGATGGCTTTTATGGCAGCCCGATGCTTTGCACAGTGGCCTATAAGGCTCAACCCCCAGCCTGGGTCTCATAGGCACACTGTCAGTGTATTACTGACAGATTCAATGCAGCCATTTTTCACGTTGCCTTACAAAAAGTATAGGGATGAGAGAACTTGTGTTTGACAACAGTTCGGGGTTCGGGTTTTATTACAATTCCAATGGAATTCTATGACTGAATGCATAATGGAATGCCTTTAAGAGGCATTCTGTCATAATTGAAGTCTATGGGCCCCATAACGGATCCGCCCGGTTTCTGTTATGCAGGAGACTCCTGCATAACGGAAACCAGATGGATCCGTTATGTGGCCCATTGACTTCTAATATGACGGAATGCAAAATGGAATGCCGCTTAAAGGCATTCCGTTATGCATACCATCATAGAATTCTATTCTATTTATGGCCTGTGGTAACGGAATCCATATCGGAATTGTAATAAAACCCGAAACCCAATAGAAGCTCAATAGCAACATGGCGTAATTCAATCCATCAAAATCTGTACAGCAAAAGCCAAAAGGCGGTTTTTCCCTTTTGAACCCTGCAGCGTAACCAAACAGCAGTCTACATCCACATTTATGGCATTTTAGTAACCCAGCAGAACCTGCCTAACAATTAAAGGATGTGGTGTAAGTCTCAGATGGCACACATTAGGCACAGCATATTGGGCACTGAAATTCCATATCTGTGAAAAAAAATAGCAATTTTCACTTGGGTCTACTGCAAATTCATTTCTGCAAAATATCTGTGGCATCAAAAAGCTTTCTCCACTCCTAACTAAATACATTGAGAGGTGTAGTTATCAAAGTGGCTTGCGTTTATTATTTTACACCAGAGTCTCTACAGTTGCCAGAACAAGATGTGTAAATCACCACATTGAGCCTCAAATACACATAGTGTTCATTTACTCCTAAGCCCTGTGGTATGTCCAGGCAAATGATTAGGGCCACATTTAGGGTGTTTCTAAAACGATAATAAAAAGGCATGCTTTTCACACTGGCATACGCAGTGTACAACAGATTAAACACATAAATGCTATATCTGTATAAAAAGTGCAATTTTCACTTTGCACCATTTGCTGTGAATACATTTTTGAAACACCTGTGGGGTCAAAATGTCCGCAACACCCCTTGGTAAATATTGTGAGGTGTGTGGTTTCTAAAACAGGGTCACTTCTTAAGGGTTTCTTTTTTTATTTCCGCTCATAGTCTCTGCAGTTGTTGGCCAATCTAGACCTCAAATGTGCACGTCGCTCTTTCTTTCCTGAACCCTGCAGTGTGCCCAAACAGCATTTTACGACCAAATATGGGGTGTTGCCGTATTCAGAAAGTATTGAGTAACAAATTGAGGGGTCGTTTTTCTCCTGTAACTCCTTAAAAAATTGGATATCTGGGCCTAAAGAGACATTTTATTGAAAAAAATATATTTTATGTTCACAGCCAAATGTTTCTAAATTCTATGAAATGCCTGTTTGGTTAAAGTACTCACTATACCCCTTGAAAAATTCTTTGGGGAGGTGTAGTTTACAAAATGAGTTAGCTTTTTGGGTGTTTCTACTGTAGCGGTACCTCAGGATCTAATCACATGCAACATGGCGCCTGAAAACCATTCCAGAAAAATCTGCCCTCCAAAAGCAGATTCTATGTTATCACAAATTCTAATATATCCAGGTATCACGTCTGATTAGGCAGGTAACAGACGTGCGGCAAGGGGGGGGAGGGTCGGAGTACCCTTTCACAAGGGAGAGGGAGGAGTGGTGACCCCTAGCTCGGCTGGCACTGGCACCTGGCTGCCCTGATGTACCTAGATGGGCTGCTAACCCATACGCCGATCATATGCCTCTTCTCTGGCTTACCCTGAAATAAGCCCTAGGTAGAGAATAGGGCAGTGGGAGCACTAGTCCTCACCACTGACACCTAGGGTAACAACAGGGAAAGAATAAACAACACAAAAACCACAAACAATCCCTGAATACTTTTATATTCAAGATAGTACAAATCAGATGGAGGCATGTACAAACACCTGTAGGATAAGTCTCAAATTAAGGAATAGGGGTGACATTATCCCAGATCTGTATTGATGTATTGGGGAAAAGGGGGGGGGGGAGTGAGGGGGAGAATTGTGGTAGAGGGCCAAGAGAAACATTTTCACTGAAATTGCTTTGTGAAAGCATCTGTAAATAGAGGTATATATTTGTAAGTGCCAGCTGGTCCTGAGGGAACTTAATGAAAGAAGTAAAGAAATGATTAATTATGAAGGGCATTGAGCTGTTAGACGTGCGGATATGATTATCTTTTGCGTATACCAGGTACACCAGGGATTCCATGTTCTAATGAAAGAAGAGTAGCTTTATGACTCCCAGCTGGAAATTTAATCTAGCCTGTAGATCTATTGGTTCTTATTGATCTATTAAGTATGTGAGGGAAGTTCAGACTGAAGCCAGTGAAGAGGGATGAGTAATTTGTCAGATGCTATGAGATGTTTCAGTAAGTTGGATTTAGATGGAATATACATGGGAGAAGGAAGTGAAAGAATCATCATCACCGTACATTTGTTACAAGCAAGTTAAAGGTTTTGGTATTGGTTTGATGCTATAGGACGGTGATGGCGAACCTATGGCACGGGTGCCAGAGGCGGCACTCAGAGCCCTCTCTGTGGGCACCCACTCCCTGGAAATGTCTAAGGTGTACCAATATGCCTTAGAATTTTCCTGCCATCTATGAGCGCAGGGCGCACTATGAACAGAGCAGGCAGCGCACTGAATGTAGGTAGGTTATTATAGCTAAAAGATAAAGTACATGGAAGATATACTATACCGGACTGTAGTATTCAGGTTAAATTGCCATGTTGGCACTTTACGATAAATAAGTGGGTTTTGGGTTGCAGTTTGGTGTAGCAGAAAAAGCAAGTTTTTTTTTATTCAAAGAGTACCAGACCTTCAGGGTGGCCAGTTTAATGTCACTGAGATGACTAAATGAAAGTAGGTGTGTGGGTTCTGATTACAAAATATGCATGTGAATCTTCCCAAATAGATCAAGTTCTGACTCAGAAGTCAGGTTATTTTAAGGACTAAGTCCAACTATCTGCCTAAATGTACTGCCTGCAAATATATCTGGGAGTCTGGGAGACCATCCCTATTTTTCTGCTGTATCAGTAAAGCGTGAGATAATCTGGGACATTTGGATCTCCATAGGTACAAAGAAAATAGTTTTCTAAGGTTGGAAAAGAAGGACTGTGGAAGTTGTATCTGGACCAGATTCATAACATACAATTTTCTGTAGAAAAGGTTTGATCTAAATCTTTGATTTAAAAGATATTTTGGGTCTTTCGTGAGCCACATACCCAGGAATGTTATTCCTGTACTTTTCCATATGCATGGGGACCTTTGTTTCAGTCAGCTTGCTTCAGAGGAGGGGTATAAAATATTTAAAAGTTTGGACTTGAAATAATTAAAAGTTGGAGAGTGAGCCATCATGATTGATGGTAATTTGTGGACAGCGACTGTAGTAATAGTTAAGAGTATGAGTAAATCATTGGCAACGCAGCAGTGGAGTGTTCTGTGTTTTTTACTTTGATGCCTTTTATCTGTTGGTCATACCTTATGTGTTGTATGAGGGTTTCCATAACCATGATGAAAATAGAGAAGTAGAGGGGGCATCCCTGTCTCGTCCCATTAGAGATGGTAAAGGGATACGAAAGGGTACTCTTTACTTTAACGAATGCATGTGGTTCAGAATAAAATAAAAGCATGGCTGATATAAATTGAGGTGGGAAGCCAAAGTATTGTAAAACTTTGGAGTGGACATGTGCATCTAATTGACTCAACTAAACAAATTTTTAGCACTGGTGCTTAATAGAATCAGGGGAATCTTTTGAAATGAGCATAGTGGATTAAGTGTAGAATTCTTGTTGAATTATGTTTGTGTTCTATATTTTTAATAGAACCTGTTTGTTCTAGGCTTGTAATTAGAGATGAGCGAAAAATTTTGATTTGCCATTTTGCCAAATTTTTTGCGGCAAATTACCTTAAACGTCTATTTCCTGGCTGCAGACAGCCTTTATAGTGGTGTAGAATACTGTGCCTTGCAGTAACACGCATAGGGAGTCTGCTTTGGTAGTGAAATAATACTGCTAGTCAGTATGACATGCAGATAACAGGCGTCACTCTTAGAATCACTGCACACTTCACTTATTTGGTCACGGGCCAAAACTGACCAAATAAATCAAGTGTGAACTCAGCCTTACAGGTCAATGTTAGCGCCAAGAAGAAGTGGACTCCTTTTATACCGTCGTCAGCTGATTTCACATAGATGTCAACAGAACCTGTTCTATTAAATGCCTATACAAGTAGAGCCCCGCGACAGAGTGGAGAGGGTGTCAGCAGTAAGTTTGTGTTGACTTCACGGATTAGTTTGCCATTCCTCTGATCCGTCAGAGCAATAAATCCGAAAAATACGGATCCTGTCTGTGGAGCAAACGAAGGGCAAAAGTGAAGGACAGACAGCTCCCTTGGGCTGAGGTGGTGGAGCATTGACTGCCTGAAATTGGCTGCATGCCACTGGGTTATGCAGCAGTTGCTGTGGCAGGCCGGACCACCAGATCGGAGCCACGGTTCTCCCAGGCCACTTTATGCTGACGCTGCATACGCTGCCACTTTATGGTGATGCAGGGCCGTGTTGGCACCCTGGCCACGCTTCACCTTCTTCCCACAGATTCTACATATGGCCATTGTGGGGAGTCGCTCTGGTAGACAGCGGTGCGGGTGCAGTTTAGAGGCAAAACAAGGAGTCCAGATTGTGCAACAAACAGTGTTTTATTCACACTTGCACACAAAATGAAAAACAGTCTCTTGGTGACAGTTCACACACAACGGAAATAACGTAGCCAAACAAAAACAGTCCAACACAGGTTCAGTCACCTGGGAGGTGTAGGTGCAGGTTCGCACCACGCTGTCGGCCCAGCCGCAGGAGAATCCAGCTTCAGGTAGCCAGGAACAAAATACCTCCTTACTGAGCTCTTTCCTCCTGGACAGAGAACTCCCAGCCCTGTTAGCAGCTCCAGGATAATCACACTTCCCAGACACAGCTGCTGGCTGCGTTTTATATCCAGCCCAAAACATGGACTGGACCGTGGGGAGCAGCCACCCACCCTACTCTTTAGCTGCTCCCAGTAAGAGCCGGCCCGGATCGGCTTTGCAGCCATGCTATTTAACAAAGTCAAACAGCACTAGCTGCTGCAGACAAAAACCCGGCTCTCACCTCACCGAGGCCAGCAACCTCGGTGACACGTACCTGCCATCACATATGACACCTTGCACCTTACCACATACCCCCCTTTGTTCAACCCTGAGGGGTGAACACACGTGAGGCAGTGGACGCGGGACAGGGCATCTGCGTTGCCCTGCAAGCGGCCTGCCCTGTGTTCCACGGAAAACTTGAAATTTTGAAGAGATAGGAACCACCTAGTGACCCGAGCATTCCTCTCCTTGGCCTGACTCATCCATTTGAGGGGGAATGGTCGGTCACCAGACGGAACCTCCTCCCTAACAGGTAGTAGCGGAGAGATTCGAGTGCCCACTTGATAGCCAGGCACTCCCTCTCCACTATACTATACCTGGACTCGGCGGGACTGAGCTTACGGCTCAGGAAGACAACGGGATGTTCTTCCCGTTGACCTCCTGCGACAGTACCGCACCGAGGCCTACCTCCGAGGCGTCGGTCTGTACGACAAACTCCCTTGTTGAAGTCGGGTGTCACCAAAACCGGGGACCCACACAGGGCCGACTTCAACGCGGAGAAAGCCTCCTCCGCCTTCTCACTCCAGCTAACCCTCCCAGACTTTCGCCCCTTCAACAGGTCTGTCAATGGCGCTGCTATTGTGGCAAAGTGGGGCACAAACCTCATGTAGTAACCTACAATCCCCAGGAACGACTTTACCTGCCTGGTGGTGACCGGTCGGGGCCAGTTACGAATGGCCTCTACCTTAGTTACCTGAGGTTTGATGACTCCCGCCCAATTACATATCCCAGATATTTTGTCTCCTCTAACCCTATGGAGCACTTCTTTGGGTTAGCGGTCAGTCCGGCTTTCCTCAGGGCATCCACTACCGCCTGCACCTTGGGTAAATGGCTTTCCCAGTCGGTGCTGTGGATGACTACATCATCCAAGTAGGCCGAGGCGTACCGACGATGTGGTCGCAGCACTATGTCCATTAACCTTTGGAAAGTGGCGGGGCGCCATGCAGGCCAAAGGGTAACACCTTGTAGTGATACAGGCCCTGCGGGTAACAAATGCGGTTTTTCCTTAGCCGACTCCGTTAAGGGTACCTGCCAGTACCCTTTAGTGAGGTCCAGCACAGAAAAATAACGGGCTTGTCCTAAACTTTCAACCAGCTCGTCTACTCGGGGCATGGGATACGCGTCAAACTTGGATACTTCATTTAACTTGCGAAAGTCGTTGCAGAACCGCAACGTCCCATCCGGCTTGGGTATTAGGACTATGGGACTGGCCCACTCACTTTTCGACTCCTCAATGACGTCGAGCTTCAACATTAACTGTACTTCCTCCGCGATGGCCCGTCGCCGAGCCTCGGGTACCCGGTATGGTTTTAACCGGATCTTGGCCTGAGGCTCAGTGAGCGATGTCATGTTGGATGAGAGACGTGCGGCCAGGGAGGTCCGAGAACACATCCGTGTTCCGACTGATGAACTCCTGACTTCCTGAACTTGTTTGGAAGACAGGCTGTCTGCAATTTTACCGTGGTTACTGCTTCACAGGCCTCGAACTGTGGGGCTGGACCCTTTTCACCTAGAAGCCCTGGCCGGGGCTGTGGTCGTCGGCCGTGTCCCTATCTTTCCACGGCTTAAGTAAATTCACGTGGTACACCTGCTCCGGCTTGCGCCGCCTGGCTGGTGTACTTTGTAATTTACTTCCCCTACTTCTCGATCACCTCATAGGGGCCCTGCCACCTAGCTAGGAATTTGCTGTCAAGGGTGGGTACCAGAACCAAAACCCGATCTCCCGGATTGAAGCCCCGTACCCGAGCCTGACGATTATACACCCTACTCTGGGCTTGTTGTGCTGCCTCCATATGCTCCCGGACCAGCGGCAACACCCTTTCTATCCGTTCCTGCATCTGGGTGACATACTCAATGACACTTTTGTGGGGGACAGGCTGTTGTTCCCATGCTTCCTTGGCGATATCCAACAGGCCCCGAGGGTGTCTGCCATAAAGCAGTTCGAAGGGCGAGAACCCAGTAGAGGCCTGGGGTACCTCTCGCACTGCGAACATGAGATAGGGCAGAAGCAGGTCCCAGTCCTTCCCATCTCTAGACACCACCCTTTTTAACATATTTTTTAGAGTTTGGTTAAACTCTCTCAACAAGACCGTCTGTTTGCGGATGGTAAACGGACGTCCGTAACTGCTTTATACGCAACAATTTACACAGTTCCTTCATTACTTTGGACATAAAAGGGGTCCCTTGGTCTGTCAGAACCTCTTTTGGCAGGCCCACACGGGAAAACATCTCCATTAACTCTTTGGCAATGAGCCTAGCTGAGGTATGTCGCAGGGGCACCGCCTCCGGATACCGAGTGGCATAGTCGAGAACTACCAGAATGTGTTGGTGGCCCCTGGCAGACTTTGGTACAGGCCCAATTAAATCCATAGCGATTCGCTCAAACGGTACTTCAATAATTGGCAGAGGTACCAGAGGACTACGGAAATGAGGCTGGGGGCTAGTTATCTGACAGGTTGGACAGGACTTACAATAATTTTCTACCTCCTTGAACACACTGGGCCAATAAAACCGCTGCAGTATGCGGTCCTGGGTTTTCTGCCACCCCAGGTGTCCCCCAAGAACATGTTGGTGGGCAAGCTCCATGACAAGCTTGCGATACGCTGTGGGCACCACCAACTGTTCAACAGGTTCACCTCGGACTTGGTTCACCCGATACAACATATCCTGTAGAACAATAAATCGTGGGAACATTAATTCAGCCCCTGGTTTCTGGGGTTTACCATCAATTTCCAGCACATTCTCCCAGGCCCTGGTTAGGGTTTGGTCCCGGTGTTGTGCGGTCCCAAAATTTTCCCGGAGACATTGAGGTCTGCCAACTCAGGTCCCGGTGGCAAGTCCTCCGTGTCTCCCACCATTACACTCAGTGGGGTTGTCTCCCCCTCTACCGCTGGAGCAGTGGTCACCCCTACCGCCGGCCCTTCAGACTCGGGCTCCCAGGGTTCTGGCCTTCCAGCGGTATCAGGCCACTCTACTAGGGTCACCCCTGTCTCGGGTCCCTCAGATACCTTTATTGCCGGCCACAGCGCCGGAAAACCGGGAAGTCCCTCCCAAGTATTAGTTCATGTGGGAGTTTAGTAGCGACAGCCACCTCGTGGGTCCACCTACCAGCCGCTGTGGACAAAGTCACTAGTGCAGTGGGGTAGTCTTTCAGGTCTCCGTGGATGCACAGGACCCCGACTTTACGGCCAGTATACTCCACAGGCCGTATAAGGGCAGCCCTTACCAGGGAGACTAAACTCCCGGAGTCCAGCAGAGCCACCGCCAGCGAATCTCCCACCTCTACCTGACACAGGTGGTTATGGTCTTGCACCTCACGGGTGCCAGTTGCGCACAGCTTCCGTGCATACAAGGAGTGGCGACCCCCATAGTTCACCTCCATCGGCTCATCCCGATGCGGACAGTCGGCCCTGATGTGGCCTGGCTCCTGACACCTCCAGCATACCACGGGAGGCGGACTCGCAGGGGGTATCTTCCGTACAGGCCGCTCTGTCGCCGGACGTCGGAACTGGGGCAGAGGCCTCCGGGGTTTGACTGACCCCTTCCCAGCAAGACTCCCCTGCAGGTTTCTGGTGGCCTCGCACCGCTCCACCAGGTCGACCATCTCCAGGGCATTGGTGGGCGATACCTGGCCGACCCAGTGCTGGAGAGGGTAAGGCAAAGCCCTCCAGAAGACATCGGCTAACAGACGGTCGAGCATAGCAGTGGGAGTCAGTATGTCTGGCTGCAGCCATTTTTGCAACCGTTGTAGCAAGTCATAGTATTGTGGCCTGGCGGGTTCAGCCACGGTAAAGTCCCACTGGTGGACACGCTGAGCCCGGACCAAAACATTCACCCCCAGTCTTGCCAGGATCTCACCTTTCACAGTTGGGTAGTCAGCTGCTTGGTCATCTGGGAGGTCAAAAATACTTGCTGGGGTCCAGACGCCAGGAACGGAGCGACGACCTCTGCCCACTGTTCTCGGGTAATTTCTCCCTCACGGCCACCTTCTCGAACACCGCCAGATAGGTCTCCACATCATCCGAGGGGGTCATCTTAGGGATCGCGGCACGGACAGCTTTCCGGGCATCATGGACGCGGTGGGACGCTCCTGCCGCTTGCAACGCCATCACGTGCTGTAGCAGTAGCTGGTTGGTCTCCCGCTGCTGCACGTTAGCCTCTATGAGGGCTTTCACAGCCGCCTCCATTTTGTCGGGGATCACAGGCTGCAACTTTGCCGGCTTAATATAGGACATTCACTTTTTCTCAGCAAAAACAAAGTTCGGCGTTCACGCCAGCCTCACTGCGCATGCCCGCATCCGACACCAAATGTGGGGAGTCGCTCTGGTAGACAGCGGTGCGGGTGCAGTTTAGAGGCAAAACAAGGAGTCCAGATTGTGCAACAAACAGTGTTTTATTCACACTTGCACACAAAATGAAAAACAGTCTCTTGGTGACAGTTCACACACAACGGAAATAACGTAGCCAAACAAAAACAGTCCAACACAGGTTCAGTCACCTGGGAGGTGTAGGTGCAGGTTCGCACCACGCTGTCGGCCCAGCCGCAGGAGAATCCAGCTTCAGGTAGCCAGGAACAAAATACCTCCTTACTGAGCTCTTTCCTCCTGGACAGAGAACTCCCAGCCCTGTTAGCAGCTCCAGGATAATCACACTTCCCAGACACAGCTGCTGGCTGCGTTTTATATCCAGCCCAAAACATGGACTGGACCGTGGGGAGCAGCCACCCACCCTACTCTTTAGCTGCTCCCAGTAAGAGCCGGCCCGGATCGGCTTTGCAGCCATGCTATTTAACAAAGTCAAACAGCACTAGCTGCTGCAGACAAAAACCCGGCTCTCACCTCACCGAGGCCAGCAACCTCGGTGACACGTACCTGCCATCACATATGACACCTTGCACCTTACCACACCATGTTCACCTCTAGAGATGAGCGAATCAAAGCTGTTGAAGTGGAATTCAATCTGAATTTCAGGAAAAAATTTATTTGCACCTAATGCGAACCTAACGAATCAAATTTTTTCCTAAAATGGCTGCTGCACGTGTGAGGACATGAGGCAAGGAACTCTGGAAAGGCGGGATCACCCATAATGACATGCATGCAGCCAATTAGCAGCAAGCCAGCCCTGTAATGTCACAGCCATCTTAGAGTCTGCCATTCACCAGCTTACTTAGTGCAGGGAGAGACGTGTCTGCAGGCTCTAATGACAGTGATAGGAAAAACTTGATTGTGGTGGAAAAAAAAAACATTTACAAGTGCAGGGAAAGATTATTCAAGGTGTGGGGAAAGGATAGGGAGGAATGATTCCACCAGCATTTCTGATGAACAGGGTTCAGTCAGGGAGATGACAGCCTGGGTAATAGGAACAATCCTATTATACCTTGCTGCGCTGACTGGAGATCCAAATTGCCATTATACAGCTCTGTAATTCCAGCAAACCGTTCTTGTTATGGTGCAAGTGTTGTTTGATACAGGCATTTACAGGGTTTATTATAAGGAAATATTTCTATGATTTTTTTTGCCCTTGTGTGATGCAGTTACATGTTCTAAAGCATTTTTTGGCTTGTTGGAAAAAAGTGGGAAAAAAAGGTTTTTTTAGCAGTTGTGTGTTGAAGGGCAAAAATTGCAGCCCTTTTTGTTGGGTATTAATGGCAAAAGTAAAATATATTTGGCGTTCAGCAATGTGGTTATCTATTCTAAAGCCATTTTTTTCCGTGTATTAGTGGAAAAAGAAAAAATATCTTTGCCGCTCTGCGGTGCAGTTAACTGTTTTAAAGCCCTTTTTGCGTGTATTAGTGGAAAAAGGAAAAATATCTTTGCCGCTCTGCGGTGCAGTTATCTGTTTTAAAGCCCCTTTTTCCATGTCTTAGAGGAAACAGGAAAAATATCTTTGCCGCTCAGTGGTGCTGTTATCTGATTTAAAGCCCTTTTTTGCGTGTATTGATGTAAAAAGAAAAAATATATTTGCTGCTCACCAGTGAAGTTATATGTTTTAAAGCTTTTTTTTGCGTGTATTAGTAGAAAAATATCTTTGCCGCTCAGCGGTGCAGTTATCTGTTCTAAAGCCCAGTTTGACGTGTATTAGTGGCAAAATAAAAATATATTCTCCATTCAGCATTGCAGTTATATTTTGAAAAGCCTTTTGTATAAAAGTGGAAAAAAATTAGGGCCTTATTGCCATTCTGCGGTGCAGTGATATATTCTGAAGCCCTGTTTGCCGTCTATTAGTGGAAGAAAAAAAAAAATTTGCCGTTCATCTTTGCATTTATCTTCTATTAGCCGTTCTGCGGTGCAGTGATATATTCTGATGCCCTGTTTGCCGTGTATTAGTGGAAGACAAAAAAAACTCGCCATTCATCATTGCATTTATCTACTAGAGGACAGTCAGCAGCTACTGCCCAGCCAAGATCTGGAGGAGACATCTGCCATTTCCTCCACTAGGCGGGCAAGTACTGATGAGGAGAGTGGAGTGGGAGCTGGTGTAGCGAGCGGTCAGGCTCCTGACCCAGAGACGGTTCGCAGGAGCCTACCTGCCCGGGAAGTAGTGGTGCACGGGTTCATGGAGGCAGCGATGGTAGCAGTCAGTCAGTGTGTAGTGTTGGGGATAAAATCACCTACTCAACGGTGTGGCAGTTCTTTGTTAAGCCGCTGGAGGAGATAAACATGGCCATATGTAGAATATGTCGGCAGAAGGTGAAGTGTGGCCAGGGTGCCAATGTTGGCACCATGGCCCTGCGTCAACATATGTAGCGTCACCATAAAGTGGCCTGGGAGGACCGTGGCTCCAATGTGGTGGTACAGCTGGCATGCACCCGATTTCAGGCAGTCAAGGGTCCACTACCTCAGGTGAAAGGAGCTGTCTGTCCTTCCCATAATCTGCTGGTCCTGCTCCTCCTTCTCCTACTCCTCGTCAGTCATTCCGTCACCTATCGATCACAAAAACGATTGCCAAGAGACTACAGTATGCGTGCACAAATCCAATGGCTCAGAAGCTGAATGTGCTCCTGTCCAAGTTGTTGGTGCTGCAGTCCCTCCATTTCCAGGTGGTGGACTGTGCACCTTTCAGAGAGCTGATGGCTTGTACCACATACGTAGAACAGAAGGTGGGCCAGTTCTTGAGCCTGTCGGTATCTGCCAAAGTGCACGTTAGCGCCCACATGGGGAGCTATAACTATGGGCAGGGACAATACATGTCCTTTACGGCCCACTGGATGAATGTGGTCCCTGAACAGCCACACCAGCTTGGCCAGGTGAAACCGCCAGGTTGCCACGTCGTTGATCCTGCAACAATGTCCACCTCTGCCTCCTCATCCTCCACTGTGTCCTTAGCCTCCACTGCAGTTACAATTCACAGGGGCCCTCCGAACGGAGTCACACAGGCGAGGAACTGCTCCGTCACACAGAAGAGTCGTGAAGTTCATCAAGATTCAAACCTTAACTACCAGCCCCTGGTCTCTTCGTCTGGGGAAAAATCACGAGTTCCCAGTCATCATGGATGGGAAGGAGGACATCCTATGGTGCACGGAGATGTAGAGGGTCTCTTCAGATTCCCACTGCACTATACGGACGTCTCAGAAATGAACCTCTGCTCCCGACAGAAGCTACTGGGAAGGTCATGGAGCGTCCCGGTGATCCGGCATCTATTCGCCCCGCTGAAGGATTATTTTGAAAGTGTGTAGAAGACACACAGGGCCCCCACGCTGCAGATTTATCATGGAGATACCGGATTTTATAATATTACATTAATATATAAAAATAAAAAACATGAAGCCCCTTCATCACCCAGCTCCCAAGTGCGATCATCTACATCATCATCGAGTACTGTCTGCGCGTCACTGATGTCCTCCTCAACCGTCTCTGAGTCAGGAGCCTGACGGCTCGCAACACCAGCTCCCACGCCACTCTCCTCATTACTACTTCCCCGCCTAGTGGAGGAAGCGGTGGATGTCTCCTCCATATCTTGGCTTGCCAGTAGCTGCTGACTGTAGCTCGTCCTCACTGTATAGAGGAGCAGAGTCAACCATTCAAGAGCCACTGGGTTGTTGGTCATGACACGACCGCTTGCTGACGCTGGGAGCTCAAGCCTCTCGAAGTGACCCCTGCTGCCACAGCCTCTTACTTTGCTGCGACCTCTGCCTGCGCCAGAAACATTTAGGCCTCTGCCACTCCCCTGTGCAGGGCCTGGCACTTCCCTGTCTGACATACTGTCAGATCAAATAATCAAATGTTAAATCAAATATTTTTATTTTGCCACTAATAAATGGTGTGGGGAATTGCTCTGGTAAAAACAGTCTTAGTGCTTGTTCACACGAGGCAAAACACAAGGCAAAAATATCAGTCCCACAGCAAGGTCACCTGAGTGGTCGGTGTTAGTTCACACCTGGCAGTTAGCTCGGCCACGCAAAGTTTCCACCAGCGGCTTCCAGGTAGACTGCACGCCTGTTTCCAGACTCTTGCTCTCAGCACTGAGAGCTCCACAGCAACACCAGCAGCGTCCAGGATAATCACCACCCACCTGCTGAGGTGGCTGCTTTTTTAAAGGCCCGTAAAAAGTCCGGCCTGGACCGTGGGGAATAGTCTCCCACCCAGCACTTGACTATTCCCAATAAGAGCCGGCCCGGATTGGCTTTGTAGCCATACTAAATATCAATGTGTCAAACAGCACTAGCTGCTGCTGACACACAAAAAATCCGGCTCTTATCTCACCGAGGCCAGGAACCTCGGTGACACGTACCTTCTGTCGACGACGGAACCTTGCGCCCTCTTACAATGGCAAACTGGGCTTTAGAATATATCACTGTACCACTGAACGGCAATTAGGCCCACATTTTTTTCTAATTGTACACCAAAGGCTTTTTAAAAGATACGTGCAACTCTGAATGGAAAATATGTTTTTATTTCGCCACTAATACACAGCAAACTGGGCTTTAGTATATATCATTGCACCTTACAAGGTCAAATATATTTTTCTCTTGCCACTAATACATGGCAAAAAGGGCTTTGCAACATATAACTGCACCGCACAAGGGCAAATAAGTACGTACTGTTGAAATATTTCCTTGTAATAAACCCTGTTAATGGCTGTATCAAAAAGCCCTTCTGTTCTGGGATTGCCCAATAGTGAGTAAGTACTGGAAGTTGGTTCAAAGAATCCTAATTTAAAGACTTAATATGGATATCCCATTCTCCCCCAAAGTATGGGTTTTGGGGGATTTATCAGAGGTTAGCTGCCAGATGATTTTGCAATTATGTTTGTTTTGTAAAATGTATGTTTTGAGATATTTGGAATAAAAGTTAAAATTTATAAAAAAAACAAAAGCCCTTGCACCCCAATAACAAGAAGAGTTCGCTGGAATGACAGAGCTCTATAATGGCAATTTGGATCCCCAGTCAGTGCACCAAGGTGTAAATGTTCCTATTACCCAGTGTGTAACCTCCCTGCTGAACCCTTTTCTACATAAATTCTGTGGAACGATTTCTCCCTATCCTTTCCCTGCACTTATAAATCGTTTTTTCACCACAATCAAGTCTTTCCTATTACTGTCCCTAGCGCCTGCACACGTCTCTCCCTGGACTAAGTACCCTGGTGAATGGCAGAATCTAAGATGGCTGTCGCAAGGGCTCTGACATCACAGGGCTGGCTGCTAATTAACTGCATGCATGTCAGTATGGGTGATCCCGCCTTCCCAGAGTTCCTTTCTCCATGTCCTCACACATGCAGCAGCCATTTTAGGAAAAAAATGCGATTCGTTATCACAAAGCGCGAGGAAATTCGGCTTCTGAGTCTGGGACTGATCTGAAATTACAATAATTTCATCCAATGTTTCATGTCAGTATTTAGTAACGATATAGGTTGATAACTGCTGCAATGTTCTAGGTCTTTGCCTTCCTTGGGTAAAATACTGATGTTGGCTTCCAAGGGTTGCTTAGGGATAGGTGATCCAGACAGCAATTTACTAAATAGGGCAAAAAAATGGGGCATAAGAGTATGTATACATTTTGTCTAGTAGACAATGAGAAAGCCATCTGGTCCAGGGCTTTTCCCCACAAGGATGGTTTTCAAGGTGTCAGAAATTTCTTGGGAAGAGATGAGTTTTAGGAGGTTTTATACATCTCAGGCTGATAATTGAGGAAGAGATGAGACAAAAAGTCAGCATGAGAGGCATTATATTTGTCTATGTTGTATAGGGTGGTGTAATATTTCTTAATTGCTGTAGCAATGTGGGTAGATGACAGAATCCCCATGTGAACTCAATATATTGTTTTTTAGGAACTCAACATCAAAACAAATAAAACAAGCAATATAAAAGTGTATATTTTTACCTGATTGTGTATAGGCTCCCCTGATCTCAGATTAACATTGACATTGGCCTCAGAGGGACCGCTCGGCTACCCCTCTGCCTTTATAAATAAACATACCAGTGACAGCTGTCAGAAAAGGAGATATTATTGAAATCTTGAAATATATATATATATATATTCTGTTGAATCCAGAATCCATTTTAAACACTGTATGATAAAACTTAAGCTTGGGAAATGGTCTGATATTGAAAACTTTCCATGTAATGAAATGCAATGTTTGACAGTATCTGCTGTTAACATATTAAACTAGGCTGGAGCATAAGAGGGACTGAAAGCTCATCCTCATGGCTCGAGGCTTGAAAGCTGCTTTACTGGGCATACAGCCACCTCTTAGCCATCAAAGCTGTCCACCTGGCAGGGAATTTCAAGCCAGTTAGCTGATAGGCATGCAATCCAGTCAGGCAGGGGAATGGGAGCTATAACAGAAAGAATATGAGCAGCCTTTTATCTAGTAGAAAAATTTTTTATGAACAAATATAATGTTTGGAATTACTATTATACTTTTGCAGGGCTAGCAAATTGTATGAATATGCTTATTGCTTAGTATGAACAGACTTTAAATGAACTGACAGGGTAAACAACTGCATGACCCAAAATATGGGGAAAAGTTTCTGTATTTGGCTTGAAACTACACAGAAGGTTAAAGGTTAATTCTGTGGTGAATTGGTAAGTATTGCAAAAGAAGGATATCGTTGCACAATACAGTCAATAATATGAATTGTTCTGTCTTCATACACGTTCATGGTGTGCAGTCTGACATTCAGCATAAACCATTCCTGTCTTGCAAATAAGAGGACTATTCTTTGTAGTCTAACTTGTTTATTGGTCAGCAATTTGTACTCTCTGCACGATATGCGTGAGTGAGAGATTGTACAAGTGTGCAGTAAAACTACAAGAACACAAATAACATGTATAAGTATAACGTATAGAATAGCATGTACAATAACAATTGCATAACACTAAAGCACATGGTAAAATTGCTGCTTAGCATAGGACTACCTCTCTAACAGTAGTAACAACTCTCAGAGTAACAATTACAACTGACTGAGCAGCTCTGCATAACATAATATCCCTGAAACAAAGGTAGATATCTCTCCAGATATGGTTTTACAAGGATGGTTGCGTTTGAGAAGGAGATATGCAGAAGGACAGCTCTGCTGATGTGTCCTGGTGACACATCCTTTACTAGGATGCTTTGCACTCCCACATTGCTTTGCACCACTCACAATGCAGCAGTCTTTGTAATAGGAAAAACAAAGTGTAATACAACTTAACACCGCTAGATGGTGCTATAACCACACTACAAAAATACCAAAACTGAGGCAGACATGATCTGTAATGATTCTCAAACTTTGTTAGGCAGAACATGAATTACCTTTGAAATCTGATCAGTGTATTTGCTTAGACTTGACAAAGGATAGTGTTGTTATGCTAAACTAAATATACCAACATGCTGGGCAATAATCTTACCCATAGGCCCTATATTAAAAAAGTCTGTCGATGCAAGCCTGTGGTTGAAACAATCCGCAAAGGACATCACATCAATCACATGACAATTTCCAATGCTGTAAGTGCTTTAATAATAATGAGGAGTGAAAAATGTTTTCCTTGCAGCAGTCTCTGCTCCAGAAGTCAGGCAGAGAGTTAGGAAATCTGACAAGATTCACCTGTTCTGAAGCAGAAAGGCATAAGGAGGATTGGGTGGAGAGTCGATTAGTCAGATATGTGTTCTAGTTCAAATGGTTTGCTGAGATTTAAATACTGACGTGATGACCTATCCTCTGGATAGGTTATCAGTATATGACCTGTGGGGGTCTGACAGCCAGGACCCCTGCCGATCAGCTGTTTGAGAAGGCACCTGCACTCCTGTGTGTGCCATGACTATCTCCATCCTCACCAAGCACATCTCTGTATATTGTACAGTATATCAGATGTGTTTGGTATCACAGCTCAGCCCTTCACTTATATGGTGATAAGCTGCATCCAGGGGATAGGTCGTCAGTATTTAAGTCTAGGAAAACCTACTTAATTCCTGCAGTGGGAGTACTCTATGCAAGTTATTGAAATTTCAGCCTAGTTTTATATCTACTAGATTACTCTGTGCATGTTATAAGTATTCTTCTTTGCTGCTGTGCTTGACCTCAAACTGTTTAGTGGCTATTCTTCTGCATCTCTCTCACTTGGTTGTAAGTTCTTACTGTTGGATACAGTTTTGGTTTTGGCTTTGGCATTTGACCAAACTGTCTTGACCTCAGCTAGTACAATTACATGACCTTTACACTGCACCTGGGCACAAGATAAGATTTCATACCAGCTCAAGTCTGATTTGTTAGGGTCCTAAATGGGATCATCCTTATTGTGGCAACTATTCTCCTGCAGGTAGGGCTCCAGTAGTTATATGGTTGTTGCAGGGCAAATTCACCAGCTCTTGCTGAACAGAGTAGCTAGTGCCAAGACTGGCAGTGGATGTGCAGTTTGCTGGACAGGTTACTTGCATTGCTTCAGTTCTATCAAGTCCCTTGTCCCAAGCCACTGTAAAAACTCATACACGAGAGATGGATTTTGGACCAAACTTGGATCATAATGGCTTTCTTCTACATGGAGAATAAAAAGCATTCAGCTCTTAAATGGGTGCAAAGCCTGAACCATTGATGTAGTGGCTGAAGCTGTTCCTACCTACTAATTACATTCAGTGCTAGTTGTACTTCGGTCCTCTCCCTTTATGCCTTCTTCCTAGGTAGCAAGTCAGTCCCTCCCTTGGTCATAATTGTATGGTATGGTTTTGTGTTCTGTGTATTGGTTACTACATTGTCTACATTGTAGCTGCTAAATACTGTTAAAGTATTTCATACTGGAAAATGTATCTTCTGGCTTTTAAAAAAAAAAATGTATGCACTTTCCTTAGAAAGATGTCAGTTGTCAGATCTGACAATGATGTAAAAACACCAAAAGATATACCAAATAGCAGTCAGAAGTAACAACTCCTAGCATTTTAAGCTTATGGTTGTCTTAAATGTGATCATATTCATTGATGTAAAATTATGAGCTGATGAGAGTTCCTTTTCAAGCTGGAATTTTTCCAGATGTTATAACAGTCACAATATCTTGTATGGTCTCCAAATATGTGAATTTATTTTAAGATCCTACAGGATTCTGTACTTTAGAAGCAAAATAGTAGCATAAGGCCAGTATCTATCTTATCCAAACATAAAGCAAAAGCAAATAAAAGTATTATCTGAGGTTATGTAAACACATATGTATGTTTTTATAATCTACAGGATCATTCTTCATGTATGATTTAAGAGGGACACACTGTACATACGCTATGTTTCCTCTTTAAACATCCTGCTCCAACTGAAAGTATATTGTTGACATATGAAAAATTACAGGAATGTTAAAATAGGTTATTGCTTACATCTTAGTAATTTTAATTAGAACAAAATGAAAAAACAGACTGCTTTACAGTCACGATTTTACCCATATTGCCATGTTAAACATGGTATGGTTGTGATTCATCGAGTGTGATTATAGGCTGCAGCATTTTACACCAGCAGCAATTGCTATTCTAATCCATGGCAGTTACTAGGAGTGCAGGACGTATTGGCACTTGATGAATTCAGGCTTATAAGTTATTAGCCATGAAACACACAGAGAGCCAAAGAACATATAATATTATAGCACCTTTTATATGAGGAAATTCTTTTTTATAGCATTCTAGTATATCATATTAACTGAAATGTTACTGAAATTTCAGTCTAGGGTGTATTATGCCCTTATTTAATTATTAATGCCACTTTTATTTGCCTCAAAGGTAAATCCAATCTAAATGGTCTTCAGACATGTCATAGATACCCTACATGTAATATCACATTGGTGAAATCTATGAACTTTGACTGATTCCCAAAGTTCTCAGAGATTTTTTTAGTCACTGAATCTCTGACAGAAAAAAAATAATCAAATCAATGATATTCTTCACATTTTAAGTAACAGAAGTTTATGAGAGTGTAAAAGGGGGGGGGGGGTGCAATAGGGATAAGAGTCCACAGATTTCAGCTTTTGTACCTATGACACATCAGTACATATGGACTTAAAGAATGTGAACAACTTCAGGGGCAATTTTTAGTGATTGTATTTTTCTCATGTTGGACAATTTATTTATTTTTTTACTATTGTTATTCTTTAAACATTTTCAACAGCATTGTCCTACAGGCAGTATCAGGTTGGGTTTCCAGGGGCCCACTATAGGAAATTATTCTCGAGACCCAACCCTATATCATCAGTAAAATTTAATAGGCTTTGAATCAAACAAATAGACCCTTGGGGCAAGAGATTGCCTCTAAAGGCAGCCATATGTTTGTTTTTTTATCTTGGATCTTTGGGGTTCATTATAGTATTAGAGCCTGAGCCCAACAGAGGTTCTTCTGCCTACAAGGTTAAGTTTCAGCCTACCTGCAGAGTATCTTACTTTCAGTTTCGCACCAAGCCGTCAGGATGTTTTTCTGACAGCTGGATATACAGTATAGCCCTTATCTCTGAACTCAAGTCCCGACAGCTTATAAACACTTATGTAAGCTATAGACTTATCAGTTTGATAGGAATTTACTTATAATGAATTTTTATGAGCTGTTTCATATTCAGAGATAAGGACTATACATCAGGGGAGCTACTTGATAGACTGAAAGTAAAATACTCTGCAGATATCATTGTTCCTATAGACTGATGGGAAAAATGGATTGTCCTGGGACACATACAATGACCCTCAATATCTAACAGCACTAAAGGTTATTTAGTCCAGTTTATTGCTCTTAAAGGCAATTTTTTATTTTACAAATGTAGCCCAGGCTGTGGACATCATGGTATAAAACAGGAGGTGTTAAAAGGGTCTCCTCAGGATAGGTGATCAACATCAGATCAGAGGGCAGCACCCCCACCAATCAGTTGTTTGAAGAGAAGACCGTGCTCCATGCGAGCGCAGCCTTCCCTTCATTGTTTACCTGCTTGCTGTTGACATCGCAGAGATGAGCAGGTGTAACTACAAACTGTTCTATTCACTTCTATGGGATGGCTGGAATAGGAACAAGCCATCCTATAGAAGTGAATGGGGTGGTTTGCAATTTCACCTGTTGCGATGTCGAAGGTGAGCAGGTAAAAAAAGAAGGGAAGGCTGCACTCGCCTGGAGCGTGGCCTTCTCTTCAACCAGCTGATTGGCAGGTGTTGGAATGTCACCAATATGATATCCTGAGGATAGGTCATGAATATTACAATCCCAGAAAACTCCTAAGTCTTCCTTGTATGACTGAGATAGAATGGCATAAAAAGCAGTAATTTAAATGAATAAGTACAAGTTATAATTAATCTTTTCCCACAAAAATATATTTAAAGTGGTTGTGCAGTGATATATATTGATGATCTATCCTCAGGATAGGATATCAATATGTGTTTGGCGGGTGTCCGACACCCGGCACCCCTGCTGATCAGCTGTTTGAAGAGGAGGTCAAATGGAGCGCAGCTTCCTGGTCTTTACACTACGAGCCATCTCCTGTGTAGCAGTAGCGTATTGTAATTACAACTACTCACTTTATTCCATTGAATAGAGAGAGTACTCATCATTAAACTGCACTTCCAAGGCGACAGCCAGTGTAATAAAAAGGAAGCGGCAGTCGCATGGTGTGCCTCCTCCTCTTCAAACAGCTGGTGTTGGAACCCCACCGATCAGATATTAAAGGGGTTATCCAATACTATTAAATGCCCCCCTCATATGCCGGGCCCCTCACAGTAAATGTACTTACCCTGCTTCCAGGCCGGGGGGAGCAGCCAATGGCAGGCGGGGATGAGCCTTCCTTGCATCGCTGCTTCAGCGATAGTGCTTCAGTGTATTCTTTTGGGGAAAAAAAGCAGTATTCCTGGTCCACAAAGCAGTTGTGCATACAGCGTACAAATACCTTTTTTAAATCTCAGCACTGTAATAGTGCATTTGTGTGTTTTAGGGGAAAAAAAGCCGTGTTCTTGGTTAACAAAGCAGTTGTGCATACAGCGTACAAATACCTACACTTAATTTTCAGCCGGTAAATACTAGTGCATTTGTGAATTTGGGGGGGAAAAAGCCGTGTTCTTGGTCCACAAAGCAATTGTGCATACAGCGTATAAATACCTATTTTACATGTCTGCAGTGAAATAGTGCATCAGTGTATTTTTTTGGGAAAAAACGGTATTCCTGTTCCACAAAGCAGTTTTAAATACACCGCCCAAATACGTAATTTAAATTTCAGCACTGAAATAGTGCATTAGTGTTTTTTAGGGGGAAAAAAGCCGTATTCTTGGTCCACAGAGCAGTTATTAATAAACCGCACAAATACCTACGTTTAAATTTCAGCAGTGAAATACTGCATTACTGTATTTTGTGGGAAATAAACACATATTGTTGTTACACAGAGCAGTTTGGCATATAATGCAGAAAAACGTATTTTAAAATTTAACAGTGACATATTGCATTTCCGTAGTTTGTTGCAATAAACACTGGTTTTGTGATACATAGCAGATCTGAGGCCTATTATGTATTTCAGTCATTTAAAGTAACCTTTTGAACTCCACATTTACATAATTGGTTGCAAACACACTGGTTTTGTGGTAGATAGCACATTTGTGGTGTACTCTGCATTTCTGAGAGTCAAACAAAACCGTTACCTTCTGTTTTTACATTGTTGGTTTGAAAAATCAAATTTTTGGTGATAGTAAAGTAATTGTATTGAATTGCTCTGTTGCACTGTTGTGTGACCTAAAGAAATTTATTCTGTTTATGACACAGGCACTGCCTTAGTATTAGTGAACTTAATTGTTGACTATTGGCAGTTAAATGCAGCAGTCTCTTATGCTTCTTTATGACTCTGCTGGCAGGGTTTCCCAGGGCCATAACCATAGTCCTGCCTCAGAAGTGGAAGAGATTGAGTGCACAGATGCCCAACCACTTAGGTTTAAGCATGGGGACAGGGGAAGATCACGGCAGCACGTCTCTAATGATGACGAAACACAGGTGCAAACCACTGCGGCTTTCTGTGGTGTGCAGACCGACAAAGAGGGCAGGGGTGAAGACTGGGTGGAAGATGATGTTCAGAACAATGAGGTCCTACACCCCAAAATATATCACTGAAATCCATGTTTTCCATGGGTGGTGATAAAATCATAATTTTTTAGGGCAGGAGTTACCTTTGCGGCCTGCGCTGCATATGTGCCGGGGACAATAATATAGTTAATCCGTCTGGGAGTTCAGGTGTTGACATATTCCAATTATTTGCAGTCAAGTAACCCTGCACTGCATAGGTGACAGTGACCAAAAATGTGAATAATCCTCTTTTAAATTGTTGGGTGCAATATTACCATTTTTGCCGGGTACAAACCCCTGCTCTGCATAGGTGACAGTGACGAAAAATGTGAATAATCCTCTTTTAATTTGTTGGGTGCAATATTACCTTTTTTGCCGGGTATAAAGCCCTGCACTGCATAGGTGACCGAAAATGTGATTTCTTTTAATTTGTTGGGTGCAATATTACCTTTTTTGCCTGGTATAAAGCCCTGCACTGCATAGGTGACAGTGACCGAAAATGTGAATAATCCTCTTTTAAATTGTTGGGTGAAATATTACAATTTTTGCCGGGTACAAACCCCTGCAGTGTCAGGGAACTTACAATTGGCGGTTACATTCTTGCATGACATAAGGCCTTTTTGGGCTGTAAAGCCAAAGGTACTAGTCGCCAACATGTTTTTTATTTTTTATTTTTTTTAAAATAAATTGCTGTAGACCCCAAAAAATTGGGAAAATATGAAAAATAAAACACAGTGTAAGTGCAGTATAGTAGTATAACAATGGTTTGGTGAGGCCGGTATACATTTCTATTCTGCATAATGTACAAACAAGTCCTGTGGGATCCATGCCTGGTTGTTTTTAATAAACAAAAGCTTGCCCACATTGGCTGCGGACAGGCGGCTGCGCTTGTCTGTGATAATAGAATGGGGCAGACTCAGTCGCGTAGCTCGAAATTATTGGGCACCACAGCAATTATTTGACTGGGGCCCCTCTCCCAAAGTAATTTTTGTGCAATCCCTTTCTAAAGATTGCTCTCTCAGACCAGGCCCAGCAGCTGTTCCATCCGCTTTCTACACTGTCTGTACTGCCATTGTACATAATTTCATTGAATAATACTGCTGAGGGGGCCCTGACAAAGTAGTCCTCCTCCTCCTGGATGGGCCCCTTCTAGGTCAGGGCCCCGAAGCTGTAGCTTCCCCTGCTTCCCCTGTAGCTATGCCCCTGGGCAGACCCATCAGTCAGTATGTGTACTCTTCCACCATGTTGCTGAAATGCCGCCTCCTGCTAAAATGTTCGTGATCTGCTTCTGGTGCAGGTTGTTGTGGCGTGATGACAAAGCTTTCCCACATTTCGCCAATGCTAACACAGCCTTCTGAGGTGCTGGTGGTGACCCAACTGCCCGTGAGCTGGCTTGAGTGCCACCCTGCTGAAAACACGGTTTCTCCTCCTCCTCATCCTCCAGAACCAGGCTCGGACTGGCCCACAGGGGTACAGGGGAATCCCCCAGTGGGCCCCTGAGCAAGGTGGGCCCCTAGTCTCTCACCCCCTGCACAAGTGGCACATAACACATTAGATTTACTGCACTGCATACATATATTTAATGTACAGCACCTCCACCAGCCTATGTTCATATAAAAAACTTGTTAAATTATTTATTATATTTGAATGTATCCGTACGGTGGGCCCCCAAAATAAATTTTACTGGTGGGCCATAGGTACCCCAGTCCGACACTGTCCAGAACTGTGCCCTGGCTGGACAATTGTGTTCCAGGCCAGGGCCTATGTTGGTGCAGGAACCCACCCTCCGAGCCACTTGGATGTCACTGGACTTAAGTTAAGGATAAGGCGTTTATATAGTTTTGTTTGTTTATATAGTTAGTTTAGCTGCAATATAGTTATTTTAATATGTTTTTAAAGAGGACCTTTCACCTGAAAATGCATGTTAAACTAAAGATATACCCTAACTTACCGGCCCCCGGTGGTGCTTATTCTGCTCTTCTTTTTTCTATATGTGCCCCCGTTTGTCCGCGGTGCCCCCCTCAATATCTCCCGCCGTGTATGCTAATGAGCCATTCGGCTCAACTGGGCGGGCCTGCAAAAGTTCTCCCAGGCGTGTTTGCCTTCCCCCTGGCACGGAGCGCAACCAATAAGCGCGCTCCGCTCTTTATCCATCCTGAGCCGATGCTGGCTGCGTGAATCCAAGATGGCGCCGGCTCAGGATGGATGAAATCGCTCCAGTTCTCGTGAATCTCACGAGAACTGGAGCGTCTTCTCCCTGGCTAAGAGCGGAGCGCGCTTATTGGTTGCGCTCCGTGCCAGGGGGAAGGCAGACACGCCTGGGAGAACTTTTGCAGGCCCGCCCAGTTGAGCCGAATGGCTCATTAGCATACACGACGGGAGATATTGAGGGGGGCACCGCAGACAAACAGGGGCACATATAGAAAAAAGAAGAGCAGAATAAGCACCACCGGGGGCCGGTAAGTTAGGATATATCTTTAGTTTAACATGCATTTTCAGGTGAAAGGTCCTCTTTAAGTAAATTTGTATAGTTTGTTAATGGTTTGAGTGAAAGGGGGGGGGGGGGTAGGGGTGTTGTGTGTGTTCGATTAACTGAATTGATTTTCACTGTCTGGTGTTCAGGAATTTCTGCACCCCAAATTCAGCACATGTCAAGGATGTACAGTTAGCAGGAACTGATAAATAACGACAGACTGGCAGGCAGGGGATATGCATCAAAGCGGCTAGGCCCAGACCTGCTATTATATTTCGCCCATTAGCGCACAACACCAGGCCGGGCTGGAGGCTCAGTGGCACCAACCGATCATCGGTCTGTTGTTCCATGCCTGTCCACAGCTCCTGCGCGTTGTGGGGTTTGTCCCACAAACACACAAGTTTTAAAACAGCCTGCTGTCGCTTCCCTCTGGCTGTGCTGCTGTGGGTGGTGAAGGTGTTACGCTGAGCGGATGAGGGGCTGGTAGAAGAGGAGGAGGAACCCGAGTAGAAGGAGGAGGAGGTAACTGGAGGCAAATAAAAATCCCCTGCAATCCTCTGGGGCAGAAGGACATTTGCAAAAATGCTATGCGCCTCAGGCCCAGCCGCCACTGGATTTACCCAGTGTGCTGTTAAGAGAGATATAACGTCCCAGCCCATGCTTACTGGTCCATGTATCGGTTGTTATGTGGATCTTGCCACAGATGGCGTTGCGCAGTGCACACCTGATATTGTCCGCCACTTGGTTGTGCAGGGAATGGATGGCTCGCCTGCAAAAGTAGTGGCGGCTGGGATCCACGTACTGTGTTACAGCCACCGACCATAAGGTTTTTAAAACTGTCCACCAGACAGAATGACAGCATTTCAAAGGACCAGGAATTTTGAAATCAAGGCATTCAGAGCCAGGGATTGCGGGTGGGTAGGGGGGTACTTCCTCATTCTATTTCTTTTTCTCTCCAGTGTTTGGGAGATGGACAGCTTATAGCTGAACACTTCCATGGGATTCGGTGGAGATGCTTGGTGACGGTGCCGCCACATCCTCTGTTTGCTGGGTGGCAGGTGCCACTGTCACTCACTTATTTTAAGTCATTTCCCTATCCACATTTGTTTGCAGGGCATTTGCCTACATTTTTCTGCCTTTTGCAGCCCTCTAGCCCTTTCCAAGGCTATTTTACAGCCATTTTAGTGCCCAAAAGTTCGGGTCCCCATTGACTTCAATAGGGTTCGGGTTTGTGGTCAAGTTCAGGTTAAGTTCGGATCCCGAACCCGAACTTTTTTGTGAAGTTCAGCCGAACCCGTCGAACACAAACTTCCAAGTGTTCGCTCATCTCTAGTTCTTAAAGGTGCCAAGGTTTACATGCTCCCATAATGCACTTGAAAAATTGCACTTGGAGAAAATGAGTCTTGTTAAAGAAAGTAATTAGAGGCTATTTCTCAATTAGTCCTTGAAATGTTTTTCCTCAGATTTTTTGTAAAACTTTCCTTCTTTTATTCACAGACTCATCCAAATGATTTTTCTTACAATTATTTAATTACTTTGGCAAATGAGTAAATAAGGTTATGACATTCTGAGACTGTGCACAAAACTGTGCTGACAGTCCATTTAAAATTACCTGATGAAATTAAATAAGTTTGTATTCAATATGTTATCAAAAATGCTGATTTGTTATGAATATCAATGACAACTATTATAGAATACGGTAATTATAGTGACGTAATTGGGAATGAACATATTGGTGCAGATTTTCTATTCCTGTCCGGCATTAAGATAAATATAGCAGTTATAAGATGCATTATATCCATCGCAGTGTTGCAGACAGTGTGAAAGATTTGTTACATCTTGTTAGAAGTTAGACGATTTTCTCTTCTTTATGCCATTTCACGGCTAATTATTTTATAAAAAAATGTTTCAAATAAAAACCCGTTGCACCGCCATTCGTTTTTAGCACATTTTAAGCCAGGGTTCAAGCACATTGTATAGTTCCAAAACTTATGTGTTTTAATTCTATTTTTTAAACATTTGTAACAAAACGGAAATAGGGAAATCTACACATACAAATATACCCATATATTCTAACTCCACATACGTAAATAGGATTGATGACATGTAGAAATATTTCAGACATTGAAATGTATTGTAAGTATACAATGCAGCCATATACTCTAACTGAGAAATGTAATTTAGGGAGAAAACAGTCCTATAGTCAGGAAATTTATCTGTCTAATTATCAACACAATATCAGCTTTAATATGATAGAAACATAAAAGGGTACAAGCCACAGGTACCCCGACTTTTAAGAGTAACTAAACCTTTATATGAAGGTTTAATATGTTGTCCCTAATGCCCTAAGAAAACTTTTTCTAATATACTTTATTAATCAATTTTATATTTTTATTATACTTTTACTTCCCTAAAGTGCACCATTCACTGTGAGCTTAAAACTCTGTTCTCTGTACACGCTGACAGCTCAGCGATGAAGGGAGTATGAAAAACACATTTTATGAATGGAGCCGCAGCAGCAGCTCCTGCCTGTGCTCCCTGGGGGATTACTAACTCCTGGCATAGCTCATGGGTACCCTGTACCCATGTACTATTCCACGATTAGCAGAGTGGAGCGGGCTCCTGCTTCTGCCTGCTCTCCTAAGCTAAGAGCTAACATGCAATTCTCTTAGCTTAGGCCCAACAAGGAAAATCTATTAATACCCAGTTAAATACCCAGACGAGCCATTGCCTGGAAAAGAATGAGATGTGTGTGCGCTGGGCCTTTAACAGCACCCTATGGTTGGTGAGCAGTGGAGCAGGCAAGCTGGAGGCCTCACCCTGAGTTTGGTGTACAAAGCTGCACAGATCCGGGGGAGAAAACTGTCAGGAGGAAACAGAAGAACAGGGGCAGGCATGAACCTCTGGAGGAAGAGCAAAGGAATAGTGGTGAGCTTTCCAACAGTCATGCCCACCGGGAGGAATGAGGTGGCGGCGGGAATGGACTGCCAACATAACACTATTTAACTATCTACATCTACCTCTGTCTATCTATCTATCTATCTATCTATCTATCTATCTATCTCTATCTAACCTATCTACTCATCTATGTGTCCTGTCTATTTATGGGCAAGAAATACAGGAATATAACACAGATACAATCTGATGAGAGGTCATTAAAAGTAGAGAATCCACACCATCTAGTGACAAATCTCTGAACAGTAATTATCTAGTTAACTAGATGCATTTTCGAGAAAATTAATTTTTGATGACAGCTTCAAATTTGATAAATTCACTAACTTATATGTACATGTGCACAGACACATACATGAGCACACATGCACATATTATTATTTTACTAAATCTACAATCATGATTTTAAAGATTATTATTTTAGACATTTTTAGAGCAAAGAATAGCATATTCTTTTCTAGCGTGGAGATATCAGGACACGTTTAACGGTTAAATTACAGCACAGTGAAGCAAAGTTCATAGAATGATTATTTAATATGAAATTGGAATATACATACATTCCATTAATTCACAGCTTTTATGTTTATTGTCGATTCCTGGAACTGCCAAGAACCCATTGTGAGAATGCTATAGCTGAAGCCCAGAAGTGATTCCACTAGAACATATGTAATCATATAGGAAGTGACATCAGTTTATAAAATGCAATTTAATGTGGGACCTTAAAGATGATGACATAGCTTGCTATATATAAAACTCACTTTTATTAAAAAGAAAACATATAAATTGAATCAGAATAGTTTTTGCAAATACGAAAGTTATAATCACATCAAGAGCTTCTTCACTCCATTCACGACATTCTAGTTTGTAGTATATGCATTTTAAGCTAAGTGCAAAATGTTACCAAGGTTAGTATGTATATGTGGCAATCTGTTCAATTTAAATTTGCTCTTTGATTAAATAAAAGGTGTAATTTTAAAAACATCTAAAAAAGATCTGTTATATCATTGTACTGCATACTTCATGCTGTCTCTTGGGTCTCAATAGACTTGGCAGTCTTTTTCGTTGCTAGCCCCAAATAGGTTTATCCAGATCTAGTGACCTCAGGACAAGTGTCCTGACATGCCTGTTTTAGTGATTATTTGCATTCCCCATGTAATAATTCTAGAGCATCTATTCTTATGACTCTGTGAGGTGCGATTCCTTTGGTCTTCTTGCTCAGTTAAGAAGGAATTATTAGATTCAGCAATAAAGGTCTATCTTGGTTTTACCAGTTGGGGGAAGGGTGGGGGTGTCCTTGCACAGTCTGACACTATCCAATCAGTGCTGCCAGTGTTAGACTGGGCAGGGACTTCCCCTCAACCTGGTAACACCCAGCTGGACCTTTATTGCAGGCTGCTGGCTTTTTATCCATAAACTTCTAACAGGGATAATAAAGTAATGACACAACATAGAGTTATTAGAAGAGATGCTCCAGAACTGTTATTACATGGGGAATGCAAGTAGTTACAAAAACAGGCATGTCAGGAGAACTTACAGGAGTTACTTAGCCTGAAGCAATTGTATGAGATCTTGATGGCTAAAAATATGTTTTCTGAGGAGGAATATACATTTCTGTTCAGTCTGAGCCCCATCATAGATCTGCTTCTAAAAGTGTACGCAGCGAAACCTCCTAAGTGCAAATTTGATATAGAGAAGACACTTAGTGGAAAAAGTCCATCTCCAGGCCATTACAGGGCAGACAGAGAGAGCTTGGTTAACTAAAGATTTCCTCTGCTGAATGCGTATGCGTCCCATACCTCCTGTGATTACAGAGGATGCATACAAACAGATTGGCTGGGTTAAAAGGGTTTTAAAAGGGTTTTTTGAGAATTTTTTTTTACTGTTGCCCTATCCTCATATGTGATCCCTGGTGATGTTTTGAGAAGACAGTAGCATTTCTATGAGCACAGCTCCGTACATTGTACAGCAGATGTGCTTGGTATCGCAGCTCTGCCACATTCACCTTAATGAGGATGATCTTGTCCTAGGTCACGAGACAAATGAAAGTGTCATCAGTCGACCTAGGAAAAGCAGAGAGAAGGCCGCAGTGCTACTGTGAGTGCCGCTATATTCTCGAACAGCTGATCAGTGGGGACCCAGGGTGTTGGTTCCCCATCAATCAGATACTGATGATCTATCCCGAGAATAGGTCATTAGTAAAAATCTTGGAAAACCTCTTTAATCATATGAATAAAGAGGTTTGACTGGGATTGGTCTAAATAACAAGATTTTCTTCAATGATGTCACATGCTATTGGATGTGTTATAAGCTACGGCTATCTGCAGTTGCTCACTTAAAACATTGTTTCCCCTAAGATCTCTGGAGAGCCGGTAAAACATTTTGAGAGGGAAGGGAGGCTTGCAACATTTTTTATTTTATTTAAGTGGACTCTCTACTACTCAATCTATGGGGATTTAGGTCACAGTATAGACTGTAGCCACATTATCGATACATGACATACGTTTTGTTGCACACTAAGGAGTTACTAACGTGAAAAATTTTGATTAAAAGAAAGCCCCACAACTAGAGATGAGCAAATTTCTGAAAAATTCAATTCGGTCAGTTCGAAAAATTTTCAGATAATAATCTATTAGATCCGAATTTATTTGCGGCGAATTTCATAAAATTTCGCTATTTCCTGGCTGCAGAGAGCCCTTATAGTGGTGTAGAACACTGTGCCTTGCAGTAACACTCATAGGGAGTCTGCTGTGGTAGTGAAATAATACTGTGAGTCAGTATGACATGCAGATGACAGGCATCACTCTTAGAATCACTGCACACTTCAGTTATTTGGGCAGTCACGGGGCCAAAACTGACAAAATAACTCAAGTATGAACTCAGCATTACAGGTCGATGTTAGTGCCCAGAGGAAGCGTACTCCTTTCACACCATCGTCCGATGATTCCACATAGATGTCTACAGAACCTGTTCTATTAAATGCTTAAACAAGTAGAGTCCCCCGGCAGAGTGGAGAGGGTGTCAGCAGTAAGTTTATGTTGATGTCACAGATTATTTTGCCCCTCCTGTGATCCGTTAGAACAATAACCCACAAAAAATGGATTCTGTCTGTGGAGCATCCGCCTTCACTCGGTCAGCATTTGGTCAGTAATCCATCCATATTGCTAATGCCAAAAAAAACAGGAATGGATCCAAAACAGAGATGACACGTGAATGGAATATTTGTATGTCTTCTGTGTTTTGTACCCACTCCTGCTTTGGACAAGATCCATTGTGCGTCTAATTTTTCCTTCCTTCTGACAGATCACAAGAAGGGTCAATTAAATGATGATGTCAGCCAGGCCGAAAGGCAAGATAGTAGCCCAGTTAGGAAGTGGGGAGGGTCGGAAAAGCATGATAACTCCACAGAGTTGGTGAGGTGGAAGCAGCATAAGGAGGCCACAGAGTGGCACAAAGACAATGTGGAGGTGGCAGCAGCCGCATTAGGAGGCCACAGAGTGGCACAAAGACAGAGCGTGAGGTGACAGCAGCAGCATCAGGAGGAGGCCACAGAGGCAAGGGGACATAGTTTGGAGGTGGCAGCAGCATCAGAAGGCCACAGAGTGGCAAGATAACATAGTGACATAGTGTGGAGGTGGCAACAGCATCAGGAGGCCACATAGTGGCAAGGTGACATAGTGTGGAGGTGGCAGCAGTATGAGGAGACCAAAGAGTGACCTAGTGACAGAGTGTGGAGTTGGCAGCAGCATCAGGAGACCATAGAGTGACCCAGTGATGATTGTGGGTGAAAGAAGGAGCACTTGGCATCAGATGTATGGCATCAGGCAGGTCGCAGCATCATTATAGTAGCTGAGGCAGGTAGCTATAAGAAACCGGTCTCTTTTGTCAAAGTGTTGGTGTGGCTCCATGGATGATCTAGTCTGATGCATCAGGCATTGGTGGGTGGAAATCCTGGCTGATCCACGCCTGATTCATCTTGACAAAGCTCAGTCTCTCCCCATTTTGGGTGGACAGGCGAGTTATTCTTGCCACACTACTGACAGGGCAGGACAGTTTTGCCAGGGCAAACTCTGCCAGTTGTGGCCACAAATCCAGATTAGCTGCCCAGTAGTCCAGTGGATATTCAATGTAGGGTGGCAGGGTACTGTCCATGTACACCACCACCTGCTGGTTCAGGCCTTTCTCCAGGTCTAGCTGCTGCTGCTTCTGGGGAGTAGTTTCTTCACGAGGCGGGTGAAGAAAGCTGCTTGTCAGACTCAATTTGCTGCTGATTAAGCTAGAACTGCACCTCCCCAACCCCCCCGCCACAGAAGCCATGGCAAAGGAATGTGAGCGTTGAGGGCCCCCCAATCAGACCTGCGAGAGGATGGACGATAGCGCAGATATGAAGCGGCCAACTGACTACATAGGATGTCTCTATAGTAGTTCAGTTTGTCCTCCCTCTCAGCGGGTGTAAAAAAGGCCCCCCAACAAGGTGGAGAGCCAGAAGTCATACCTCTGCCGAATGGGGTAAATTCGGCTGTCACTATGCAAGCAAGTGAGCATGCATCGGGCCATTTGTGCAAGTGACTCGGAGAGACTCCCTGCCTCCATCTCCACTGGATACTGCCATGGAGTATCTGGGTCATCTACCTCCTTTTCCTCATGGCTGCTGCTGCTCCTCCTCTCCTGTCACCTGTGTAGAAAAACCACCCATTTCGCTAGTTCAGCCCCCACAGGGCTCATGTGGCTGTGAGATCTAGGAGCCATTTCTCCAGTCCCCTGACCAGCCAGATTTACCAGCATCTGTTCCAGGACATGAAGCAGTGAAATTACATCGTTTATCCCGTAGTCCTGGCGACTGACAAATAACGCGGCCTCCTCAAAGGGCCTGAGCAAACAGCAGGTGTGACGGATGAGCTGCCACTGGCTGACATCGAAGTTACACAGGGGAGTAGTCCTGTCCGCTTGGATCATCAAGAAATCGTTTATGGCCTTTCTCTGTCCGTATAGTCGGTCCAACATATGAAGGGTGGATTTCCAACAGGTGGAAACATCGCATATCAGCCTATGTTGGAGGATTCCGTTCTGCAGCTGAAGCTGCAGGAGGGTGTGCTTTGCATTGTACGAGTGGCTGAAGTGCATGCAAAGTTTCCTGGCCATTTTTATGATGTCTTGCAGATGGGTGGAAGACTTCAGGAACCGCTTGGCAACCAGATTGAACACGTGTGCCATGCAGGGCACATGGCTCAGCCCTCCCTGACGCAGTGCCGACACCATGTTCTTCCCATTGTCGGTAACCATGGTTCTGATTTTCAGTTGTCGCGTAGAAAGCCAGGATTCGATTTCTTGATGAAGGACACTGAGCAGTTCCTCCCCTGTGTGACTCCGTTCGCCAAAGGAAATGAGGTGCAGAACAGCGTGACACCGCTGTGCCCTGCACATGTGTTATGATAGAGGGGCATTGTGAATTGTCCCTGCAGTGGAGGCTGAGGACACGGTGGAGGATGAGGAGGTAGAGGCGGATATTGTCTCAGGACCAACGGAGTGAGAACATGGAGGTCGAAGCAGCATCAGCGGTTGCTGGTGTGGCTGTGCAGGAACCACATTTACCCAGTGGACTGTAAAGGACATACATTGTCTCTGACCGTAGTTGTAGCTCCACACGTCGGCGCTGCCAGGCACTTTGGCAGACACCTACAGGCTCAAGGACTGGGCCACTTTCTGTTCTACATGTGTATGCAGGGCTAGTACTGCCTTTTTGGCAAAGAAATGACGGCTTGGGACTCTCCACCTCGGCCTGGACAAGTCATCAGTTCTCTGAAAGGTGCAGAGTCGACCACTTGGAAAGGCAGGCATTGCAGCACCAGCAACTTGGACAGGAGCACATTCAGCTTCTGCGCCATTGGATGAGTGCAAACATACTGTTGTCCCTTGACAATCACTTCGGTGATTGATTGCTGACGGAATGACTGACGAGGAGTAGGAGGGCGAGGAGCAGGAACACCAGGACCAGCAGATGATGGGAAGGACAGACAGCTCCCTTCGGCTGAGGTGGTGGAGCTTTGACTGCTTGAAATCGACTGCGTGCCACTGGGATGCAGCAGGCTGGACCACTACATTGGAGCCACAGTTCTCCCAGGCCATTTAATTGTGACGTTGCATATGTTGACGCAGGGCTGTGGTGCCAACATTGGCACCCTGGACACGCTTCACCTTCTGCCCACAGATTCTACGTTTGGCCATGTTCACCTCCTCCGGTGGCTTAACAAAAAACTGCCACACCGCTGAGTAGGTGGTCTACCCCAGGCACGTTTTGCTCCTGACCTCCCACTGCTGACACCCTGCTGACTCCAAGCCACGCTAGCGACTTGCTTGTTCCGCCGCTGCCTCATGGACAGGCTGCCACCCTCTTCTCCCAATGATGATGAAGCCCCTTAATCTCCCGGCTCCCAAGTGCAATTAGCAACATCATTATCATGGAGTACTGTCTGCACGTCACTGATGTCCTTCTCAATCGTCTCTCGGTCAGGAGCCTGAGCGCTCGCAACACTAGCTCCCACCCCACTCTCCTCATCACTACTTCCCAGCCTAGTGGAGGAAGCGGCGGATATCTCCTCCACATCTTGGCTTGCTAGTAACTGACTGTCTTCTAGTAGCTCGTCCTCACTGTATAGTGGAGCAGAGCCCACAGCATACAATACTTCTCTGGCTGAGGGAACAGAAAAGGATGGAGGCAGGTTGAGGACAGGTGAGGTCACAGGGCCTGCTCCCGGGACATGCCAACTAAGGGTTGTGTCTGACAAACTCACTGACTCTTGGCTGGGGGTGTCTAATGTCACTTGCGATGAAGTCAACCATTTAGGACCCACTGGGTTGCTGGTCAAGACACAACTGTTAGCTGACACTGGGAGCTCAGGACTCTCGACGTGACCCCTGCTGCCACGGCCTCTTACTCTGCTGTGACCTCTGCCTGCGCCAAAAACATTAAGGCTTCTGCCACTCCCCTGTGCAGCGCCGGGCACTTCTCTGTCTGACATACTATAATATCAAATAAATAAATAAAAAGTAAAATAAAACACCCCCAAAAAGTCAGCAATTTTCTCACTTCACTACACAACGGCTAATAAGCCCCCCCCACACACACACTAATACATACAAAAAAGGACTTTAGAACATATAACTGCCCGCTGAATGGCAAATATATTTATATTTTGCCACTATTACACGACAAAAAGGGCTTTATAACATATAACTGCACCGCTGAACGGCAAATATATTTTTCTTTTGCTATTTATACACACCACAGAAGGCTTTAGAACATATAACTGCACCGCTAAATGTCAAATATGTTTTACTTTTGCCACTAATGCAATGCTAAAAGGGCTTTAGAACATATAACTGCACAGCTGAATGGCAAATATATTTTTCTTTTGCCACTAATACACGACAATTTTAGCATTTCACCCCACAATGGCTTATAAGCCCTTTTTTTCCCACTAAGACAAGCATAAAGATACTTTAGAACATATAACTGCAGTGCACAAGGCAAATAAGACGTAGAAATAGTTCCTTGTAATGAACACTGATAATGGCTGTATCAAACAGCACTTGCACCCCAATAACAAGAATGGTTTGCTTGAATTACAGAGCTGTATAATGGCAATTTGGGTCCCCATTCAGTGCAGAAAGGTGTAATAGGATTGTTCCTATTACCAAGGCCGTAATCTCCCCCACTGAACCCTGTTCAACATAAATGCTGTGGAATGATTCCTCCCTATCATTTCCTTACACCTTAAATAATCTTTTCCTGCACTTGTAAGTAGTTTTTTTTTTTTTAGCACAATGAAGTTTTTTCTAACACTGTCAGTAGTGCCTGCTGACATCTCTCCCTGCACTAAATCCACTGGTGAATGGCAGAATCCAAGATGGCTGAGGCTATTTATAGGGCTGTGACATCACAGGGCTGGCTGGCTGCTGACTGGCTGCATGCATGGCATTATAGATGATCCTGCCTTCCTAGGGTTCCTTGCTCCATGTCCTCACATGTGTAGCTACCATTTTAGGAAAAATGCGATTCGTTACCACGAAGCGTGAGGAAATTCGGATTCGGTGCAAATCGAATTGTTCCTGAAATTCTGATCAAATTCCACTTCGTCAGCTTCTTTTCGCTCATCTCTAGTTACCACGAAGCGTATAGAAATTAGGTTTCTGTGCAAATCAAATTTTTCCTGAAATTCGTATTGAATTCCTCTTTGTCAACTTCAATTCGCTCATCTCTTCCCACAACCGTAAAAATATAAACAATTTTTTAAGTTGTGTCACTCAAAATATGGCACACCCACGAAATCTGTTATATTATGCAAGTATAGTAAAATGTAAGAATACTACAAATATCTAGTATCTCCCTATTCATACTGACTCCTAGAATAAAGTTAAAATGTTAATTTTACTGTAAACAGAAAATAAACACACACACAGAACACAAATCACAATGTCCGAATTGCGGAGTATATTTCTGGCCCAGATTCTGTCGGACACCATAGTGCGGCAGAATCTGCAACTTCTTCCCTGCCCACGCCAGGTCTAAAGAAGTGGGCATGGCAGTCTCATTCATCATTTTCTACGCCTGGTTTAGGCATAGAAATTGGTCTAAATGTAAGACAGCAAAGAAGCTGGCTTACATTTAGAATCGGCACTGTCGATCCATCGCAAGCTATAGGGTTTATTAAGACCGGTGTCTAGAATGCCGATCTTAACAAATGTGTCCCTGAGTGTTTTAAAAAAAAAAAAATTCTATTTAAAAAATGTCATACAAGTTAATCAATTAACTACACTAGAGATGAGCGAATCGACGCTGACGAAGTGGAATTCGTTTCAAATTTCAAGAAAGATTCGATTTGCACCGAATGCAAATTTCCTCAGGCTACGTGGTAACAAATCGTAATTTTTCCTAACATGGCGGCTACAATGGCGACTAAAATGGAGGCTGCACGTGTGAGGACATGGGGCAAGGAACTCTGGGAAGGCGGAATGACCCATAATGCCATCAGGGCCGGTGCAAGGATTTTTGCCGCCCTAGGCAAAAGAAAAGTTTGCCGCCCCCCCCCATGTGACATCACAATGCCCCACCCATATGATCTGCCATATTAAAGGGGTTCTGCAGTTTATTTAAACTGATCGGCAGGGGTCCCCCGCCAATCAGCTGTTTCAGAAGGCAGCGGCGCTGGCAGTAGCGCCTCAGCCTTCTCGCAGTGACGTCACGACTAGTTTCATTGGCCTGGGTGGGGCTAAGCTTCATTCAAGTGAACAGAGCTTAACTCCGCCAAGGCCAGTGATACTAGTCGTGACGTCACTGGGCCTGCGTTAAACAGCAAGAAGGCCGAGGCGCTACTGCATACATAGGTTAGATCATCAGTTTAAATAAACTGCAGAACCCCTTTAACTAATGCCAGTTCTCTCCCCCCCTTGTCATTCTCTCCCCCCTCTTGTCATTCTCTCCCCCCCTTGTCATTCTTCACCCCCCCCCATTTGTCATTCTTCCCCCCCCTTGTCATTCTTCCTCCCCCCTCCTTTGTCATTCTTCCTCCCCCCCTTGTCATTCTTCCTCCCCCCCTTGTCATTCTTCACCCCCCCTCCTTTGTCATTCTTCCTCCCCCCCCTTGTCATTCTTCCTCCCCCTTGTCATTCTTCCTCCCCCTTGTCATTCCCCCCGCTGTCATTCTTCTTCCCCCCATTGTCATTCTCCCCCTCTTGTCATTCTTCCTTCCCCCTCTTGTCATTCTCCCCCTTTGTCATTCTTCTTCCCCCACTCTTGTCATTCTCTCCCCCTTTGTCATTCTTCTTCCCCCACTCTTGTCATTCTCCCCACTCCCCCAGTGTAGCGTGGCCGAGCTCTTTTGGTCCAGGGGTACAGGAGCTTTAGTTTCCTGTACCCTGACGGACTGACAGGAAGTGCACACTGTGTGCGCACTTCATGTCAGTCGGGCCGGGTACAGGAGACACATGCTCCTGTACCCGCGGCCATAAAGAGCTCGGCCACGCTACAATGGACTGACAGGAGGGAGCGCTGAGCGCTTCCCTCCTGTCAGCTCCTCTCCTCTTGCTGAGCCCGGGCGGTGCACCCTCATGGACGCGCCAGCCCGGGCAGTGCTGCAGCCGTCTGAGGCTCAATTCAGAGCGCTCGGGCGACTGCAGCATGAGGCAGAGCCGGCGCTCCTAGCAGCGCCCCTTGCCAAGGGGCGCTCTACGCGGCGGCCTAGTCTGCTTATAGGACGTGCCGACCCTGAATGCCATGCATGCAGCCAATCACCAGGCAGCCTGGTGATGTCACAGCCCTATAAATACGGCGTCCATCCTGGGTTCAGACATTCAGTATTGTACTTTGTTCAGGGACAGGCGTGTATACAGGCGCTAGGGAGAGTAAAAGAAAAACAAATTGTTAAAAAAAAAAAGGAAAGAAGAGATTTTCTAGTGCAGGGAAAGGATAGTGAGAGGAATCATTTCACAGGCAGGGAAAGACGTGTGCAGATGCTAGGGAGAGTCATAGGAAAATCCTCATTGTGAAAAGAAGCGATTTACAAGTGCAGGGAAACATTACTTGGGGATCCAGATAGTCTCATAATACAGCTCTGTTATTCCAGTAATTAGTTATTGGGGTACAAGTGCTATGTTGAAAAGCCTTTTATGGCTTTTATCTGAGGAAAAAGATAAATAAATACGCAAGTCACTTTTGCTGTTAACTGCGCTAATATCATTTCGTTTCGGTACCAATTTCAATACAATACAAGAAATATATACGCAGGTCCCTTTTGGTGTTATTTGCTCTGAAAGCATTTCTTGTCATATTTCACTACAATACGAGAAAAATAAACACAGTTCACATTTGGTGTTATTTGCGCTCAAAGCGTTTCTTGTCATATTTCACTACAATAACAGAAAAATAAATGCAGTTCACATTTATTGTTATTTGCACTGAAAGCATTTATTGTCTTATATTTCTAGAGAAAAAGAGAAAAATATTTGCAGTTCACTTTTTCTGTTATTTACTTAGAAATCGTTTAGTGGCCTATCTTAGTCCAATACGAGAAATATATACGCATATACTTTTGCTGTTATTTACGCTGAAATAGTTTAGTTGCCAATTCCAAATCCTTTAGTTGCCTATCTCATTAAAAAAAGAAATATATATTTGGCACTTTTAGGGGTGTTTTAATTTGCTTTTAATTTATTTAGTTCAGCTAAAAGTATGTCAGACAGAGAAGTGCCAGGTCTTGCACAGGGGAGTGTCAGAGGCGTAAATGATTCTGGCGCAGGCACAGGTCGCAGCAGAATATGGGGCGTGGCAGCAGGGGTTTCTTCCCAAGGACTCAGGTCCACATGTCAGCTAGTGGTCGTGTCTTGACCAGTTCTTGATTGGTTGACTCGATCAACAGCAGCACAAGCAGCCTGAGTCTAGAGTCGCTGATGAGCAGCTTTCTTCACCCACATAGTGAAGAAACTACTAACTAGCAGCAGCAGGAAGAACTGGAGCAGGACCTGAACCAGCAGGTGGGGGCATACTTTGACAGCACCCTGCCAGCCGCCATAGAAGATCCGCTGGACTACTTGGCAGCCATTGTTGCCGCAACTGCCAGAGTTTGCCCTGGAAAATCTGTCCTGACTGGCCAGTAGTGTGGCATCAGAGCAGGTGTTTAGTGCAGCAGGGCATAGTTACTCCAAGAAGAACTCGCCTGTCCACCCAAAATGTGGAGAGACTTACTTTTGTCAAGATGAATCAGGCGTGGATCAGCCAGGATTTCCACCCACCAATGCCTGATGCATCAGATTAGATCAGGCATGGCAAACCTGTGGCTCTCCAGCTGTTGTAAAACTTCAACTCCCACCATGCCCTAATGTAGGCTGATAGCTGCATGCAGTCTAGGCATGCTGGGAGTTGTAGTTTTGCAACAGCTGGAGAGCCTCAGGTTGGCCATACCTGGATTAGATCATCCATCTCCACACCATATCACCGTGCCACTCTGTGGTATAATGCTGCTGCTGTTGCTGCCATCTCCACACTATGTCACTTTGACATTCTATGGCCTCCTGATGCTGCCATGTCCACACTATGTCACCCTGCCACTCTGTGGTATCGCGCTGCTGCTGTTGCTGCCATCTACACAGTCACCTTGCCACTCTGTGGCCTCCTGATGCTGTCATCTCCACACTTTGTCACTCTGTGGCCTAATCATACTGCTGCTGTCACCTCCACACTTTGTCATTGTGCGACTTTGTGGCCTCCTGATGCTGGCGCCACCTCCAGACCCTGTCATTGTGCCACTTGGTGGTCTCCTCATGCTGCTTCCACCTCACCACTATGTCATAGGCCACTCTGTGGATCTCATGCTGTTACCACCCTCCCCATTCTATGATGGGGTCGCTATTGTCCTTGTTTGGGCTTCTTGAAATCACCATTTATTTGACCTTTCTTCTGAATGGTCAGAAGGAAGTAAAAATGAGACTCACAACGGATCCTATCTGTGTAGCAGCTGTAAGGCCTGTATGGTCCCATCAGAATTGGCTTAAGATTTGGTAGCCAAAAGCAGCAGTGGGTACAAAACAAGGAAAACATGCAAATATTACCTTCGCGTGTCATCTCTGGTTTAGATCCACTCCTTTTTTTGGCATTACCAATACTGATGGATTACTGAGCAAATGCTGACCGAGTGAAGGCGTATGCTCCTCAGACAGGATCCATTTTTTGTGGGTTATTGTTCTGACGGATCACAGGAAGGCCAAATTAATCAGTGATGTTAACAAAAACTTATTACTGATACCCTCTCCACTCTGTCGGAGAGCTCTGCATGTATAAGCGTTTAATAGAACAGGTTCTGTAGACATCTATGTCGAATCGGCTGAGGAGAGTGTAAAAGGAGTGCACTTCTTCTTGACACTAACATGGACCTGTAAGGCTGAGTTAATACTTCAGTTATTTGGTCAGTTTTGGCCCTGTAACTGCCCAAATAAGTGAAGTGATTCTAATAGCGATGCCTGTCATCTGCATGTCATACTGAATCACAGTATTATTTCACTACCCCAGCACACTCCCTATGCATGTTACTGCAAGGCAAAGTGTTATACTCCCCCATAAAGGCTCTCTGCAGCCAAGAAATAGTAGTTTTTTTATCACGATTCGCCGCAAATATATTCGTATCGAAGCGCATTTTTTCGGAAAATTCGGCGAACTAGCCAAATTGAATTTTTAAGAAATTCGCTCATCTCTAAACTACACATGCCACAAAATAGTGCCATAAAATAATACAACTTGCACCGCAAAAAGCAAGCCAATGTGCATCTTTGAAATGAAAAAATAACTAATAAAAAAATTATGGCTCTTGGAATACGAGGATGAAAAAATAAAGATAACGACCAGGTCATTAAGTGACAAACAATCCTGGTCGTTAAAGAAGTTAAAGAAAAAGTAAAGGAGTTACTCAGACTACTTATTTTTTAAAGGGGCCTCCTAAAAATTTGATCTGCAATCTGATTATTTGGTCCAATTTTGTTTGCACTACTTTTGATAAATTTCACCGTTCCACACCTTTCAGTATAGCATCACTATGCAATTATCCCTCCATAGAAATCATAAAAACTACAGTAGCTTAAGGACATGTCTGGATGTCCTTAAATGGGGTAAATGGCATCCTTTTTGGTGCCTTTTAGCTTCTGAATGAGGTAATAGTATAGTGCCAGTTAAAATTTTAGGCACATCTTATAATTATGATGTATGGAACTGTACAGTGACCTAAAAGTAGTAATACAATTCAAAACTATCTTAGAATTTAAATTCTTCACAGTGGCCTCCCTTAGCCTTGAAATTACAGTAGCTTTGCAGACTCATAGCAATAAACTTTATTAGGTAGCAACAAAAAATGTTTTTCCAATAGTCTTGAAGGAGATATATTGTATATTGAGCACTTGTTAGCTGCTTTTCCTTGACTCTCTGCACTGGGGGACCTGGTCTTCTGAGAAAGAACTCCATCGGTCTCCTTTTTAGTTAAGTACTGTAGCTTACAAGGTCTGAAAGCAGTGTCTAAAAGATGAACAAAATAGGAAGGGAACAGCATAGCTCCAATGAAGGTAGTATTCTCAGATACTAAATAGTATATTACACAGGGAGTGAGAATATTACTCACCTGGTTTAGTTGTGCAATGTTGTTTGGTACAACCAGGACACAGAGCACATTGTACGTAGTAGTTGTTAACCTTAGAAGCTGACATCTTCCACATAACATACTATAGCGTAGTCTTAATGATACTGTTAATATAGGGTAAAATACTTCTCTTATCCACGAGCAACCAACAAAAGCTACCAACAAAATAAAATAAAATAAAACAGAAAACAAAGCTCTAAAGTAAAAGTGGCTCCAGTGCCATTGGCTTATGGATAAAAGCATATGGGTACTTTCACATGTTTTTTAGTGAAGTTTTTATGCACCATTGTGTTTTTGCATATATTTTTTTAAATAATAAAACGCCAGCTTGAGATGCTAGCTGAAGGGATGGGAAACATGTAGAACTCACAAGTGTTTCTCTGCTACTGGCATTTTTGTTAATTAGATGGGTTTTTTTGTCCCACCTATTATAAAAATGCCGCATGTTGTAGCTTTTGCTGTCCCCCAGATGTTTTAGCATCACCGCTTAGCAGTATCCAGAACTCCAGTAGAAATGAATGAAGCGCAAACCCACCCAGCCACTCTGTTTATTACGGGGGCTCCACAGTGTAGGACCCCACCGATCTAATAGTTATCCCATTTTCTGCCTTTTCTTCAAACAGACCCCTGCCGATCTGATATTGATGACTATTGCTGAGTGAAGCATTTGAATCAGAATTCGGTCCGAAATTTAGGAAAACTTTGATTCTAAACGAATCTTAATTTCCTAGTGCTTGTGTGGTAATGAATCAGTTCAACCAAAATGGCAGCTGCACATGTTAGAAAGTGAAAGTAAGTAAGGAGACAAGCCTGGGAACACATCACACATGATGCCGTAAAGCCAACCAATCGACAGGTAGCCATCCCCTCTGATGTCACAGCCCTATAAAAGCCTTATCCCGTGTGGTCTCCGTCATTGTCCTTTAATCTGAGCATAGGAAGAGACGTGGCAAGCACTCATGCACTAGGGACAGTGTTTGCTGCAAACAGTTTTAAAGAACAATATTGGAGAAGAAGAGAGCAGGGTGAGTGCAGGGAGACTTCAGGGAGAGTGTATCGCCGTGTGCATCACTGTGCAGTGCGCCGACATTCATAGTTAATCCTTTAGCAATACAGTTACTGTGCCTCCGTATTAAAGGCAGGTGTAACATATCACCATGTGCATCACTGAAAAGTGCACTGACATTCATAGTTAATCTGTTATTTTAGTAATACAGCTACTGTGCCTCAGTATTAAATGTAGGTGTACTATATCATCATGTATATCACTGACAAGTGCACCGACATTCATAGTTAATCCATTCTGTAGTGATACAGTTACTGTGACTCAGTATTAAATGCAGGTGAGCTTGTTGTCCAACTTAGGCGAACCGCAGAATCGAATTTTCAAAACTTCGCTCATCTCTATTGAGGACCTATCCTGAATATAAGTAATCAATAGTAAAAAGCGGGCAACCACATTAATATCATAGGAGCAGCTTGTATATTAGAAGACATTACCTCAAAATAGCAGGGTCTGAACTCTATAATTAGTTCAATGCTCATAGATTGTTCCATAAGAACTGCCAATGCAATGAATTCATAATGCTGCAATAAAGTGCTAAATGATGTGTAAAAAAACAACTGGCCAAGGCCTGAATAAACTTCTCACAATTGGATTTCTATTATCCTAAATTGTTAAAAAGCATACAGTTATAATTAAACAGCTTTTTGCTAAATGTAAAAAACAGATCACAATTACCTATTCAAAATTCGATTTTCTAAGTCTTAATTAAATTATTACTTCCATTAAAATAATTAAATGCAGATGGCTAATTGAAGAAAACAAGCATAATCTAAGACCAAAACCCTTCAAGTCCAACATTTGTATATTACGCATTGGGTTTGAGGGCAGACTGCACTTAACAGGATCCTGGCAGAAGCTGGATCAGCCTAGGGACAACCTGATGCTACCGATGTGACCCATTGGTGTGGCTGTGTTCCCTCATTCTGAACAAAACATGCATGGATCACATAGAATATATGTTTTCCCAACTCAGTAAATGAAGTCTTCTCTGCAGTTTTGAGCCCCTGCCATTTTTGCTCTTGTTTAAAAAGTGTGCAGATATTGCATACAAGCTATGCAAAGAAGACAAAAGCAAGGAAATCTAAGGGACATTTACTAAGACTGGCTCTCTGTCCTAACATGTATAATATTCCTTGAACGGGTGGACACCTGTTGACTACAGCACCCACTGATAACCAATGCCACTACTAATGAGAAACGTGGGGAAAGACCAGGGTCCTTTTACACAGGTCGGTTTCAGCCTTGAAAAACAGTTGTTTTTTTCGAATTCTAAAATGCGGAAATTCAACTAGAATTTTACAAAATATTCTGACTAACAAGCCTGAATTTAGTGTGATTCAATTCAGAAGAATGAAAGACAGAAAGAGAAGAAGAGATAAAAAAAAGATTTTTGGAACAGAACTGAATTGGCCAGCTGATTTGGCTTAATCTGCACCAAGTCAAATTTTTGATATCCATCATCTTTACCAAAGAGAGCCATTGAGGACATAAGCAAACCAATTACATTCAAATGTGGTCTCTTAAGATAGTAACAGAAAAGATAATAAATGGACCAAAACAGTAGGACCAAACACCACCAAGTATTGGATACCAAAACAAACATTCAGCGCCACCTGTCTGGACATTCATACAATCTTGCAGTTTCCTGTACTTAGTCATCCTGGCTTGTATATTTAAACAAATTTGCATAAATATGTATCATAACCTTACACAGCATTTAGGAGGGGACCGGAGGTAGGTTATGGCAGGTACTCTAACAAGACTTTAAGCGTGATGGTTATACTACTCTCTGCCCTCTCAGTTAAGGTCTTAGGTTGCAGTGCATTAACAATGTCACATAGAATGGAATGACAGTTATTCAGGGTCCAAGCGACATAGAGTTCAAATAGGCTGGCTGCCTAGGTCCCCCAGGGTGCTCTGAACTTTCCAAAACACAGACTAGCTACAATTTTCCCCTTCATTATCTTTAGAGGTTACAGGTCTTCAGGCCTCTCTCACTCTAGGCTACTCTATCCCTCTCACTTCTGGACTCCTCAGGAGGTGTGGCACTACCCTTTTCGGCATGATATACTCACGTTTTTTTCCTGAACAGAGGCATTTTCCTTTTTGAGTACTTGTGTCTTTGAAAGCCATAACTTGTTTTCTATTCATTTATGTATATCATTTTTGCACCTTTTCTTGGTGATACTGGTGCTTTATTTTTATTTCATTTTTACTTCAGAATTTTTTTGTTTTTATTTTTAATACCTTGGAAAATGTAAAAAAGGGAAAAACAGTAGTGTTGAGCGAACAGTTCGAGCATAGTTCAGGTTCGTACCGAATTTTGGGGTGTTCGGGACACAGACCCGAACCCGAAAATTTTCAGAAAAGTTTGGGTTCGGGTCCGTTGTTGGGCGATTTCTTCCCACTCTCTGAAGGGCTGCACAGCAGCCAATCAGCTAGCGTTTTACTTTTTGCCCTAAGAGCCCATCACAGCCATGCCTACTAATGGCATATCTGTGATTGGCCAAGTGCAGCATGTGACCAAGCCTCTATTTAAGCTGGAGTCACGTAGCGCCACACGTCACACTGCTCTGATTAGTGTAGGGAGAGGACGCAGCTTCTGTGAGGGCGAGATTAGGCAGGAAAAAGTCAGCAAAAGCACCTAATGAAGTGATAGATCTACAGCTGTGAATGATTCAACTTCTGTTAGTTAATTGTTCACTGGTTTTTAGGCTGCACAGAGTGTTTTTCTGTCACTTTTTTCTGGGGTGATCGGCTGACATTTTGTGACTTGTGGTGCACCAGAACAAGCTGCCACCAAGTCCATCAATCCATCAATACTATTTTTTTTTTTTTTTTTTTTGCTATATCCTACATCAGGGGCTTGGGTGTGCTTATTGTCACCCCTAGAAACTCAGGATAGCAATTTCTATATTTTATTAAGGGGTTAAATACAATTGCCAAAATACTAATCCCCTAAATCTGGTGTTCCAGCACTGGCTAGCCAAGTATAATACTGTCTGCTGTCTGGCAAAGGATAGATTATTTTCTGTGGTGAAATTCAATTGCCAAAATAGCAATCCCCTAGATCTGGTGTCCCAGCACTGGCTGGCAAAGTATAATAGTGTCCGTCAAAACATATATTTTGTTCTGGGGTGAAATTCAATTGCCAAGATAGCAATACCATAAATCTGGTGTCACAGCTGTGGCTGGCAAAGTATAATAGTGTCCGCCAAAACATATATTTTGTTCTGGGGTGAAATTCAATAGCCAAAATAGCAATACCTTGAATCTGGTGTCCCAGCTGTTGCAGGCCAAGTGTTAATTTGTCCGAAAAAGGGTATATTTTGTTCTGGGGTGAAATTAATTTGCCAAAATAGCAATACCATAAATCTGGTGTTCCAGTAGTGGCTGGCAAAGTATAATAGTGTCTGCCAAAACATATATTTTGTTCTGGGGTGAAATTCAATCACCAAAATAGCAATACCATAAATCTGGTGTTCCAGTAGTGGCTGGCAAAGTATAATAGTGTCTGCCAAAACATATATTTTGTTCTAGGGTGAAATTCAATCGCCAAAATAGCAATACCATAAATCTGGTGTTCCAGTAGTGGCTGGCAAAGTATAATAGTGTCCACCAAAACATATATTTTGTTCTGGGGTGAAATTCAATTGCCAAAATAGCAATAACATAAATCTGGTGTCACAACTGTGGCTGGCAAAGTATAATATTGTCCGCCAAAACATATATTTTGTTCTGCGGTGAAATTCAATTGCCAAAATAGCAATACCATAAATCTGCTGTCACAGCTGTGGCTGGCAAAGTATAATATTGTCCGCCAGAACATATATTTTGTTCTGGGGTGAAATTCAATTGCCAAAATAGCAATACCCTGCATCTGGTGTCCCAGCTGTTGCAGGCAAAGTGTTAATCTGTCCGTAAAACGGTATATTTTGTTCTGGGGTGAAATTCAATTGCCAAAATAGCAATACCTTGAATCTGGTGTCCCAGCTGTTGCAGGCCAAGTGTTAATCTGTCCGTAAAAGGGTATATTACACTCAAGATGTATATACAAGTGCTGAGAGGGTCATTCTCATTAACTTCACACGCTACCGTGCATCTCCCATTGTATTTCTGTCCGTTAAAGGGTATATTACACAAAGTGTTAAAATGCAATTGCTGAAGGCATAATCCTACATATTTTTTCTCACGCTACTGTGCATCTCCAAGTGTAAATCTGTCCATAAAAGGATACCTTTCATCCAGGGCCTAAATACTAGCCCTAAAAGAAATATTCCCCAAAATCAGTGGTTACTGCTGTGCCTGGATTAGTGTAATACGCTACATAAATAAATAGGCAGATAGTGTTAGGTGCCTGTAAAAAAGGCATGAATTTGAAATCAATACATTGGGCCAAATATTTTTTTCTTATTGTGGTGCTTGGTGAATTGTAACAATGAGGAAAACATCTAGTAAGGGACGCGGTCGTGGTGGTGTTAGTGTACCCTCTGGTGCTGGGAGAGGTCATGGCCATTCTGCCACAGCCACACGTCCTAGTGAACCAACTACCGCGGGTTCCAGTACCCGTCAGGAATTACAGCGATATTTGGTGGGGCCCAATGCCGTTCTAAGGATGGTAAGACCTGAGCAGGTACAGGAGCTAGTGAATTGGGTGGCCGACAGTGGATCCAGCACGTTCACAACATTATCACTAGAGATGAGCGAACACCTGGATGTTCGGGTTCGAGAAGTTCGCCGAACTTCCCGAAAATGTTCGGGTTCGGGATCCGACTCGACCCGAATTTTATCCCGAACCCGAACCCCATTGAAGTCAATGGGGACCAGAACTTTTAGGCACTAAAAAGGCTGTAAAATAGTCCAGGAACGGGCTAGAGGGCTGCCAAAGGCAGTAAAATGTAGGTAAATCCCTGCAAACAAATGTGGATAGGGAAATTAATTAAAATAAAATAAAATAAATAAAATTTAACCAATATCAATTGGAGACAGGTCCCACTGCAAGGAATCATGCGTCATATCACTCAACACTGGAGAAGGCCACTTTCAGTTATTTCGGCCCCAGCACCAAGACAGAGAAGAGAGGTCCCACAGCAAGGAATCATGCGTCATATCAACCACCACAGGAGAAGGCCACTCTCAGTTATTTCGGCCAGCACCCAGACCGAGGAGAGTGGTCCCACAGCAAGGAATCATGCGTCATATCAACCACCACCGGAGAAGTCCACTCTCAGTTATTTCGGCCCAGCACCCAGACAGAGGAGAGAGGTCCCACAGCAAGGAATCATGCGTCATATCAACCACCACCGGAGAAGGCCACTCTCAGTTATTTCAGCCCAGCACCCAGACAGAGGAGAGAGGTCCCACAGCAAGGAATCATGCGTCATATCAACCACCACCGGAGAAGGCCACTTCAGTTATTTCAGCCCAGCACCCAGACAGAGGATACAGGTCCCACAGCAAGGAATCCTGCGTCATATCAACCACCACTGGAGAAGGCCATTTTCAGTTATTTAGGCCCCAGCACCCAGTCAGAGGAGAGAGGTCCCACAGCAAGGAATCATGCGTCATATAAACCACCACCGGAAAAGACCACTCTCAGTTATTTCGGCCAGCACCTAGACCGAGGAGAGAGGTCCCACAGCAAGGAATCATGCGTCATATCAACCACCACTGGAGAAGGCCATTTTCAGTTATTTAGGCCCCAGCACCCAGTCAGAGGAGAGAGGTCCCACAGCAAGGAATCATGCGTCATATCAACCACCACCGGAGAAGTCCACTCTCAGTTATTTCAGCCCAGCACCCAGACAGAGGAGAGAGGTCCCACAGCAAGGAATCATGCGTCATATCAACCACCACCGGAGAAGGCCACTCTCAGTTATTTCAGCCCAGCACCCAGACAGAGGATACAGGTCCCACAGCAAGGAATCCTAGCGTCATATCAACCACCACTGGAGAAGGCCATTTTCAGTTATTTAGGCCCCAGCACCCAGTCAGAGGAGAGAGGTCCCACAGCAAGGAATCATGCGTCATATCAGCCACCACCGGAGAAGGCCACTCTCAGTTATTTCAGCCCAGCACCCAGACAGAGGAGAGAGGTCCCACACAAGGAATCATGCATCATATCATCCATCACAGGAGAAGGCCATTTTCAGTTATTTAGGCCCCAGCACCCAGTCAGAGGAGAGAGGTCCCACAGCAAGAAATCATGCGTCATATCAACCACCACTGGAGAAGGCCATTTTCAGTTATTTAGGCCACAGCACCCAGTCAGAAGAGAGAGGTCCCACAGCAAGGAATCATGCGTCATATCAACCACCACCGGAGAAGGCCACTCTCATTTATTTTAGCCCAGCACCCAGACAGAGGAGAGAGGTCCCACAGCAAGGAATTATGCGTCATATCAACCACCACTGGAGAAGGCCATTTTCAGTTATTTAGGCCCCAGCACCCAGTCAGAGGAGAGAGGTCCCACAGCAAGGAATCATGCGTCATATCAACCACCACCGGAAAAGACCACTCTCAGTTATTTCGGCCAGCACCCAGACAGAGAGAGAGGTCCCACAGCAAGGAATCATGCGTCATATCAACCACCACTGGAGAAGGCCATTTTCAGTTATTTAGGCCCCAGCACCCAGTCAGAGGAGAGAGGTCCCACAGCAAGGAATCATGCGTCATATCAACCACCACCGGAGAAGGCCACTCTCAGTTATTTCAGCCCAGCACCCAGATAGAGGAGAGAGGTCCCACAGCAAGGAATTATGCGTCATATCAACCACCACTGGAGAAGGCCATTTTCAGTTATTTAGGCCCCAGCACCCAGTCAGAGGAGAGAGGTCCCACAGCAAGAAATCATGCGTCATATCAACCACCACTGGAGAAGGCCACTCTCAGTTATTCAAGCCCAGCACCCAGACAGAGGAGAGAGGTCCCACAGCAAGGAATCATGCGTCATATCAACCACCACCGGAGAAGGCCACTCTCAGTTATTTCAGCCCAGCACCCAGACAGAGGATACAGGTCCCACAGCAAGGAATCATGCGTCATATCAACCACCACCGGAGAAGGCCACTCTCAGTTATTTCAGCCCAGCACCCAGGCAGAGGATACAGGTCCCACAGCAAGGAATCATGCGTCATATCAACCACCACTGGAGAATGCGATTTTCAGTTATTTAGGCCCAGCACCCAGTCAGAGGAGAGAGGTCCCACAGCAAGGAATCATGCGTCATATCAACCACCACCGGAGAAGACCACTCTCAGTTATTTCGGCCCAGCACCCAGACAGAGGAGAGAGGTCCCACAGCAAGGAATCATGCGTCATATCAACCACCACCGGAGAAGGCCACTCTCAGTTATTTTAGCCCAGCACCCAGACAGAGGATACAGGTCCCACGGCAAGGAATCCTGCGTCATATCAACCACCACTGGAGAAGGCCATTTTCAGTTATTTAGGCCCCAGCACCCAGTCAGAGGAGAGAGGTCCCACAGCAAGGAATCATGCGTCATATCAACCACCACCGGAAAAGGACACTCTCAGTTTTTTCGGCCAGCACCCAGACCGAGGAGAGAGGTCCCACAGCAAGGAATCATGCGTCATATCAACCACCACCGGAGAAGGCCACTCTCAGTTATTTCAGCCCAGCACCCAGACAGAGGAGAGAGTTCCCACAGCAAGGAATCATGCGTCATATCAACCACCACCGGAGAAGGCCACTCTCAGTTATTTCGGCCCAGCACCCAGACAGAGGAGAGAGGTCCCACAGCAAGGAATCATGCGTCATATCAACCACCACCGGAGAAGGCCACTCTCAGTTATTTTAGAATTTAAATTCTTCACAGTGGCCTCCCTTAGCCTTGAAATTACAGTAGCTTTGCAGACTCATAGCAATAAACTTTATTAGGTAGCAACAAAAAATGTTTTTCCAATAGTCTTGAAGGAGATATATTGTATATTGAGCACTTGTTAGCTGCTTTTCCTTGACTCTCTGCACTGGGGGACCTGGTCTTCTGAGAAAGAACTCCATCGGTCTCCTTTTTAGTTAAGTACTGTAGCTTACAAGGTCTGAAAGCAGTGTCTAAAAGATGAACAAAATAGGAAGGGAACAGCATAGCTCCAATGAAGGTAGTATTCTCAGATACTAAATAGTATATTACACAGGGAGTGAGAATATTACTCACCTGGTTTAGTTGTGCAATGTTGTTTGGTACAACCAGGACACAGAGCACATTGTACGTAGTAGTTGTTAACCTTAGAAGCTGACATCTTCCACATAACATACTATAGCGTAGTCTTAATGATACTGTTAATATAGGGTAAAATACTTCTCTTATCCACGAGCAACCAACAAAAGCTACCAACAAAATAAAATAAAATAAAACAGAAAACAAAGCTCTAAAGTAAAAGTGGCTCCAGTGCCATTGGCTTATGGATAAAAGCATATGGGTACTTTCACATGTTTTTTTAGTGAAGTTTTTATGCACCATTGTGTTTTTGCATATATTTTTTTTAAATAATAAAACGCCAGCTTGAGATGCTAGCTGAAGGGATGGGAAACATGTAGAACTCACAAGTGTTTCTCTGCTACTGGCATTTTTGTTAATTAGATGGGTTTTTTTTGTCCCACCTATTATAAAAAATGCCGCATGTTGTAGCTTTTGCTGTCCCCCCCAGATGTTTTAGCATCACCGTTTAGCAGTATCCAGAACTCCAGTAGAAATGAATGAAGCGCAAACCCACCCAGCCACTCTGTTTATTACGGGGGGCTCCACAGTGTAGGACCCCCACCGATCTAATAGTTATCCCATTTTCTGCCTTTTCTTCAAACAGACCCCTGCCGATCTGATATTGATGACTATTGCTGAGTGAAGCATTTGAATCAGAATTCGGTCCGAAATTTAGGAAAACTTTGATTCTAAACGAATCTTAATTTCCTAGTGCTTGTGTGGTAATGAATCAGTTCAACCAAAATGGCAGCTGCACATGTTAGAAAGTGAAAGTAAGTAAGGAGACAAGCCTGGGAACACATCACACATGATGCCGTAAAGCCAACCAATCGACAGGTAGCCATCCCTCTGATGTCACAGCCCTATAAAAGCCTTATCCCGTGTGGTCTCCGTCATTGTCCTTTAATCTGAGCATAGGAAGAGACGTGGCAAGCACTCATGCACTAGGGACAGTGTTTGCTGCAAACAGTTTTAAAGAACAATATTGGAGAAGAAGAGAGCAGGGTGAGTGCAGGGAGACTTCAGGGAGAGTGTATCGCCGTGTGCATCACTGTGCAGTGCGCCGACATTCATAGTTAATCCTTTAGCAATACAGTTACTGTGCCTCCGTATTAAAGGCAGGTGTAACATATCACCATGTGCATCACTGAAAAGTGCACTGACATTCATAGTTAATCTGTTATTTTAGTAATACAGCTACTGTGCCTCAGTATTAAATGTAGGTGTACTATATCATCATGTATATCACTGACAAGTGCACCGACATTCATAGTTAATCCATTCTGTAGTGATACAGTTACTGTGACTCAGTATTAAATGCAGGTGAGCTTGTTGTCCAACTTAGGCGAACCGCAGAATCGAATTTTCAAAACTTCGCTCATCTCTATTGAGGACCTATCCTGAATATAAGTAATCAATAGTAAAAGCGGGCAACCACATTAATATCATAGGAGCAGCTTGTATATTAGAAGACATTACCTCAAAATAGCAGGGTCTGAACTCTATAATTAGTTCAATGCTCATAGATTGTTCCATAAGAACTGCCAATGCAATGAATTCATAATGCTGCAATAAAGTGCTAAATGATGTGTAAAAACAACTGGCCAAGGCCTGAATAAACTTCTCACAATTGGATTTCTATTATCCTAAATTGTTAAAAAGCATACAGTTATAATTAAACAGCTTTTTGCTAAATGTAAAAACAGATCACAATTACCTATTCAAAATTCGATTTTCTAAGTCTTAATTAAATTATTACTTCCATTAAAATAATTAAATGCAGATGGCTAATTGAAGAAAACAAGCATAATCTAAGACCAAAACCCTTCAAGTCCAACATTTGTATATTACGCATTGGGTTTGAGGGCAGACTGCACTTAACAGGATCCTGGCAGAAGCTGGATCAGCCTAGGGACAACCTGATGCTACCGATGTGACCCATTGGTGTGGCTGTGTTCCCTCATTCTGAACAAAACATGCATGGATCACATAGAATATATGTTTTCCCAACTCAGTAAATGAAGTCTTCTCTGCAGTTTTGAGCCCCTGCCATTTTTGCTCTTGTTTAAAAAGTGTGCAGATATTGCATACAAGCTATGCAAAGAAGACAAAAGCAAGGAAATCTAAGGGACATTTACTAAGACTGGCTCTCTGTCCTAACATGTATAATATTCCTTGAACGGGTGGACACCTGTTGACTACAGCACCCACTGATAACCAATGCCACTACTAATGAGAAACGTGGGGAAAGACCAGGGTCCTTTTACACAGGTCGGTTTCAGCCTTGAAAAACAGTTGTTTTTTTCGAATTCTAAAATGCGGAAATTCAACTAGAATTTTACAAAATATTCTGACTAACAAGCCTGAATTTAGTGTGATTCAATTCAGAAGAATGAAAGACAGAAAGAGAAGAAGAGATAAAAAAAAGATTTTTGGAACAGAACTGAATTGGCCAGCTGATTTGGCTTAATCTGCACCAAGTCAAATTTTTGATATCCATCATCTTTACCAAAGAGAGCCATTGAGGACATAAGCAAACCAATTACATTCAAATGTGGTCTCTTAAGATAGTAACAGAAAAGATAATAAATGGACCAAAACAGTAGGACCAAACACCACCAAGTATTGGATACCAAAACAAACATTCAGCGCCACCTGTCTGGACATTCATACAATCTTGCAGTTTCCTGTACTTAGTCATCCTGGCTTGTATATTTAAACAAATTTGCATAAATATGTATCATAACCTTACACAGCATTTAGGAGGGGACCGGAGGTAGGTTATGGCAGGTACTCTAACAAGACTTTAAGCGTGATGGTTATACTACTCTCTGCCCTCTCAGTTAAGGTCTTAGGTTGCAGTGCATTAACAATGTCACATAGAATGGAATGACAGTTATTCAGGGTCCAAGCGACATAGAGTTCAAATAGGCTGGCTGCCTAGGTCCCCCAGGGTGCTCTGAACTTTCCAAAACACAGACTAGCTACAATTTTCCCCTTCATTATCTTTAGAGGTTACAGGTCTTCAGGCCTCTCTCACTCTAGGCTACTCTATCCCTCTCACTTCTGGACTCCTCAGGAGGTGTGGCACTACCCTTTTCGGCATGATATACTCACGTTTTTTCCTGAACAGAGGCATTTTCCTTTTGAGTACTTGTGTCTTTGAAAGCCATAACTTGTTTTCTATTCATTTATGTATATCATTTTGCACCTTTTCTTGGTGATACTGGTGCTTTATTTTTATTTCATTTTTACTTCAGAATTTTTTGTTTTTATTTTTAATACCTTGGAAAATGTAAAAAGGGAAAAACAGTAGTGTTGGAGCGAACAGTTCGAGCATAGTTCAGGTTCGTACCGAATTTTGGGGTGTTCGGGACACAGACCCGAACCCGAAAATTTTCAGAAAAGTTTGGGTTCGGGTCCGTTGTTGGGCGATTTCTTCCCACTCTCTGAAGGGCTGCACAGCAGCCAATCAGCTAGCGTTTTACTTTTTGCTCTAAGAGCCCATCACAGCCATGCCTACTAATGGCATATCTGTGATTGGCCAAGTGCAGCATGTGACCAAGCCTCTATTTAAGCTGGAGTCACGTAGCGCCACACGTCACACTGCTCTGATTAGTGTAGGGAGAGGACGCAGCTTCTGTGAGGGCGAGATTAGGCAGGAAAAAGTCAGCAAAAGCACCTAATGAAGTGATAGATCTACAGCTGTGAATGATTCAACTTCTGTTAGTTAATTGTTCACTGGTTTTAGGCTGCACAGAGTGTTTTTCTGTCACTTTTTTCTGGGGTGATCGGCTGACATTTTGTGACTTGTGGTGCACCAGAACAAGCTGCCACCAAGTCCATCAATCCATCAATACTATTTTTTTTTTTTTTTTTTTGCTATATCCTACATCAGGGGCTTGGGTGTGCTTATTGTCACCCCTAGAAACTCAGGATAGCAATTTCTATATTTTATTAAGGGGTTAAATACAATTGCCAAAATACTAATCCCCTAAATCTGGTGTTCCAGCACTGGCTAGCCAAGTATAATACTGTCTGCTGTCTGGCAAAGGATAGATTATTTTCTGTGGTGAAATTCAATTGCCAAAATAGCAATCCCCTAGATCTGGTGTCCCAGCACTGGCTGGCAAAGTATAATAGTGTCCGTCAAAACATATATTTTGTTCTGGGGTGAAATTCAATTGCCAAGATAGCAATACCATAAATCTGGTGTCACAGCTGTGGCTGGCAAAGTATAATAGTGTCCGCCAAAACATATATTTTGTTCTGGGGTGAAATTCAATAGCCAAAATAGCAATACCTTGAATCTGGTGTCCCAGCTGTTGCAGGCCAAGTGTTAATTTGTCCGAAAAAGGGTATATTTTGTTCTGGGGTGAAATTAATTTGCCAAAATAGCAATACCATAAATCTGGTGTTCCAGTAGTGGCTGGCAAAGTATAATAGTGTCTGCCAAAACATATATTTTGTTCTGGGGTGAAATTCAATCACCAAAATAGCAATACCATAAATCTGGTGTTCCAGTAGTGGCTGGCAAAGTATAATAGTGTCTGCCAAAACATATATTTTGTTCTAGGGTGAAATTCAATCGCCAAAATAGCAATACCATAAATCTGGTGTTCCAGTAGTGGCTGGCAAAGTATAATAGTGTCCACCAAAACATATATTTTGTTCTGGGGTGAAATTCAATTGCCAAAATAGCAATAACATAAATCTGGTGTCACAACTGTGGCTGGCAAAGTATAATATTGTCCGCCAAAACATATATTTTGTTCTGCGGTGAAATTCAATTGCCAAAATAGCAATACCATAAATCTGCTGTCACAGCTGTGGCTGGCAAAGTATAATATTGTCCGCCAGAACATATATTTTGTTCTGGGGTGAAATTCAATTGCCAAAATAGCAATACCCTGCATCTGGTGTCCCAGCTGTTGCAGGCAAAGTGTTAATCTGTCCGTAAACGGTATATTTTGTTCTGGGGTGAAATTCAATTGCCAAAATAGCAATACCTTGAATCTGGTGTCCCAGCTGTTGCAGGCCAAGTGTTAATCTGTCCGTAAAAGGGTATATTACACTCAAGATGTATATACAAGTGCTGAGAGGGTCATTCTCATTAACTTCACACGCTACCGTGCATCTCCCATTGTATTTCTGTCCGTTAAAGGGTATATTACACAAAGTGTTAAAATGCAATTGCTGAAGGCATAATCCTACATATTTTTCTCACGCTACTGTGCATCTCCAAGTGTAAATCTGTCCATAAAAGGATACCTTTCATCCAGGGCCTAAATACTAGCCCTAAAAGAAATATTCCCCAAAATCAGTGGTTACTGCTGTGCCTGGATTAGTGTAATACGCTACATAAATAAATAGGCAGATAGTGTTAGGTGCCTGTAAAAAAGGCATGAATTTGAAATCAATACATTGGGCCAAATATTTTTTTCTTATTGTGGTGCTTGGTGAATTGTAACAATGAGGAAAACATCTAGTAAGGGACGCGGTCGTGGTGGTGTTAGTGTACCCTCTGGTGCTGGGAGAGGTCATGGCCATTCTGCCACAGCCACACGTCCTAGTGAACCAACTACCGCGGGTTCCAGTACCCGTCAGGAATTACAGCGATATTTGGTGGGGCCCAATGCCGTTCTAAGGATGGTAAGACCTGAGCAGGTACAGGAGCTAGTGAATTGGGTGGCCGACAGTGGATCCAGCACGTTCACAACATTATCACTAGAGATGAGCGAACACCTGGATGTTCGGGTTCGAGAAGTTCGGCCGAACTTCCCGAAAATGTTCGGGTTCGGGATCCGACTCGACCCGAATTTTATCCCGAACCCGAACCCCATTGAAGTCAATGGGGACCAGAACTTTTAGGCACTAAAAAGGCTGTAAAATAGTCCAGGAACGGGCTAGAGGGCTGCCAAAGGCAGTAAAATGTAGGTAAATCCCTGCAAACAAATGTGGATAGGGAAATTAATTAAAATAAAATAAAATAAATAAAATTTAACCAATATCAATTGGAGACAGGTCCCACTGCAAGGAATCATGCGTCATATCACTCAACACTGGAGAAGGCCACTTTCAGTTATTTCGGCCCCAGCACCAAGACAGAGAAGAGAGGTCCCACAGCAAGGAATCATGCGTCATATCAACCACCACAGGAGAAGGCCACTCTCAGTTATTTCGGCCAGCACCCAGACCGAGGAGAGTGGTCCCACAGCAAGGAATCATGCGTCATATCAACCACCACCGGAGAAGTCCACTCTCAGTTATTTCGGCCCAGCACCCAGACAGAGGAGAGAGGTCCCACAGCAAGGAATCATGCGTCATATCAACCACCACCGGAGAAGGCCACTCTCAGTTATTTCAGCCCAGCACCCAGACAGAGGAGAGAGGTCCCACAGCAAGGAATCATGCGTCATATCAACCACCACCGGAGAAGGCCACTCTCAGTTATTTCAGCCCAGCACCCAGACAGAGGATACAGGTCCCACAGCAAGGAATCCTGCGTCATATCAACCACCACTGGAGAAGGCCATTTTCAGTTATTTAGGCCCCAGCACCCAGTCAGAGGAGAGAGGTCCCACAGCAAGGAATCATGCGTCATATAAACCACCACCGGAAAAGACCACTCTCAGTTATTTCGGCCAGCACCTAGACCGAGGAGAGAGGTCCCACAGCAAGGAATCATGCGTCATATCAACCACCACTGGAGAAGGCCATTTTCAGTTATTTAGGCCCCAGCACCCAGTCAGAGGAGAGAGGTCCCACAGCAAGGAATCATGCGTCATATCAACCACCACCGGAGAAGTCCACTCTCAGTTATTTCAGCCCAGCACCCAGACAGAGGAGAGAGGTCCCACAGCAAGGAATCATGCGTCATATCAACCACCACCGGAGAAGGCCACTCTCAGTTATTTCAGCCCAGCACCCAGACAGAGGATACAGGTCCCACAGCAAGGAATCCTGCGTCATATCAACCACCACTGGAGAAGGCCATTTTCAGTTATTTAGGCCCCAGCACCCAGTCAGAGGAGAGAGGTCCCACAGCAAGGAATCATGCGTCATATCAGCCACCACCGGAGAAGGCCACTCTCAGTTATTTCAGCCCAGCACCCAGACAGAGGAGAGAGGTCCCACACAAGGAATCATGCATCATATCATCCATCACAGGAGAAGGCCATTTTCAGTTATTTAGGCCCCAGCACCCAGTCAGAGGAGAGAGGTCCCACAGCAAGAAATCATGCGTCATATCAACCACCACTGGAGAAGGCCATTTTCAGTTATTTAGGCCACAGCACCCAGTCAGAAGAGAGAGGTCCCACAGCAAGGAATCATGCGTCATATCAACCACCACCGGAGAAGGCCACTCTCATTTATTTTAGCCCAGCACCCAGACAGAGGAGAGAGGTCCCACAGCAAGGAATTATGCGTCATATCAACCACCACTGGAGAAGGCCATTTTCAGTTATTTAGGCCCCAGCACCCAGTCAGAGGAGAGAGGTCCCACAGCAAGGAATCATGCGTCATATCAACCACCACCGGAAAAGACCACTCTCAGTTATTTCGGCCAGCACCCAGACAGAGGAGAGAGGTCCCACAGCAAGGAATCATGCGTCATATCAACCACCACTGGAGAAGGCCATTTTCAGTTATTTAGGCCCCAGCACCCAGTCAGAGGAGAGAGGTCCCACAGCAAGGAATCATGCGTCATATCAACCACCACCGGAGAAGGCCACTCTCAGTTATTTCAGCCCAGCACCCAGATAGAGGAGAGAGGTCCCACAGCAAGGAATTATGCGTCATATCAACCACCACTGGAGAAGGCCATTTTCAGTTATTTAGGCCCCAGCACCCAGTCAGAGGAGAGAGGTCCCACAGCAAGAAATCATGCGTCATATCAACCACCACTGGAGAAGGCCACTCTCAGTTATTCAAGCCCAGCACCCAGACAGAGAGAGAGGTCCCACAGCAAGGAATCATGCGTCATATCAACCACCACCGGAGAAGGCCACTCTCAGTTATTTCAGCCCAGCACCCAGACAGAGGATACAGGTCCCACAGCAAGGAATCATGCGTCATATCAACCACCACCGGAGAAGGCCACTCTCAGTTATTTCAGCCCAGCACCCAGGCAGAGGATACAGGTCCCACAGCAAGGAATCATGCGTCATATCAACCACCACTGGAGAATGCGATTTTCAGTTATTTAGGCCCAGCACCCAGTCAGAGGAGAGAGGTCCCACAGCAAGGAATCATGCGTCATATCAACCACCACCGGAGAAGACCACTCTCAGTTATTTCGCCCAGCACCCAGACAGAGGAGAGAGGTCCCACAGCAAGGAATCATGCGTCATATCAACCACCACCGGAGAAGGCCACTCTCAGTTATTTTAGCCCAGCACCCAGACAGAGGATACAGGTCCCACGGCAAGGAATCCTGCGTCATATCAACCACCACTGGAGAAGGCCATTTTCAGTTATTTAGGCCCCAGCACCCAGTCAGAGGAGAGAGGTCCCACAGCAAGGAATCATGCGTCATATCAACCACCACCGGAAAAGGACACTCTCAGTTTTTTCGGCCAGCACCCAGACCGAGGAGAGAGGTCCCACAGCAAGGAATCATGCGTCATATCAACCACCACCGGAGAAGGCCACTCTCAGTTATTTCAGCCCAGCACCCAGACAGAGGAGAGAGTTCCCACAGCAAGGAATCATGCGTCATATCAACCACCACCGGAGAAGGCCACTCTCAGTTATTTCGGCCCAGCACCCAGACAGAGGAGAGGGTCCCACAGCAAGGAATCATGCGTCATATCAACCACCACCGGAGAAGGCCACTCTCAGTTATTTTAGCCCAGCACCCAGACAGAGGATACAGGTCCCACAGCAAGGAATCCTGCGTCATATCAACCACCACTGGAGAAGGCCATTTTCAGTTATTTAGGCCCCAGCACCCAGTCAGAGGAGAGAGGTCCCACAGCAAGGAATCATGCGTCATATCAACCACCACCGGAAAAGGCCACTCTCAGTTATTTCGGCCAGCACCCAGACCGAGGAGAGAGGTCCCACAGCAAGGAATCATGCGTCATATCAACCACCACCGGAGAAGTCCACTCTCAGTTATTTCGGCCCAGCACCCAGACAGAGGAGAGAGGTCCCACAGCAAGGAATCATGCGTCATATCAACCACCACCGGAGAAGGCCACTCTCAGTTATTTAAGCCCAGCAACCAGACAGAGGAGAGAGGTCCCACAGCAAGGAATCATGCGTCATATCAACCGCCACTGGAGAAGGCCATTTTCAGTTATTTAGGCCCCAGCACCCAGTCAGAGGAGAGAGGTCCCACAGCAAGAAATCATGCGTCATATCAACCACCACTGGAGAATGCCACTCTCAGTTATTTCAGCCCAGCACCCAGACAGAGGAGAGAGGTCCCACAGCAAGGAATCATGCGTCATATCAACCACCACCGGAGAAGGCCACTCTCAGTTATTTCAGCCCAGCACCCAGACAGAGGAGAGAGGTCCCACAGCAAGGAATCATGCGTCATATCAACCACCACCGGAGAAGGCCACTTTCAGTTATTTCAGCCCAGCTCCCAGACAGAGGATACAGGTCCCACAGCAAGGAATCATGCGTCATATCAACCACCACTGGAGAAGGCCATTTTCAGTTATTTAGGCCCCAGCACCCAGTCAGAGGAGAGAGGTCCCACAGCAAGGAATCATGCGTCATATCAACCACCACCGGAGAAGGCCACTCTCAGTTATTTCAGCCCAGCACCCAGACAGAGGAGAGAGGTCCCACAGTGAGAAATCATGCGTCATATCAACCACCACTGGAGAAGGCCATTTTCAGTTATTTAGGCCACAGCACCCAGTCAGAAGAGAGAGGTCCAACAGCAAGGAATCATGCGTCATATCAACCACCACCGGAGAAGGCCACTCTCAATTATTTCGGCCCAGCACCCAGACAGAGGAGAGAGGTCCCACAGCAAGGAATCATGCGTCATATCAACCACCACCGGAGAAGGCCACTCTCAGTTATTTCAGCCCAGCACCCAGACAGAGGAGAGAGGTCCCACAGCAAGGAATCATGCGTCATATCAACCGCCACTGGAGAAGGCCATTTTCAGTTATTTAGGCCCCAGCACCCAGTCAGAGGAGAGAGGTCCCACAGCAAGAAATCATGCGTCATATCAACCACCACTGGAGAATGCCACTCTCAGTTATTTCAGCCCAGCACCCAGACAGAGGAGAGAGGTCCCACAGCAAGGAATCATGCGTCATATCAACCACCACCGGAGAAGGCCACTCTCAGTTGTTTCAGCCCAGCACCCAGACAGAGGAGAGAGTTCCCACAGCAAGGAATCATGTGTCATATCAACCACCACCGGAGAAGGCCACTCTCAGTTATTTCAGCCCAGCACCCAGACAGAGGATACAGGTCCCACAGCAAGGAATCATGCGTCATATCAACCACCACTCGAGAAGGCCATTTTCAGTTATTTAGGCCCCAGCACCCAGTCAGAGGAGAGAGGTCCCACAGCAAGGAATCATGCGTCATATCAACCACCACCGGAGAAGGCCACTCTCAGTTATTTCAGCCCAGCACCCAGACAGAGGAGAGAGGTCCCACAGCAAGAAATCATGCGTCATATCAACCACCACTGGAGAAGGCCATTTTCAGTTATTTAGGCCACAGCACCGAGTCAGAAGAGAGAGGTCCCACAGCAAGGAATCATGCGTCATATCAACCACCACCGGAGAAGGCCACTCTCAGTTATTTCGGCCCAGCACCCAGACAGAGGAGAGAGGTCCCACAGCAAGGAATCATGCGTCATATCAACCACCACCGGAGAAGGCCACTCTCAGTTATTTTAGCCCAGCACCCAGACAGAGGAGAGAGGTCCCACAGCAAGGAATCCTGCGTCATATCAACCACCACTGGAGAAGGCCATTTTCAGTTATTTAGGCCCCAGCACCCAGTCAGAGGAGAGAGGTCCCACAGCATGGAATCATGCGTCATATCAACCACCACCGGAAAAGGCCACTCTCAGTTATTTCGGCCAGCACCCAGACCGAGGAGAGAGGTCCCACAGCAAGGAATCATGCGTCATATCAACCACCACCGGAGAAGTCCACTCTCAGTTATTTCGGCCCAGCACCCAGACAGACGAGAGAGGTCCCACAGCAAGGAATCATGCGTCATATCAACCACCACCGGAGAAGGCCACTCTCAGTTTTTTCAGCCCAGCACCCAGACAGAGGAGAGAGGTCCCACATCAAGGAATCATGCGTCATATCAACCACCACTGGAGAAGGCCATTTTCAGTTATTTAGGCCCCAGCACCCAGTCAGAGGAGAGAGGTCCCACAGCAAGAAATCATGCGTCATATCAACCACAACCGGAGAAGGCCACTCTCAGTTATTTCAGCCCAGCACCCAGACAGAGGAGAGAGGTCCCACAGCAAGGAATCATGCGTCATATCAACCACCACTGGAGAAGGCCATTTTCAGTTATTTAGGCCCCAGCACCCAGTCAGAGGAGAGAGTTCCCACAGCAAGGAATCATGCGTCATATCAACCACCACCGGAGAAGGCCACTCTCAGTTATTTCAGCCCAGCACCCAGACAGAGGAGAGAGGTCCCACAGCAAGGAATTATGCGTCATATCAACCACCACTGGAGAAGGCCATTTTCAGTTATTTAGGCCCCAGCACCCAGACAGAAGAGAGAGGTCCCACAGCAAGGAATCATGCGTCATATCAACCACCACCGGAGAAGGCCACTCTCAGTTATTTTAGCCCAGCACCCAGACAGAGGAGAGAGGTCCCACAGCAAGGAATCATGCGTCATATCACCCACCACTGGAGAAGGCCATTTTCAGTTATTTAGGCCCCAGCACCCAGTCAGAGGAGAGAGGTCACACAGCAAGGAATCATGCGTCATATCACCCACCACTGGAGAAGGCCACTCTCAGTTATTTCAGCCCAGCACCCAGACAGAGGAGAGGTTTATTCAACTTTGGGTTGCACCGCAAGATCACGGTAAAGTTAAAAAAATTAGGATTCAATAAAGAAGTGCCCCGGAGTACAAGAATACATGGTTGAGGGGGATGCAGTTATAAATGTCTATTCTGCACAAGGGAGGCACAGGTCCTGTGGGATCCATGCCTGGTTCATTTTTATGAACGTCAGCTTGTCCACGTTGGCTGTGGACAGGCGGCTGTGTTTGTCAGTAATGACGCCCCCTGCCGTGCTGAATACACGTTCAGACAAAATGCTGGCCGCCGGGCAGGCCAGCACCTCCAAGGCATAAAATGCTAACTCTGGCCACGTGGCCAATTTGGAGACCCAGAAGTTGAATGGGGCCGAACCATTAGTCAGTATGTGGAGGGGTGTGCAGACGTACTGTTCAACCATGTTAGTGAAATGCTGCCTCCTGCTAACACGTTCCGTATCAGGTGGTGGTGCAGTTAGCTGTGGCGTGGAGACAAAACTTTTCCACATTTCTGCCATGCTAACCCTGCCCTCAGAGGAGCTGGCCATGACACAGCTGCGTTGGCGACCTCTTGCTCCTCCTCTGCCTTCGCCTTGGGCTCCCACCTGTTCCCCTGTGACATTTGGGAATGCTCTCAGGAGCGCCTCTAGCAGCGTGCGCTTTTACTCGCGCATCTTCCTATCACGCTCCAGTGCAGGAAGTAAGGTGGGCACATTGTCTTTGTACTGGGGATCCAGCAGGGTGGCAACCCAGTAGTCCGCACACGTTAAAATGTGGGCAACTCTGCTGCAGCATGTAGTCGCTCATGTGTGCCAGGGTCCCCAGAGGTAAGGACAAGCTGTCCTCTGTGGGAGGCGTATCATCATCGTCCTCCGTATCCCCCCAGCCACGCACCAGTGATGGGCCTGAACTGTGTCGGGTGCCACCCCGCTGTGAACCTGCTTCATCCTCATCCTCCTCCACCTCCTCCTCCTCGTCCTCCAGTAGTGGGCCCTGGCTGGCCACATTTGTACCTGGCCTCTGCTGTTGCAAAAAACCTCCCTCTGAGCCACTTCTAACAGACTGGCCTGAAAGTGCTAAAAATGACCCCTCATCCTACTCCTCCTCCTCCTGGGCCACCTCCTCTTCTATCATCGCCCTAAGCGTTTTCTCAAGGAGACATAGAAGTGGTATTGTAACGCTGATAACGGTGTTATCGCCACTGGCCATGTTGGTGGAGTACTTGAAACAGCGCAACAGGGCACACAGGTCTCGCATGGAAGCCCAATCATTAATGGTGAAGTGGTGCTGTTCCGCAGTGCGACTGACCCGTGCGTGCTGCAGCTGAAACTCCACTATGGCCTGCTGCTGCTCGCACAGTCTCTCCAGCATGTGCAAGGTGGAGTTCCACCTGGTGGGCACGTCGCATATGAGGCGGTGAGCGGGAAGGCCGAAGTTCCGCTGTAGCGCAGACAGGCGAGCAGCGGCAGGATGTGAACGCCGGAAGCGCACAGACGGCCCTCACTTTATGCAGCAGCTCTGACATGTTGGGGTAGTTGTGAATGAACTTCTGCACCACCAAATTCAGCACATGCGCCAGGCAAGGGATGTGCGTCAAACCGGCTAGTCTCAGAGCTGCGACGAGATTAAGCCCATTATCGCACACCTCCCGGCCGTGCTTGAGGCCCACCGGCAGAAACCACTCGTTGGTCTGTTGTTCAATACCCCGCCATAACTCCTGCGCGGTGTGGGGCCTGTCCCCCAAACATATGAGTTTCAGAATGGCCTGCTGACGTTTACCCCGGGCTGTGCTGAAGTTGGTGGTGAAGGTGTGTGGCTGACTGGATGAGCTGGTGGAAGCAGAGGAGGAGGAAGCCGAGTAGGAGGAGGAGGCTACAGGAGGCAAAGAATGATGCCCTGCGATCCTTGGCGGCGGAAGGACGTGCGCCAAGGAACTCTCCGCCTGTGGCCCAGCCGCCACTACATTTACCCAGTGTGCAGTTAGGGAGATATAGCGTCCCTGGCCGTGCTTACTGGTCCACGTATCTGTGGTTAGGTGGACCTTGCCACAGATGGCGTTGCCCAGTGCACACTTGTTTTTATCGGATACTTGGTTGTGCAGGGAAGGCACGACTGTCTTGGAGAAGTAGTGGCGGCTGGGAAAAACATACTGTGGGACAGCCATGGACATCAGCTGTTTGAAGCTGTCTGTGTCCACCAGCCTGAATGACAGCATTTCAAAGGCCAGTAGTTTAGAAATGCTGGCATTCAGGCCCAGGGCTCGAGGGCGGCTAGGTGGGAATTTACGCTTTCTCCCCAAGGTTTGTGAGATGGAGAGCTGAACGCTGCCGTGTGACATTGTAGAGATGCTTGGGGACGCAGGTGGTGTTGTCGGTGGCACATCCTCTGTTTGGTGGGCAGCAGGTGCCAATATTCCTCCCGAGGCGGAGGAAGAGGCCGAGGCAGCAGCAGAAGAGGGAGCAGGGGGAGCCAGAGTGAGTTCCTTGCTTTTAAGGTGTTTACTCCACTGCAGTTCATGCTTTGCATGTAGATGCCTGGTCATACAGGTTGTGCTAAGGTTCAGAACGTTAATGCCTCGCTTCAGGATCTGATGGCACAGCGTGCAAACCACTCGGGTCTTGTCGTCAGCACATTGTTTAAAGAAGTGCCATGCCAGGGAACTCCTTGAAGCTGCCTTTGGGGTGCTCGGTCCCTGGTGGCGGTGGCCACTAGCAGGCGAACTCTCTTGGCGGCGGCTGGTCTGCTTTTGCCCCCTGCTCCCTCTTTTGCTACGCTGTTGGCTTCGTCTCACCACTGCCTCTTCCTCTGAACTATGAAAGTCAGTGGCACGACCTTCATTCCATGTGGGGTCTAGGACCTCATCGTCCCCTGCATCGTCTTCCACACAGTCTTCCTCCCTGACCTCCTGTTCGGTCTGCACACTGCAGGAAGACGCAGCAGTTGGCACCTGTGTTTCGTCATCATCAGAGACGTGCAGACTCTGATGAGGTGGTATTCCCATGTCCTCATCATCAGGAAACATCAGTGGTTGTGCATCAGTGCATTCTATGTCTTCCACCACTGGGGAAGGGCTAGGTGGATTTCCTTGGGAAACCCTGCCAGCAGAGTCTTCAAACAGCATAAGAGACTGCTGCATAACTTGAGGCTCTGACAGTTTCCCTGATATGCATGGGGGTGATGTGACAGACTGATGGGCTTGGTTTTCAGGTGCCACCAGTGCGCTTTCTGCAGAAGACTGGGTGGGAGATAATGTTGTGAACATGCTGGATCCACTGTCGGCCACCCAATTGACTAGTGACTGTACCTGCTCAGGCCTTACCATCCTTAGAATGGCATTGGGCCCCACCAAATATCGCTGTAAATTCTGGCGGGTACTGGAACCTGAGGTAGTTGGTTCACTAGGACGTGTGGCTGTGGCAGAATGGCCACGTCCTCTCCCAGCACCAGAGAGTACACTAACACCACCACGACCGCGTCAGCGTCCCTTACTAGATGTTTTCCTCATTGTTACCATTCACCAAGCACCACAATAAGGAGAAAAATATTTGGCCCAATGTATTGATTTCAAATTTAGGCCTTTTTTTACAGGCACCTAACACTATCTGACTATTTGTTTATGTAGCGTATTACACTAATCCAGGCACAGCAGTAACCACTGATTTAGGGCAATATCTCTTTTAGGTCTAGTATTTAGGCCCTGGATGAAAGGTATCCTTTTATGGACAGATTTACACTTGGCCTGCAACAGCTGGGACGCCAGAATCAGGGTATTGCTATTTTGCCAGATTAATTTCACCCCAGAACAAAATATATGTTTTGATGGACACTATGAAATCTGGCCTTCAACTGCTGGGACACCAGAATCAGGGTATTGCTATTTTGCCAGATTAATTTCACCCCAGAACAAAATATATGTTTTGGCAGACACTATGAAATCTGGCCTGCAACTGCTGGGACACCAGAATCAGGGTATTGCTATTTTGGCAATTGAATGTCACCCCAGAACAAAATATATGTTTTGATGGACACTATGAAATCTGGCCTTCAACTGCTGGGACACCAGAATCAGGGTATTGCTATTTTGCCAGATTAATTTCACCCCAGAACAAAATATATGTTTTGGCAGACACTATGAAATCTGGCCTGCAACTGCTGGGACACCAGAATCAGGGTATTGCTATTTTGGCAATTGAATGTCACCCCAGAACAAAATATATGTTTTGACGGACACTATGAAATCTGGCCTGCAACTGCTGGGACACCAGAATCAGGGTATTGCTATTTTGGCAATTGAATGTCACCCCAGAACAAAATATATGTTTTGACAGACACTATGAAATCTGGCCTACAACTGCTGGGACACCAGAATCAGGGTATTGCTATTTTGGCAATTGAATGTCACCGCCAGAACAAAATATGTGTTTTGGCAGACACTATGAAATCTGGCCTGCAACTGCTGGGACACCAGAATCAGGGTATTGCTATTTTGGCAATTGAATGTCACCCCAGAACAAAATATATGTTTTGACGTACACTATGAAATCTGGCCTGCAACTGCTGGGACACCAGAATCAGGGTATTGCTATTTTGGCAATTGAATGTCACCCCAGAACAAAATATGTGTTTTGGCAGACACTATGAAATCTGGCCTGCAACTGCTGGGACACCAGAATCAGGGTATTGCTATTTTGGCAATTGAATGTCACCCCAGAACAAAATATATGTTTTGACGGACACTATGAAATCTGGCCTGCAACTGCTGGGACACTAGTGTTGAGCGCGAATATTCGAAAAGCGAATTTTTTTAGCGAATATCGGCACTTCGCTAATTCGCGAATATTTCGAATATAGCGCTATAAATTCGCTATTTCGAATATTCGTTTTTTTTTTTTTTATTTTTTTTTTTTTAGTTATATTTTTTTCTTTCCTACTTCCCAAAAGTAGTTCTTACCTGTCCTGAGGATTCCTGGCTTCCTGGCTGCTCTAGTCAGTGCCCGTTGCCGCTTCTGCCGACTTCCGTGCTCATGTGGAGCGTCCCCATCCATGGGAGAATCTCCATATACTAAAATGTACTGTCGGATTTGAGGAATTACGTTGAAATCGCAATGCGATTAATTCAAGTTATATTAATCGCATTGCGATTACAACTTAGCACTGCTATCTTACATAGGCTAGAATTAACGAATATGGAGTATAGCTATGCACTAGCAGTGCTAAGTTGAAATCGCAATGCGAATACTTTAAGTTAAATTAATCGCATTGCGATTACAACTTAGCACTGCTATCTTACATAGGTTAGAATTAACGAATATGGAGTATAGCTAATGCTATGCACTAGCAGTGCTAAGTTGAAATCGCAATGCGAATACTTTAAGTTAAATTAATCGCATTGCGATTTCAACTTAGCACTGCTGCTATATTCCATATTCGTTAACTTCGTTAATTCTAGCAAGCTGACCCATTATAAACCCAGCTCTAAGTTGAAATTGCAATGCGATTAATATAACTTGAATTAATCGCATTGCGATTTCAACGTAATTCCTCAAATCCGACAGTACATTTTAGTATATGGAGACGTTCCCATGGTGATGGGGACGCTCCATGAGCACAGAAGTTATGGTTGGCTTGGTAGAATTAGCGTAATAGCGAATATGACGAATGTATTCGTCATATTCCTCAAAACGAAGATAACGAGTATTCTACATCTTCGTTTTAGCTACCTATTCGCCTCGTCATCGTCAACTTCGCTATTCGCTAATTCTAGCAATCAAATAGGAAGGTTGACTTACCAGACAGCTGTGTTAAATTCGCTATGCGATTTTTTTTTTTTTAATACAATAATTATATTACTTGATAAAATTATTATAAGTATTCTATTTATTAAAAAAAAAAAAAATCGCATAGCGAATTTAACACAGCTGTCCTATAGTCAACCTTCCTATTTGATTGCTAGAATTAGCGAGGTTGACGAATAGGTAGCTAAAACGAAGATGTAGAATACTCGCTATCTTCGTTTTGAGGAATAGACGAATACATTCGTCATATTCGTCATCCTCGCTAATTCTAGATATGAAACCAATAGGAAAGTAGCCTTAAGTACAAATCGCAATATGCGATTATTTAAATCGCATGTTAATCGCGATAACTAGAAAAAATGACGAATATTCGATTTCGACGAATATGAAACGAATATTCATTCGAATATTCGCGAATTTCGTCGAAATCGAATATGGCACCTGCCGCTCATCACTATGGGACACCAGAATCAGGGTATTGCTATTTTGGCAATTGAATGTCACCCCAGAACAAAATATGTGTTTTGGCAGACACTATGAAATCTGGCCTGCAACTGCTGGGACACCAGAATCAGGGTATTGCTATTTTGCCAGATTAATTTCACCCCAGAACAAAATATGTGTTTTGGCAGACACTATGAAATTTGGCCTGCAATTGCTGGGACACCAGAATCAGGGTATTGCTATTTTGTCAGATTAATTTCACCCCAGAACAAAATATGTGTTTTGGCAGACACTATGAAATCTGGCCTGCAACTGCTGGGACACCAGAATCAGGGTATTGCTATTTTGGCAATTGAATGTCACCCCAGAACAAAATATATGTTTTGACGGACACTATGAAATCTGGCCTGCAACTGCTGGGACACCAGAATCAGGGTATTGCTATTTTGGCAATTGAATGTCACCCCAGAACAAAATATGTGTTTTGGCAGACACTATGAAATCTGGCCTGCAACTGCTGGGACACCAGAATCAGGGTATTGCTATTTTGGCAATTGAATGTCACCCCAGAACAAAAATATATGTTTTGACGGACACTATGAAATCTGGCCTGCAACTGCTGGGACACCAGAATCAGGGTATTGCTATTTTGGCAATTGAATGTCACCCCAGAACAAAATATGTGTTTTGGCAGACACTATGAAATCTGGCCTGCAACTGCTGGGACACCAGAATCAGGGTATTGCTATTTTGCCAGATTAATTTCACCCCAGAACAAAATATGTGTTTTGGCAGACACTATGAAATCTGGCCTGCAACTGCTGGGACACCAGAATCAGGGTATTGCTATTTTGTCAGATTAATTTCACCCCAGAACAAAATATGTGTTTTGGCAGACACTATGAAATCTGGCCTGCAACTGCTGGGACACCAGAATCAGGGTTTTGCTATTTTGCCAGATTAATTTCACCCCAGAACAAAATATATGTTTTGGCAGACACTATGAAATCTGGTCTGCAACTGCTGGGACACCAGAATCAGGGTATTGCTATTTTGGCAATTGAATGTCACCCCAGAACAAAATATATGTTTTGACGGACACAATGAAATCTGGCCTGCAACTGCTGGGACATCAGAATCAGGGTATTGCTATTTTGCCAGATTAATTTCACCCCAGAACAAAATATATGTTTTGGCAGACACTATGAAATCTGGCCTGCAACTGCTGGGACACCAGAATAAGGATATTGCTATTTTGGCAATTGAATGTCACCCCAGAACAAAATATATGTTTTGACGGACACTATGAAATCTGGCCTGCAACTGCTGGGACACCAGAATCAGGGTATTGCTATTTTGGCAATTGAATGTCACCCCAGAACAAAATATGTGTTTTGGCAGACACTATGAAATCTGCCCTGCAACTGCTGGGACACCAGAATCAGGGTATTGCTATTTTGCCAGATTAATTTCACCCCAGAACAAAACACCGACACCACCACCTGCGTCACCAAGCATCTCCACCATGTCACACGGCGGCGATTAGCTCTCTATCTCACAAACCTTGAGAGAAAGCGTAAATTCCCACCTAGCCACCCTCGAGGCCTCTGGGCCTGAATGCCAGCATTTCTAAACTACTGGCCTTTGAAATGCTGTCATTCAGGCTGGTGGACACAGACAGCTTCAAACAGCTGATGTCCATGTCATGAGCTATTTCGGAAACATCAGGTTACCTTACATAGTATCTTTGTTAATGTTTGTAATAGTCCTGCAGTTTTATAATAACCACAACAACCTTTATAAATTTTACACCTTGCTTTTCACTACGCTCAATATTTGTATATACGAAACAATGAAGACAAATTATATTATGGTGTAAGACCAGTGTCAGCTGAGTGACTCTAAAATGGGCATAGAGGAAGCTACAATCAGCAAAGTATCCCTGGAAACTATACACAAACGTTGGCAGCAAGTGATATGTATTTCATGCTTCTCATGTGTAACTCTCTGCCAGTGCTTTATTTTAACTAACCAAACTCTTGCCAGTTTTAGCCACTAACTGATTACTCTGTAACAAAATGTTTGCACATCAAAAGGCCTGAATAGCTGTCTGTAATTATTATGACAAATGACACTGTTTATTGGCACCCGGGTTACACAAAGCACTATGGTTCTTTTTAATCATGATACATGTTACGTTTCTCCTCATGCTGTAAATATGTTTTTTTTTGTTTTTTGTTTTAGTCTTTCTATGTAATGTAATATGTAGGCAGCAGGATATGTAGCAGGGAAGCTGAGTAGATTTCTCTATAATTTTGTGGTAAAAGGTTCAAAGGTTTATTTCTACACTTAAAGAGGACTTTCATCACTTCTAAAGATATTAACTAACAATGCTCACATGTAGAGCGGCGCCCATGGATGTCCCTGCACTTACTATTATCCCTGGGCCCGCTCTGTTCTCCCGGTATAGGCTCTGGTAGTCTTGGGGACTTGGTTAGTAGGCGGAGCCTCCCTTCATCTCCTTCTCCCAGGCTGCAGCGCTGGCCAATTGCAGCGCAGAGCTCATAGCCTGGGAGGTTTTTCTCCCAGGCTATGAGCTCTGCACTGCGATTGGCCAGCGCTACAGCCTGGGAGAAGGAGATGAAGGGCAGGCTCCGCCTACTATAACCAAGTCCCCCAAGTCCCCGCCTACTATAACTTTGTGAGCACAGAGACCGGAGCCTATACCGGGAGAACGGAGCGGCGCCCAGGGATAATATTAAGTGCAGGGAGATCCCTGGGCGCCGCTCTACATGTGAGCATTGTTAGTTTATATCTTTAGAAGTGATGAAAGGTCCTCTTTAAATCTTTGTTTTCTCTAAGCTCAGGTGTACATGGAGTAAGTGCATTTTTTTTTTGCAGATAGGATGCGGACTGATTCATTTCAGCATACCGTGTACTATCCGCATCCGTATGTCCGTTCTGTAGCCCCGCAAAATAAATAGAGCATGTCCTATTCTTGTCCATTTTGCGGACAAGAATAGGCATTATTACAATGGATCTGCAAAAACGGATCCGCAAAAATACGGATGCCATACGGACGTCATCCGCTTTTTTTTTTATGGATCTGCAATTTGCGGACCGCAAAACACTTAAAGTCGTGTGCATGTAACCTAACTATGTATACAGAGAGCTGTCAGTCACTGATGATAGCTGTACACGATGGAGGTGTTATCAGTGATTGATAGCATTCTCTGTGTAAGGCCTTTTCATACGATCATGACGGATTAGGTCTGGATGCGCTCAGGGTGTGTCTCACCATTTTGCAAGAAAGTTCAGTTCTGTCTGCAATTGCGTTCAGTTGTTCAGTTGTTTTCCACCGAGTGCAATGTGTTTTGATGCGTTTTTCACGAGCGTAATAAAAACGGAAGGTTTACAAACAACATCTCCTAGAAACCATCAGTGAAAAACACATTACATCCACACCTGCTTCCGGATGCAATGTTTTTTTCAAAGAAGCCCTATTCATTTCTATGGGGCCAGGGCTGCGTGAAAAAGCAAAATATAGAACATGCTGCTATTTTCACGCAACGCAGGACTGATGCGTGAAAGAAAACGCTCATGTACACAGACCCATTGAAATGAATGGGTCAGGATTCAGTGCAGGTGCTATGCTTTCACATCACGCATTGCACCTGCGTGGAAAACTTGCTTGTGTGAAAGGGGCCTAAGTGTATATACATAGATAGCTGTCAGTCACTGCTAAGCTGTACATAAAGGAGGTGTTATCAGTGATTGATAGCATTCTCTGTGTAAGTGTATATACAGAGATAACTGTCAGTCACTGATAGTTTTTCATGGTGGAGGTGTTATCAGTAACAAATAGCATTCTCTATGTCAGCGTGTATACATAAATAGTTTTTAGTCATTGACAGTTGCACATGGGGAGGTGTTATCATTGATTGTATTAAGGATGAGCGAACCAGTTCAGACTGAACCAAACTCAGTCCGTACTTTTCTATTTTTTAGAGAGGAGATGAACTGGAATCTTTCCAGGTTCAGCTTCAGACGAATCCACTAAAATGGCATGTAGCATTATAGTGCACATGTCAGCGGGGAAAAAACTAGCGAGGAAGAAGAAGGGTTCACAAATGACTCTGAGAAGAAGTGTGTGTATGTGTGCGTGTATGTGTGTGTGTGGGGGCGCTTGCCTTGATTGGCTCCCAGGCTGACAGACAGGCAGGAAGGTGCCCTAGCAGAACACTATTCTGTGCTGGGCTGTGAAAGAGGGTGGTTGTGTTTGATGGTGTCTGCTAGTAAATGGTCTTAGGAGTCAGGAGAGTGAAAATTAATCAATCAAGCTTATTGACAGGTGAAGTGGAGGAAAGTCTAGGATTGCAAAGATTAATTGTGTGTGTTGTGTACAATAGAGAGAAGCAGGGAGGTGAGAGATAGGAAGAGAGGAGACAGGACCTATGGCTGTACCCTATTATTAGAAGTGCAGGCAGGCTCAGACTGGTCCACAGGGGAACAGGGGAATTCCTGGTGGGCCCCTTGAGAAAAGTGGGGCCCCAGTCCACCAGCACAGCATCTCAAATAACCAATATCAATATTAAAAACTGGGCAGACTATCCAGTTTATTATTGTTGATGCATCAGAAAGTTAAATGGCCTCTAGGAATAGAGGCAGCCAGCAATTATCCTCTCTTCCCTGGGACCTCCTTTTAGAAGTTTGTAGCATCCCCAAGTCAGGGCAATGTATGGAACTAACCTGGGGAATGCCAGTGATGGAGAGGCCGCACGCTGTTCCTCTGGGGCACTCTCTGGCTCCTTGCGACACAGCCAGGTGGAATGTGAGGTGCCCTTGGTGTTGTAGCTTAACGTGCCTATGGCTGGGTCCCTGAGGTGTCGTGACGCCAGTGCCAGTAAACGGTGGCACACCGTATTTATAGTAGGAATAACAGAGGTGCAGACTTGTAACTTGAAAACAGAATTCCAACTTTACTGAAAAACAGTGATGATACAGTAAACAGTCTTTCCAACAGTTCCTTTTGCAGACAATCACAATTGTAACTCTCTGCCAGTGCTTTATTTTAACTAACCAAACTCTTGCCAGTTTTAGCCACTAACTGATTACTCTGTAACAAAATGTTTGCACATCAAAAGGCCTGAATAGCTGTCTGTAATTATTATGACAAATGACACTGTTTATTGGCACCCGGGTTACACAAAGCACTATGGTTCTTTTTAATCATGATACATGTTACGTTTCTCCTCATGCTGTAAATATGTTTTTTTTTGTTTTTTGTTTTAGTCTTTCTATGTAATGTAATATGTAGGCAGCAGGATATGTAGCAGGGAAGCTGAGTAGATTTCTCTATAATTTTGTGGTAAAAGGTTCAAAGGTTTATTTCTACACTTAAAGAGGACCTTTCATCACTTCTAAAGATATTAACTAACAATGCTCACATGTAGAGCGGCGCCCATGGATGTCCCTGCACTTACTATTATCCCTGGGCTCCGCTCTGTTCTCCCGGTATAGGCTCTGGTATCTTCGGGGACTTGGTTATAGTAGGCGGAGCCTCCCCTTCATCTCCTTCTCCCAGGCTGTAGCGCTGGCCAATTGCAGCGCAGAGCTCATAGCCTGGGAGGTTTTTTTCTCCCAGGCTATGAGCTCTGCACTGCGATTGGCCAGCGCTACAGCCTGGGAGAAGGAGATGAAGGGCAGGCTCCGCCTACTATAACAAGTCCCCAAGTCCCCGCCTACTATAACTTTGTGAGCACAGAGACCGGAGCCTATACCGGGAGAACGGAGCGGCGCCCAGGGATAATATTAAGTGCAGGAGATCCCTAGGCGCCGCTCTACATGTGAGCATTGTTAGTTTATATCTTTAGAAGTGATGAAAGGTCCTCTTTAAATCTTTGTTTTCTCTAAGCTCAGGTGTACATGGAGTAAGTGCATTTTTTTTTGCAGATAGGATGCGGACTGATTCATTTCAGCATACCGTGTACTATCCGCATCCGTATGTCCGTTCTGTAGCCCCGTAAAATAAATAGAGCATGTCCTATTCTTGTCCATTTTGCGGACAAGAATAGGCATTATTACAATGGATCTGCAAAAACGGATCCGCAAAAATACGGATGCCATACGGACGTCATCCGTTTTTTTTTTTGCGGATCTGCAATTTGCGGACCGCAAAACACTTAAAGTCGTGTGCATGTAACCTAACTATGTATACAGAGAGCTGTCAGTCACTGATGATAGCTGTACACGATGGAGGTGTTATCAGTGATTGATAGCATTCTCTGTGTAAGGCCTTTTTCATACGATCATGACGGATTAGGTCTGGATGCGTTCAGGGTGTGTTCACCATTTTGCAAGAAAGTTCAGTTCTGTCTGCAATTGCGTTCAGTTGTTCAGTTGTTTTCCACCGAGTGCAATGTGTTTTGATGCGTTTTTCACGAGCGTAATAAAAAACGGAAGGTTTACAAACAACATCTCCTAGAAACCATCAGTGAAAAACACATTACATCCACACCTGCTTCCGGATGCAATGTTTTTTTCAAAGAAGCCCTATTCATTTCTATGGGGCCAGGGCTGCGTGAAAAAAGCAAAATATAGAACATGCTGCTATTTTCACGCAACGCAGGACTGATGCGTGAAAGAAAAACGCTCATGTACACAGACCCATTGAAATGAATGGGTCAGGATTCAGTGCAGGTGCTATGCTTTCACATCACGCATTGCACCTGCGTGGAAAACTTGCTTGTGTGAAAGGGGCCTAAGTGTATATACATAGATAGCTGTCAGTCACTGCTAAGCTGTACATAAAGGGAGGTGTTATCAGTGATTGATAGCATTCTCTGTGTAAGTGTATATACAGAGATAACTGTCAGTCACTGATAGTTTTTCATGGTGGAGGTGTTATCAGTAACAAATAGCATTCTCTATGTCAGCGTGTATACATAAATAGTTTTTAGTCATTGACAGTTGCACATGGGGGAGGTGTTATCATTGATTGTATTAAGGATGAGCGAACCAGTTCAGACTGAACCAAACTCAGTCCGTACTTTTCTATTTTTTAGAGAGGAGATGAACTGGAATCTTTCCAGGTTCGTTTCAGACGAATCCACTAAAATGGCATGTAGCATTATAGTGCACATGTCAGCGGGGGAAAAAAAACTAGCGAGGAAGAAGAAGGGTTCACAAATGACTCTGAGAAGAAGTGTGTGTATGTGTGCGTGTATGTGTGTGTGTGTGGGGGGGGGGGGGGGGCGCTTGCCTTGATTGGCTCCCAGGCTGACAGACAGGCAGGAAGGTGCCCTAGCAGAACACTATTCTGTGCTGGGCTGTGAAAGAGGGTGGTTGTGTTTGATGGTGTCTGCTAGTAAAATGGTCTTAGGGAGTCAGGGAGAGTGAAAAATTAATCAATCAAGCTTATTGACAGGTGAAGTGGAGTGAAAGTCTAGGATTGCAAAGATTAATTGTGTGTGTTGTGTACAATAGAGAGAAGCAGGGAGGTGAGAGATAGGAAGAGAGGAGACAGGACCTATGGCTGTACCTATTATTAGAAGTGCAGGCAGGCTCAGACTGGTCCACAGGGGAACAGGGGAATTCCCTGGTGGGCCCCTGAGAAAAGTGGGGCCCCAGTCCACCAGCACAGCATCTCAAATAACCAATATCAATATTAAAAACTGGGTAGACTATCCAGTTTATTATTGTTGATGCATCAGAAAGTTAAAATGGCCTCTAGGAATAGAGGCAGCCAGCAATTATCCTCTCTTCCCTGGGACCCCCTTTTTGCAGTTTGTAGCATCCCCAAGTCAGGGCAATGTATGGAACTAACCTGGGGAATGCCAGTGATGGAGAGGCCGGCACGCTGTTCCTCTGGGGCACTCTCTGGGTTCTTGCGGGACACAGCCAGGTGGAATGTGAGGTGCCCTTGGTGTTGTAGTTTAACGTGCCTATGGCTGGGTCCCTGAGGTGTCGTGACGCCAGTGCCAGTAAACGGTGGCACACCGTATTTATAGTAGGAATAACAGAGGTGCAGACTTGTAACTTGAAAACAGAATTCCAACTTTACTGAAAACAGTGATGATACAGTAAACAGTCTTTCCAACAGTTCCTTTTGCAGACAATCACAATTGCAGTGGTCTTACATCCAGCAAGGTAAAACAGAGGGTGATAATACAGGACTTGGAATTGCAGGTGAACCTTACTTTCTTCCTGACTCGTCCTGACTGGAATTGATGCTTCAAGGCCCCAATGCCCTACTTCTGGCTTATATCCTTGAATCTCCAGTTTATAATGTACCTCCTCTTGACATTTAGTACCTCTTGCTCTAGGGATTGCCTCCAGGTTGACTTCTGCTGAACTCGCCTAGGCCTGAGACATGTGGCCTTCACAGACTCCAGGGTCTGCACTCCTTCTCCCAGGACACCATCTTCCTAGGGTGGATTCCTCACAGGCCATAAGGCCTGGGTTTGGCCTTCACAGGCACATGGCCTGCACTTGTCTAAGGCATACTCTAGACTGCCTTCCCTTCCCCTGACTGGGCCTTATATAGACTAGGGCAACCTAGCTCCCTCTAGTGACTAGAGCTGGAATTACATCCCTAGCCGGCCTGCACATGGCACATTTCACAGTAACAGGGGAATCAAATACCATAAATTACATTGATTTACATTGCATGGTACAAATAGGACCTTTACCAGCCTCCTCCTAAAATGAGAGGAGCGACAGCAGCCAAGTGACCCTTCCGTAGTGACGGGCAGTACAACTCCCGTACACTACATACCCCGCTGCTTTAAGCTGAGTACGCCCTCGTACTCTACCAGGGTACCGCCCTACTGGAATTTCCACCTGAAAGAGACAAAAGAAAAACATGCAAGAATACATACATATCAGTACTCAATTCTATCTGCATCGACAATTGTCATCAGGTCCAGCTGACTGACGGAGAAGTGCGGTGACAAGGGGCGTCGCTCTCTTTCTTCAGGATAAAGAGTGGAACTGGGGCGCTGACCTGGCACAGCGGATGTTAGGGAATACCAGGATAGTCCATGACAATGAGTGAGTCCATAAAAGCATATCACAGAGACTCGCACACAGGGAGTCCATCTCTGGGCACATAGACTTGAATAAAATATTTCTTGAGTAATAAATACGGTCAGCAGCACATACATAAAATGACAATACAGGACTCTGACAATACCAGGGAAACACCTTCCTGGCAAGTCCTGCGTATATTTAAAGTGCTGACATAAAAGAACCCTTTTCAACCTGAAATGGGGGTTAAAAGGGGATAAAGTGCAAATAAAAGCACAACTTGGATTTATTAAAGTACTTGACGCCAAAATGGTAGCAGCAGGCAGGATGTCCCGGAACAGAAAGAGGCAGGCTGGGAGCAGTGGTTCCACAGTGGCAACTTATTTGTCAAACATGCCACCGGCCGTGGGGAACTGGCAGCAAGCTCTACCAGCCTGGCAAACTTAAAGGAACAGTTCCTGCAACAAATATGATGTCCCTGTGAGGATGAGCAAAAATGGCCTAGCAGGCCTGCTCACAGGTAGGTGTCAAATGAGCCCCGTTCGTCGGAGGTAGTGCAGCCCTGTGCTGCTGGTAGTCTGGGCCATGCACCAGGGCCACTTGGAGGGGGTGCCCACCAAAGAGAATGGGCTGGAAACATCACCGGTATTGGGCCTACCCACCTCATTGGCCCGCTGGGTTGCGGACACACAGGAGCTGCTGGTCTCGGGACACGGGCCGGCGCTGGGGTAGACACTTCCTCTGGCCGGGACATAACGCTCCCGTCACGGCGGACTCGGCTCCTGGCATAAGTCAATTTATCCGCTGTTACACGGACCTTGGGTGGCTCAGCGTTAGCGGTAGGACCTTGGACTACGGGTTCGGGTGGTACAGGGGTCACAGGTAACTCACCACCGCTGGACTGCTGCGCTGTCTTCTTAGAATCTGCCACTTGCCGCAGGCCATCCAGGTAAGCCTGTAAGGAAGCGATCCGCTCCTCCAGGGCGGAGATCTCACTGCTGGATTCCGGCACACTTGCAGCAGGCTCAGATGAGGTTCTATCCTGGCGGTTCTTCCGCAGGTCATCCATGGCTTCACTGAACTGGGCCATCCGCGCCCAATCAGCGGCTGTCTTCTCTCGTCGCGGCAGCTCTGGAGAGGGGTAAGGACTGGGAGGCTTGTCCAGGATCGTCGGCTGCCAGAAGATGTTCGGGCCGAGAAAGGAACTCTTCTCCTGGTACGTATTCCGGATGGGTCCCGGCGGGTCCTCTGCCTCCACCGGATCTTCTGCTTCTTCCCAGTCCTCCGGTACCGGTCCTGGGACGGGTCACCGCAGTGGCATATGGGCCTCGCAGGCCCTCCGCGGGAGTGAACTCCACTCTCTCCCGACCGCTAGATTATGCAGTCGCCCTGGGAGATAGCTGCGCTTGACGGACCGGCGATTCACGTAATAGTCCCGGTTGGTGCCGGTTTCTTGGATGAAGCCAAATCCTCTGACCTTATCAAACTCGAGCACGACTCCGGTGCGGCGTTCAAGCTGGGGCTTACTGTCCCTGGAGTCCTCATAAATCCGCTTGGTGACTTCCTCGAAGTACTTCTTCTGAGTGGTAGTTTTTAAAGTTGCCGCCACTCGGATCTCGGCCATCAGGGCCGACCACGCGGGGTTCCGCGGGAGGAAGCCTTCTCTCTGCGAGTGAAAACGGCAGGGCTCGGCTTGTGGCCATGGACAGGTCTGGGCCATGTCGCTGGGAGTATACGCTGGGGGCGCAGGGCGCAGGGCGCTCCTTAGTTGCTCCTGGTGTCGCCTCCATTGCTCCAACTACGGCTCCGGATCCCTCCGATTCAGGTAGGAAACCCCGTAGCAGGGTGAGCCACTGTTCCAGCAGGCTCCACCCCGTCGATTCTTGCACGCCCCCTAGGTATTCCAGTATAGGGTAGGCGGTGTCCATATTATAATCCTCAAGGGAAGGCGTTACCTCCAGGTCGTCTCCTCCTCCTTCTTGGAGGGTTTTGGCGCCAAATTTTCGCGCCACTGAGGACAGTGATGGCGCAAGAAGAAGTCTAATGGCGCCGGCGGCCATCTTGGACGCCATGATGCATCAATTCAATGACAGCAAGCAGTGGTAGTAAAACAGCATAAAAGTCCACAAAAATGCACTTTGAAGTGGCGATTTTCTTCCTCTTGATAGCGCAACACTGCACAGCGCTTTCTGGAGGTTTTTGGGACACTTTTCTGTACGTTTTAGGTCCTCAAAGTTTACTTCAAATAAACAGGCGTTTTGTCACTTGGCAAACTGGTTAAGGCACAAAGTTCACGTTTTGCTCACAGTCCGTAAAACGTGCGTATCCTGTTCGTGACGCCAAAATGTAGCATCCCCAAGTCAGGGCAATGTATGGAACTAACCTGGGGAATGCCAGTGATGGAGAGGCCGGCACGCTGTTCCTCTGGGGCACTCTCTGGGTTCTTGCGGGACACAGCCAGGTGGAATGTGAGGTGCCCTTGGTGTTGTAGTTTAACGTGCCTATGGCTGGGTCCCTGAGGTGTCGTGACGCCAGTGCCAGTAAACGGTGGCACACCGTATTTATAGTAGGAATAACAGAGGTGCAGACTTGTAACTTGAAAACAGAATTCCAACTTTACTGAAAACAGTGATGATACAGTAAACAGTCTTTCCAACAGTTCCTTTTGCAGACAATCACAATTGCAGTGGTCTTACATCCAGCAAGGTAAAACAGAGGGTGATAATACAGGACTTGGAATTGCAGGTGAACCTTACTTTCTTCCTGACTCGTCCTGACTGGAATTGATGCTTCAAGGCCCCAATGCCCTACTTCTGGCTTATATCCTTGAATCTCCAGTTTATAATGTACCTCCTCTTGACATTTAGTACCTCTTGCTCTAGGGATTGCCTCCAGGTTGACTTCTGCTGAACTCGCCTAGGCCTGAGACATGTGGCCTTCACAGACTCCAGGGTCTGCACTCCTTCTCCTAGGGCACCATCTTCCTAGGGTGGATTCCTCACAGGCCATAAGGCCTGGGTTTGGCCTTCACAGGCACATGGCCTGCACTTGTCTAAGGCATACTCTAGACTGCCTTCCCTTCCCCTGACTGGGCCTTATATAGACTAGGGCAACCTAGCTCCCTCTAGTGACTAGAGCTGGAATTACATCCCTAGCCGGCCTGCACATGGCACATTTCACAGTAACAGGGGAATCAAATACCATAAATTACATTGATTTACATTGCATGGTACAAATAGGACCTTTACCAGCCTCCTCCTAAAATGAGAGGAGCGACAGCAGCCAAGTGACCCTTCCGTAGTGACGGGCAGTACAACTCCCGTACACTACAAGTTGTTGCAGGGACCGCCATAATCAATCATCTTGTAGTGTCTTGTTGCTGTCTTCCTCTGTGTAGGCAGGTAATATTTGCAAGTTGCTGTACAGTGGGCCCCAGAAGGGTTCTATTACTGATCTATTTTGTATGGGCTTTTTCTATACATTAGTGTGGATGGCGCTTGGACCTTGTGTGGAGTGGACTTTGGACTGTAGTGTAGCTGTAATATGTTTATATTGCATTCCAAGGTATATATACATTAGTATATCAGGAACATGGAGGTGAAAGAGTTCTCGAGATACTATTTTGCTGACATGTAGCTTTGACTCTAAAGATAAGATAACAAATGTGTAGCTGAAGACTCGTGTTTCTCTATGATTGGTTTACTTAAACATCATGTCATTGGACTACGACTATATATGTCTCATGTACGTAATATAGACTCAGAGTGGTATTGCATAACATTTAATCGTGTCCTGTGTGAATGCCGCTCTCCTGGCCAGATAAGAATCAAATCAAGCTGATTACCGAAGTCTGGTACTAGGGGTCCCAATAAGAAGGAAAGAAAAGAATATTCCTAACAGGCCCTAGGCATTCCAGTCTGACACTGAGTGCAGGTATACCTAAAAAGCATCTACCTGCAAGCAAATACTTGCATTTGGTTTCCCCATTTTCACAGAAATCTTTTTTTTGTGAGGTTCAAAATCTAATTAAGGAGTATGTGTGTGTATATATATATATATATATATATATATATATACACACATGATTACAACAGCAATATCCATGGTGTGGCAGTAATCTACCTATGTGTGTTAAGTTGAAATTGAGCATCACACCTCAATCATCCATTTATGTATTTTCAGTTTCCACACGGTCGCAATTGAAATGGCGGGTGTTTTCAATTTAATTAAGCAGCATATATATGTGATTACTGCAGCAATACCCACGGTGTGCCAGCAATCTACCTGTGTGTGTTAAGTTGAAATTGAGCATCATGCCTCAATTGTCCATTTTGGTATTTTCAGTTTCCACACGATCACAATCTCTTTTTTTTTCAGGGGGTGTACTTTAAATTTAATTAAGCAGCATATATACGTAATTACTGCAGCAATACCCATGGTGTGACAGCAATCTAACTGTGTGTAAGTTGAAATTGAGTGTCACGCCTCAATTACTCATTTACATATTTTGAGTCTCCTCGCGGTTGCAATACATTTTTTCTTGGAGTAGGTGCTTTTAATTTAATTAGGCAGCATATGTATGTGATTACTGCAGCAGTACTCAAGGTGTGGCAGCATTTGTGTGTTAACGAGCGTCAAGCCTTAATCGTTCTTTCTCCATTTACATATTTTGAGTTTCCACACGGTCGCAATTTAATTTACATTTTCTTTTTTTTTGGGGTGGGGGGTTGCTTTCAATTTAATTAACCCCTTAAGGACACGGCCATATTTCACCTTAAGGACCAGGCCATTTTTTGCAAATCTGACCATTGTCACTTTATGTGTGAATAACTTTAAAACGCTTTTAATTATCCAGGCCATTCTGAGATAGTTTTTTCATCACATTCAGTATTGTACTTCATAACACTAGTAAAATGGAGTCAAAAAACTTCATTTTCCTTTATAAAAAAATACCAAATTTACAAAAAATTTGGAGAAATTTTAAAATTTCCGAGTTTAAATTTCTCTTCTTCTATAAAACATAATAATACCGCCAAAAAGAGTTATTAATTTACATTTCCCATATGTCTACTTCATGTTTGTATCTTTTTGGGAATGCCATTTTATTTTTTTGGGGACGTTACAAGTAGTGTTGAGCGAACAGTTTGAGCATAGTTTGGGTTCGTACCGAATTTTGGGGTGTTCGGGACACGGACCCGGACCCGAACATTTTCAAAAAAATTCGGGTTCGGGTCCGTTGTTTGGCGATTTCTTCCCGCTTTCTGAAGGGCTGCACAGCAGCCAATCAGCTAGCGTTTTACTTCTTGCCCTAAGAAGCCATCACAGCCATGCCTACTAATGGCATGGCTGTGATTGGCCAAGTGCAGCATGTGACGCAGCTTCTGTGAGGGCGAGATTAGGCAGGGAAAAGTCAGCAACAGCACCTAATGGACTGATCGATCTACAGCTGTGAATGATTCAACTTCTGCTAGTTAATTGCTCACTGGTTTTTAGGCTGCACAGAGCGTTTTTCTGTCACTTTTTTCTGGGGTGATCGGCGGCCATTTTGTGACTTGTGGTGCACCAGAACAAGCTGCCACCAAGTCCATAAATCCATCAATACTTTTTTTTTGCTATGTCCTACATCAGAGGCCATACTAAACCCTCACACTGATGTTAAAATTGAGAGGTTAGTTCGACATATCCTACTAGGAGGACTTGTCTTAAGCTCGGACACTACGTCAAGGTCTCTCAAGTAGCCCGAGGCCCTACCACTGAACCTTACGCTCCCGTAATGCCCAACGGCCCCTGGTGTCGCCCATACGGCACAGGTAGGTTGAGTGGTAGGGCCTCGGGCTACTTGAGAGACCTTGACATGGTGTCCGAGCTTAAGACATGTCCTCTTAGTAGGATATGTTGAACTATCCTCTCAATTTTAACATCAGTTTGAGGGTTTAGTATGGCCGCAGAGTGCACCTGCCTTTGCTATGTTATGTTTTTGATGGTTCTCCACATCCACATTATTGTTATCGTATGTAGGAGGGTTATTGTGCTACTTGTAGTCCGTTGCTGGAATCTTCCATTGTATGCATTTTTTGCTGTTGATCGCCCCTAGCAATGGACTACAAGTGCAGGATGTGCTCCCCTATATACAAGCACAACTGCATATGGGTTGAGCATATCCTGCTTGTTAAACACCACACCCCGTTTTCTAATGGTTTGTATAATATGTTTGGAGGTGTATAAACTCTAATTTAAATGTGCCTGCTTTTCATCTACAGGCTACATTCAGGTGCACTTGGTAGGCTATGGGCCATATCAGCCGGTCTCGGGTGGGGCTCACAGGCACCTCCCACCTCCCATTGCAAGCATGGTTACATGCTGGAGGTTACTGGTGAGCTGTTTGTGAGTCAGGCCTTAGGCTCCCGTAATGCCCAATGGCCCCTGGTATCGCCCATACGGCACAGGTAGGTTGAGTAGTAGGGCCTCGGTCTACTTGAGAGACCTTGACGTGGTGTCCGAGCTTAAGACATGTCCTCCTAGTAGGATATGTCAAACTAACCTCTCATTTTTAACATCAGTGTGAGGGTTTAGTATGGCCGCAGAGTTCAGCTGCCTTTGCTATGTTATACAAAGTATAATAGTGTCCGCCAAAACATATATTTTGTTCTGGGGTGAAATTCAATTGCCAAAATAGCAATACCCTGAATCTGGTGTCCCAGCTGTTTCAGGCCAAGTGTTAATCTGTCTGTAAAAGGGTATATTTTGTTCTGGGGTGAAATTCAATTGCCAAAATAGCAATACTCTTAATCTGGTGTTCCAGCACTGGCTGGCAAAGTATAATAGTGTCCGCCAAAACATATATTTTGTTCTGGGGTGAAATTCAATAGCCAAAATAGCAATACCCTGAATCTGGTGTCCCAGCTGTTGCAGGCCAAGTGTTAATCTGTCCGTAAAAGGGTATATTTTGTTCTGGGGTTAAATTCAATTGCCAATATAGCAATACCCTGAATCTGGTGTTCCAGCTGTTGCAGGCCAAGTGTTAATCTGTCCGTAAAAGGGTATATTACACTCAAGGTGTATATACAAGTGCTGAGAGGGTCCTCTTCAATAACTTCACACGCTACCGTGCATCTTGTATTTCTGTCCGTTAAAGGGTATATTACACAAAGTGTTAAAATACAATTGCTGAAGGCATAATCCTACATATTTTTTCACACGCTATTGTGCATCTCCAAGTGTAAATCTGTCCATAAAAGGATACCTTCCATCCAGGGCCTAAGTACTAGCCCTAAAAGAGATATTCCCCTAAATCAGTGGTTACTGCTGTGCCTGGATTAGTGTAATACGCTACATAAATAGATAGGCAGATAGTGTTAGGTGCCTGTAAAAAAAGGCCTGAATTAGAAATCAGTACATTGGGCCAAATATTTTTTTTCTTCTTGTTGTGCTTGGTGAACGGTAACAATGAGGAAAACATCTAGTCAGTGGCGTTGCTAGGGCTGGTGTCACCTGGTGGGGTAGAAAATGGTGTCACAACCAGCCCCCCCCCCCCCAGCACAACAACCCCCCTCCCATTGGCGGCGATCTCTCTGCTTAGCCCCGCCCCCACGTCAGCTGTCTGTTTACTATCTAAACCCCCATCCATGTTATCGCTTGGGTTCAAATTCTAGCACCCCCAACAGGCCCCCCAACCCCTGGCGATCTGTCTTCTGTCTGCTTAGAACCCCCCCCCACACACACACATATTTGCATACATATTATACCCCTCCAGGACCTCCCATCCCAACATCCCCACACCCCTCCCTAGATCCCCCCATCAGTGTCATCCACACATCCCCCATCAGTGTCCTCCATACATCCCTCCATCAGTGTCCTCCACACATCCCCCCCTAAGTGTCATCCACACATCCACACATCCCCCCATCAGTGTCCTCCACACATCCCCCCCTAAGTGTCATCCACACATCCCCCCATCAGTGTCCTCCACACACACCCCCATCAGTGTCCTGCACACATCCCCCATCAGTGTCCTGCACACATACCTCATCAGTGTCATCCACACAACCCCCCCCATCAGTGTCCTCCACACATACCCCCCCCATCAGTATCCTCCACACATACCCCCATCAGTGTCCTCCACACATCCCCCCATCAGTGTCCTCCACACATCCTCCCCATCAGTGGCAACCATACATCCCCCATCAGAGCTTCATATTAACCAGCTATACTACTATTATGGCTAAAAACCTCAGTAATAGTTTCCCATATATATATTTTTATATCAGAAGCATAAATATATATTATCATACTTCTGATGTACATGAATGCATAATTTAGCCTCTATTCCTAAAAGGTTACCACCAGGACTAGAACTCACAACCATTCACATCAGAGGCAAAAACCCTAACCACTGAGCTAAGAAGGTCAATGATAAATTATGATGGAAAAACCTCTTAGTAGTGTATTATGTATTAGGTATTCCTATATAGCAGAAGTATAATTAAATAAAAAAATAAATGTGTAATTACTATATATATATAAATGTAGTAATTACACATTTAATTTTACTGTATTTTGTATCATACATTTCTTTTACAATTACTGAAAAAGAAATATGTAATTTATACTTCGGCTGTATAGTGTATCATGTATCACTCTGCTGTATAGGAATACCTAATACTTGATAAACTACTATGAACTTTTTCTAATACAGTTTACACAGTTTAGAACTTTTACAGTTTAGAACTTTTTCTAATACAGTTTCTAATACAGTTTCTAATACAGTTTCTAATACAGTTTCTAATACAGTTTCTAATACTAACCATAGCTCAGTGGTTAGTGTTCTTGCCTCTGATATGAAAGGTTGTGAGTTCGAATCCTGGTGGCAACTTTTCAGAAATAGAAGCTAAATTAGATTAAAATACATTGGGTGTCGCAAAGCATATTGACAATGCTTGGGGATACCCCCTTCATGTTCATAGCACTGACTCCATATATGGACACAACCATATATGGAGTAAGAGCTCAGACCGTGATTCCCTCTACAGCGATCAGTGCAGTGAATAAATTATCTTGTGCTGGCACCTCCCGCACCCCCCTCGCAACGCCACTGCATCTAGTAAGGGACGCGGTCGTGGTGGTGTTAGTGTACCCTCTAGTGCTGGGAGAGGTCATGGCCATTCTGCCACAGCCACACGTCCTAGTGAACCAACTATTCCAGTAGCCGCCAGAATTTACGTATTTACGGTAAGGCCTGAGCAGGTACAGGCGCTAGTCAATTGTGTGGCCGACAGCACGTTCACAACATTATCTCCCACCCAGTCTTCTGCAGAAAGCGCACAGGTGGCGCCTGAAAACCAAACCCATCAGTCTGTCACATCACCCCCATGCATATCAGGGAAACTGTCTGAGCCTCAAGTTATGCAGCAGTCTCTTATGCTGTTTGAAGACTCTGCTGGCAGGGTTTCCCAAGGGAATCTACCTAGCTCTTCTCCAGTGGTGGAAGACATAGAATGCACTGATGCACAACCACTGATGTTTCCTGATGATGAGGACATGGGAATACCACCTCATCGGAGTCCGCACGTCTCTGATGTTGACGAAACACAGGTGCCAACTGCAGACCGAACAGGAGGTCAGGGAGGAAGACTGTGTGGAAGACGATGCAGGGGACAATGAGGTCCTAGACCCTACATGGAATGAAGGTCGTGCCACTGAATTTCATAGTTCAGAGGAAGAGGCAGTGGTGAGACCGAGCCAACAGCGTAGCAAAAGAGGGAGCAGGGGGCAAAAGCAGAACAGCTGCCGCCAAGAAAGTTTGCCTTCTACTGGCCACCGCCACCAGGGACCGAGCACCCCAAAGGCAGCTTCAAGGAGTTCCCTGGCATGGCACTTCTTTAAACAATGTGCTGACGACAAGACCCGAGTGGTTTGCACGCTGTGCCATCAGAGCCTGAAGCGAGGCATTAACGTTCTGAACCTTAGCACAACCTGCATGACCAGGCATCTACATGCAAAGCATGAACTGCAGTGGAATAAACACCTTAAAAGCAAGGAACTCACTCTGGCTCTCCCTGCTCCCTCTTCTGCTGCTGCCTCGGCCTCTTCCTCTGCCTCGGGAGGAACGTTGGGACCTGACGCCCACAAAACAGAGGATGTGCCACCGACACCACCACCTGCGTCACCAAGCATCTCCACCATCTCCAAGCAGCGTTCAGCTCTCCATCTCACAAAACTTGGAGAGAAAGCATAAATTCCCACCTAGCCACCCTCGAGCCCTGGGCCTGAATGCCAGCATTTCTAAACTACTGGCCTTTGAAATGCTATCATTCAGACTGGTGGACACAGACAGCTTCAAACAGCTGATGTCCATGGCTGTCCCACAGTATGTTGTTCCCAGCCACCACTACTTATCCAAGACAGCCGTGCCTTCCATGCACAACCAAGTATCCAATAAAATCAAGTGTGCACTGCGCAACCACAGATACGTGGACCAGTAAGCATGGCCAGGGACGCTATATCTCCCTAACTGCACACTGGGTAAATGTAGTGGCGGCTGGGCCCAAGGCGGAGAGTTCCTTGGTGCACGTCCTTCCGTCGCCAAGGATCGCAGGGCATCATTCTTTGCCCCCTGTAGCCTCCTCCTCCTACTCGGCTTCCTCCTCCTCTGCTTTCACCAGCTCATCCAGTCAGCCACACACCTTCACCACCAACTTCAGCACAGCCCAGGGTAAACGTCAGCAGGCCATTCTGAAAACATATATGTTTGGGGGACAGGCCCCACACCATGCAGGAGTTGTGGCGGGGTATGGAACAACAGACCGACTAGTGGTTTCTGCCGGTGGGCCTCAAGCCCGGCCTGGTGGTGTGCTCTGGGACTAGCTGGTTTGACGCACATCCCTTGCCTGGCGCATGTGCTGAATTTGGTGGTGCAAAAGTTCATTCACAACTACCCCGACATGTCAGAGCTGCTGCATAAAGTGCGGGCCGTCTGTGCACGCTTCCGGCATTCACATCCTGCCGCTGCTCGCCTGTCTGCGCTACAGCGGAACTTCGGCCTTCCCGCTCACCGCCTCATATGCGACGTGCCCAACAGGTGGAACTCCAACTTGCACATGCTGGAGAGACTGTGCGAGCAGCAGCAGGCTATAGTGAAGTTTCAGCTGCAGCACGCACGGGTCAGTCGCACTGCGGAACAGCACCACTTCACCACCAATGATTGGGCCTCCATGCGAGGCCTGTGTGACCTGTTGCGCTGTTTCGAGTACTCCGCCAACATGGCCAGTGGCGATGAAACCGTTATTATCAGCGTTACAATACCACTTCTATGTCTCCTTGAGAAAACGCTTAGGGCGATGATGGAAGAGGAGGTGGCCCAGGAGGAGGAGGAGTAGGATGAGGGGTCATTTTTAGCACTTTCAGGCCAGTCTGTTAGAAGTGGCTCAGAGGGAGGTTTTTTGCAACAGCAGAGGCCAGGTACAAATGTGGCCAGCCAGGGCCCACTACTGGAGGACGAGGAGGATGAGGAGGAGGTGGAGGAGGATGAGGATGAAGCAGGTTCACAGCAGGGTGGCACCCGACACAGCTCAGGCCCATCACTGGTGCGTGGCTGGGGGGATACGGAGGACGATGATGATACGCCTCCTACAGAGGACAGCTTGTCCTTACCTCTGGGGAGCCTGGCACACATAAGCGACTACATGCTGCAGTGCCTGCGCAACGACAGCAGAGTTGCCCGCATTTTAATGTGTGCGGACTACTGGGTTGCCACCCTGCTGGAACCCCGGTACAAAGACAATGTGCCCACCTTACTTCCTGCACTGGAGCGTGATAGGAAGATGCGCTCCTGAGAGCATTCCCAAATGTCACAGGGGAACAGATGGAAGCCCAAGGCGAAGGCAGAGGAGGAGCAAGAGGTCGCCAACGCAGCTGTGTCATGGCCAGCTCCTCTGAGGGCAGGGTTAGCATGGCAGAAATGTGGAAAAGTTTTGTCTCCACGCCACAGCTAACTGCACCACCACTTGATACGGAACGTGTTAGCAGGAGGCAGCATTTCACTAACATGGTTGAACAGTACGTCTGCACACCCCTCCACGTACTGACTGATGGTTCGGCCCCATTCAACTTCTGGGTCTCCAAATTGTCCACGTGGCCAGAGTTAGCATTTTATGCCTTGGAGGTGCTGGCCTGCCCGGCGGCCAGCGTTTTGTCTTAATGTGTATTCAGCACGGCAGGGGGCGTCATTACTAACAAACGCAGCCGCCTGTCCACAGCCAACGTGGACAACTGACGTTCATAAAAATTAACCAGGCATGGATCCCACAGGACCTGTCCCTCCCTTGTGCAGAATAGACATTTATAACTGCCTCCCCCTCAACCATGTATTCTTGTACTCCGGGGCACTTCTTTATTGAATCCTCATTTTTTTAACTTAACCATGATCTTGCGGTGCAACCCAAAGTTGAATGAATCTCTCCTCAATCTGGTCGCCGGGGCCTAAATAACTGAAAGTGGCTTTCTCCAGTGGTGGGTGATATTATGCATGATTCCTTGCTGTGGGACCTCTCTCCTCTGTCTGGGTGCTGGGCCTAAATAACTGAAAGTGGCCTTCTCCAGTGGTGGGTGATATGATGCCTTATTCCTTGCTGTGGGACCTCTCTTCTTTGTCTGGGTGCTGGGGCCTAAATAACTGAAAGTGGCCTTCTCCAGTGGTGGGTGATATGACGCCTTATTCCTTGCTGTGGTACCTCTCTCCTCTGTCTGGGTGCTGGGGCCGAAATAACTGAAAGTGGCCTTCTCCAGTGGTGGGTGAAATGACGCATGTTTCTCTGCTATGGGACCTCTCTCCAATTGATATTGGTTAATTTTTATTTATTTTATCTTAATTCATTTCCCTATCCACATTTGTTTGCAGGGCATTTACCTACATTTTGCGGCCTTTTTCAGCCCTCTAGCCCTTTCCTGGACTATTTTACAGCCTTTTTAGTTCGGGTCCCTATTGACTTCAATGGGGTTCGGGATAAATTTCGGGTCGAGTTCGTATCGCGAACCCGAACATTTTCAGGAAGTTCGGCCGAACTTCTCGAACCCGAACATCCAGGTGTTCGCTAATCTCTAGTTACTAGGCTTAGAGGTTTAGAAGCAAATCTTGAAAATTTTCAAAAATCCACCTTTTAGGGACCAGTTCAGGTCTGAAGTCACTTTGTGAGGATTACACAATAGAAACCACCCAAAAATGACCACATTCTAGAAACTACACCCCTCAAGGTATTCAAAACTGATTTTACAAGCGTCATTAACTCTTTAGGTGTTCCACAAGAGTTAATTTCAAATGGAGATAAAATTTCAGAATTTCAATTTTTGGGCAAATTTTCCATTTTATTCTATTTTTTCCAGTAACAAAGCAAGGGTTAACAGCCAAATAAAATTCAATATTTATTGCCCTGATTCTTTGGTTTGCAGAAACACCCCAATGTGGCCGTAAACTGCTGTATGGCCAAACGGCAGGGCGCAGAAGGAAGGGAACGCCATATGGTTTTTGCAAGGCAGATTTTGCTGGACTGGTTTTTAGACTCTAGGTATGTTTCAAATGGGACACGGTGTCAAAAAAACAGTCCAGCAAAATCTGCCGTTTGGCCATACAGCAGTTTACAACCACATATGGGGAGTTTCTGCAAACTACAGAATCAGGGCAATAAATATTGAGGTTTGTTTGGCTGTTAACCCTTGGTTTATTACTGTAAAAATGGATTAAAATGGAAAATTTTCAAAAAAATAGCTGTTTTCGGACCATTTTTATTTTTTGTCATTTACATAATTGATCTGTCAGGTTAGATCGCATGCTATTTCTATAGAGCAAGTTGTTACGGACGTGACAATACCAAATATGAATACTTTTATGGGGGTTTTGTTTCAGTTTTACATAATAAAGATATATATTTTTTTTTTTATAATTTTTTTGTGTCTCCACATTCTGAAAGCCATAGTTTATTTTTTATTTTTTGGGCGACTGTCTTATGTAGGGTCTCAATTTTTGCAGTATGAGATGGCGGTTTGATTGGCACTATCTTGGGGTGTATATGACATTTTGGTCGCTTGCTATTACACTTTTTGTGATGTCAGGTGACAAAAATGGCTTTTGACACCGTATTTATATATATATTTTTTTGCTGTGTTCACCTGAGTGGTCATGTGTTAGTTTTATAAAGCAGATTATTACAGACGCGGCGATACCTAATATGTATACTTTTTATTTATTTATTTAAGTTTTTCACAATAATATTATTTTTGAAACAAAAAAAAAAATCACGTTTTAATGTCTCCATAGTCTGAGAGCCATATTTTTAACTTTTTTTGGGCGATTGTCCTATATAGGGTTTCATTTTTTGTGGGATGAGATGACGGTTTGATTGCCACTATTTTGAGGTGCATATACATTTTTGATCGCTTGCTATTACACTTTTTGTGATGTGATATCTTTTTGTGATGTGAGGTTGCAAAAAATGTTTTTTTGACCCTGTTTTTATTGAAAAAAAAATTACGGTATTTACCTGAGGGGTTAGATGATGTGATATTTTTATATAGCAGGTTTTTCCGGACGCGGCGATACCAAATATGTATACTTTTTTAAATTTATTTTACTTTAACACAATACTAACATTTTAGAAAACAAAAATCATTGTTTTAGTGTCTCCATAGTCTGAGAGCCATATTTTTTTATTTTTTGGCGAGATTTCGCTATGTAGAGGCTAATTTTTTGCAGGATGAAATTGCGGTTTGATTCGTACTATTTTGGGAGGCTACACCTTTTTGATCACTTGGTATTACACTATTTGTGATGTAAGGTGACAAAAAATAGCTTTTTTACACCATTTTTTTTGTTTGTTTTTTATGGTGTTCACCTGAGGGTGATCACCTAATTTTTTAGGTGGTGTTCACCAAATTTTTATTCAGTGATAAATGTGTTTTTTATTTTGACTTTATTTTACTGGCTTTTCGTCACGTTGATCTTGTACCCCGTCGCTGCCTCAAAATATAAGAAGGTGTTTAAGGTGTGTATCTGCGGATTGAATAAAGAGCAGCAGGTCGTCCGTCAAATACATCCGTCTGGATTAAAAGACGGGCAAGAGGTTCCAGGGCAGTATTAAATAAGAGTGGGGACATAGGGCATCCTTGTCTAGTCCCTTTCTCTAATGGTATCTTGGTTGACAAGTAGCCGGGTACATATATTTGCGCTTGGGGGTTATCATATACCGCCCTCAGATAGTTACGGATGGCCCCCGAGATCACCATGGTGTCTAAGACTTCGTCTAGCCACGCCCAATGTACTTTATCAAAAGCCTTTTCGGCGTTGATTGTTAGGAATGCTTGTTTCCCTGGAGCATCAAGGCTCCTATGGCTATCTTGGGACCTTTCTGAGATTTGTGACTGCTGAGCGTCCTTTCATGAACCCCACCTGATGGCTGCCAATTAGCTCTGGTAGCACCTCCGCAAGTCTATTTGCCATGATCTTGGACATTAGTTTTATGTCTTGGTTAATAAGGGAAATCGGTCTATATGATCCCGGGTCCCCCAGGTCTTTTCCCTGTTTGGGGATTGTCTTGATGTAGGCCAATTTCCCTGAAGGGCATCCCTCTAATATTGAGTTAAACAGCAAGGAGAGCATCGACGACACCTCTTCCTGTATGAGTTTGTAAAATTCGGCCACGAAACCATCCGGCCCCGGTGCTTTCCCATTTTGGAGGCTTTTTAAAGTCCGTTTCATTTCCTCTTCAGAAATCTCCCTATTTAAGGACGCCAGGGACTCTGGAGTTAGACTAGGTAGAGAGATTTTATCTATGAGCTCCCTAGCTCTCACACTGTCATATTGTTCCTGGGCATAAAGAGATCTATAGTAATCCCCCATAAGTTCTACAGTTCTACAGTTCTTGCTTAGGTTGGGTACGTAGCGTTCCCTTTCTATCCCGTAGTGGGAGTATACATGCTGATTGAACATATGGCCTCACTAGGTTCGATAGTAGTTTACCTGCCTTGTTTCCAAATCAAAACAGATTTGCCTTTTTTCTGTTCTCCATACCATTTTGCTCTTTCATACCTTACATGTGCCACCACTTTTTCACACATTACCAAACGAATATTAAGGGAACTAGTCAGCTTAATTTTCAACCCCTTAGCTCACCATGATGTACATGTATGCCATGAGGAATGTATGAAGTGGGAGCCAGTTATACAGCTGACACCTGCCCTCAGTGACCAGAACTGGAGATGACTTTGATCCTGGTCTTTAACACCAGGGGCAGTTAATAGAGACCGCAGAATGTGAGCAGAGGATAAGATCTCTGTCTGTTCTCCAATTGCAACACCCCCCCCCCCCCTCTCCCTTAAATGTGATGAAAGCACACGGTGCAGATTAGTAAAAAAAAGTAATTAACCTGGATGTAATAAAAGAAAAAAAATCAAAATACTGAATCATACATTTTTTTGGTCAATAACACATTATCAAAAAGATTTATGTAGCCCAAAATGTTATTAATAACAGTTATAGGTCTGTAGATGGAAATATAAAAAAGTTATCAGTGTCAGAATATGGAGAAACAAAACAATTTTTTAAAGGGTCACTGAGTTTTGGTAAAACGTTTGATATGTTATACACATATCAAAACTTTTTGATCAGTGGAGTCTGAGAAAACCACATATATATTGCACTCTCCTTGATGCAAAGAATGGAATCAAGCTGGGCCCCTAGATGTCTATTGAGCCTGTCTCGTGCAGCAAGAAGAGCAAGTGCAATATCCATGCATTTCTCTCTTCTTGTTCCAGCAATTGGTGGGGGTCTGAGCACTCAGATTCTCACTAATCAAACGGTTTGATATGTCTCTATGACATATCAGAAGTTTTACCAAAACTCAGTGACCCTTTAAAGTAGTAAAGCATGAGAAAAACTATTTGAATTTGGTATCACTGTAATTGTACTGAACCGCATAACAAATGTATGGAGTTAACAATGTTAAATTACTGTAAATGATACAATTAAAAATACAGCTTGCCCCACAAAAAGCAAGCCCTCATACAGCTCTGTGAATGTAACCTGTTAAAAGTTATGGTCCTTGAAAGATAGGAAGAAAATAAAAATTAAAAATACAAAAAAGGAAAATTGGCTGTGAGTTAAACTGATCTATTAAAAAATGGTGCACATCTGGGTGCAAATAATGATTGGTGTTATGAGCAGATATACAGTTGTGTTCAAAATTATTCAACCCCCACTGAAATTGAGTGTTTTGGCTAGTTTGACATTGATTTTGATCATTTCAGTCATCTTGTTTACAATTAAATCAAAGAGGCACTTGTAAGTCAGACAAATATAACATAACATTTATAATGAAATAACCACAAATGTCTTTTCTGTGCTTACATCATCATCAGTTTTATTCAACCCCCAAGTGACATTCAATCTTAGTACTTAGTACAACATCCTTTTCCAGTTATAACAGCTTTTAAACGTGAAGCATAGATTGACACAAGTGTCTTGCAGCGATCTACAGGTATCTTCGCCCATTTTTCATGGGCAAAAGCCTCCAGTTCAGTCACATTCTTAGGCTTGAGCGCTGCAACTGCTTTCTTTAAGTCCCACCAGAGGTTCTCAATCGGATTTACGTCTGGTGACTGCGATGGCCACTTCAAAATGTTCCAGCCTTTAATCTGCAACCATGCTCTAGTGGACTTGGAGGTATGCTTGGGATCATTGTCCTGTTGAAAGGTCCAACGTCTCCCAAGCCTCAGGTTTGTGACGGACTGCATCACATTTTCATCCAATATCTCCTGGTACTGAAGAGAATTCATGGTACCTTGCACACGCTGACGCTTCCCTGTACCTGTAGAAGCAAAACAGCCCCAAAGCATGATTGACCCCCCGCCATGCTTCACAGTAGGCAAGGTGTTCTTTTCTTCATAGGCCTTGTTCTTCCTCCTCCAAACATAGTGTTGATCCATGGGCCCAAACAGTTCTAATTTTGTTTCATCAGTCCACAGTACACTATCCCAAAACTTTTGTGGTTTGTCCACATGACTTTTGGCATACTGCAGTCGACTCTTCTTATTCTTTGGAGACAGCAAGGGGGTGCGCCTGGGAGTTCTGGCATGGAGGCCTTCATTACGCAGTGTGCGCCTTATTGTCTGAGCTGAAACTTCAGTACCCGCATCTGACAAATCTTTTTTCAGTTCCTCAGCAGTAACACTTTGCGCTTCAGGTAGCGCACAGCAGTCGAAGTCAGCACCTTCTTTCTGCCACGACCAGGTAGCGTTTTAACAGTGCCCTTTGCCTTGAATTCGCGAATGATGCTTCCTATGGTGTCTCTTGGTATGTTTAACATCTTTACAATCTTCTTATAGCCATTGCCCTTCCTGTGAAGAGAAATCACCTCTTCTCAGGTCATCCTGGACCATTCTCTTGACTTTGCCATGTTTGTAAACACACCGGTAAATGTCTAGAAGGAGCTGAGTATCACAGTCATTTTAAATCTGCCTAATTGGTGCTTATTATGCTTGATTGCTGCTCCTTGACATCCAGAGGTGTTTTCAATACCTGATCGAAAACACTTGAATGAACCTCTGTTCTTAAGAGTGGTAGTCTTTAAGGGGTTGAATAATTGTGTCAATGAATAAATCACAAAAAAAAACATTTAATACTGTATTACAAAAACAATTGATGTCATTTTAGTTGCATTTGGTTCTATTAAAAAGTCCTTGTAAGATTTCATTCTGAACACAATTACAAATGTACACTAAATTCCCTAAAACCCTTTACAGCATTGGGGGTTGAATAATTTTGAACACAACTGTAGATTTAGGGTCCAGCTACATGGAAAAATGTGTGACGCGACACAAAGCGGTATATCAAGTACAACATGTGTTGAGCAGCAAGAAAGTCGTGCAGCATTTGGCATAATGTATTTCAATGGTGTCGCAGTGCAACATGCCACATTTGTGACTGCCACATGACAGTTGCTGAAAAATCAGTTCCATAGCAACACAGGGCCATGTAGACAGACCCTTAATTTCCTGACTTTTAGACAGTCCCAAATGTGCAAAGCTTATTGAGAAGTGTGACTGTCAATAAATTAGGCACAAATCACTCCCTCTCCTGTTTCTTAGACTGGTGTCAGAAACATCAGTCCTAGCAAATGTGGATCATAGTTTTGAAAAGAGCTGGACACAGAGAAAATGTTTGTGCTGGGTATCTCCCCTCCATATTCTCCTCACCTGAGTCAACATGACTGACAGTTATTTCACAATGTATGCGTAGGGAGAGAACTGTTAATCAAGCTACACAGGTGGGGCAAAACCGAAAGGGTTTAAACACTTCTACCCATGTGGCATGAATCTGCTGACAGTTTCCATTTCTACTATGGCATTGTTAAATGGGTTTTCAATGAGTTTAATATGATGGCCTATCCTGAGGAAAAGACAGAAAATTCACAGGCAGCTAGTAGAGCATGTCAGCTCTGTACAGAAAAAAGGATTCCAGATTGTTAACCAATGGGATTTTTAGGTCAAAGTGATTTTTGGGTCAAAAGTATAATGCGATAAAAAAAAAAATTGCCCCCAAAAGGTGTACACAGCCTTTAATACTTAGTACAGAGGGAAGGAGATGGCCACAATGCAGAGAGCTCTTCCTACTGAAGCTCCATCTCCTGGGCACTTGCAAGAGCTGAATCTGGTAGAATAAAACTTCATATTTACATTGCTCCTGATGAGAAAAGCTCCACAAAAGACATGTTTGTACTGTTTTCCCAGCCCCTACCTCGTGCTGTTAGCAGTTTATCATGGTCTAGTCCAGGGGTGGCCAACCCTACAGACACAAAGAGCCCAAAAAAACAAAAACGTATGACTACCAGGAGCCACAAGCTATAAATTTACACACGAGTCACCGTATTTTTCGCCCTACAAGATGCACCTAGGTTTTAACAAAAAAAAAATAAGAGAAAAAATATATATATTTCATCTGATCTGAGGTCTGATATAAATATTTTTTTCTTATTTTTCATTAGCAGAGAAAAAAAGATAAAAATATGTTTTTCGTCAGATCTCAGACCAGACTCCTAAATCAGATCCCCAACCTTTATCAGACCTCAAAATCAGACCCCCAAAATAAGACCCCCAATGCTTGGATCAGGCAACACAAATCAGACTCCCAGTGTTAGACCCTCAGTTCTCATATTCCCCCCCCAATGCTCAGATCTGCCCTCCCCCATGCTTAAATCTCCCTCCTTCTCAGATCTGATCCCCCATGCTCAAACAAGACCCCCCATGCTTAGATCTGCCCCCCCATGCTCAAATCTGAACCTCCATGCTCAGATCTTCCCCCATGCTCAGATCTGACCCCCATTGCTCAGATTAAGACCCCCCATGCTCAGATCAAGACCCCCATTGCCCAGATCAGCCCCCCCCCCATGGTCAGATCAGAACCTCCAATGCTTAGATCAGACCCCCATGCTCAGTTCTATAATTTAAAAAAAAATCTCCCCTCTCCTGATCAGGTGCTGAGCTCCTGCTTTGGAACCTGCTACTCTGCAGGTCTGACACGGTCTACACTGTGACCTCTTGAGCACAACGTCAGGTCAAAGTGTATGTCTCCATGTACTACGTTCTCACACTGTGTGCATCAGGACGTAGTGGAGAGTGAGCTAGAGCTGCAAAGTAGCAACAGTGCCCGATCAGGAAAAGAGATCTGAGCATGGGGTGGAGAGTGAGCCGGCCTGACTGCTTCCCAGCTCCACAGCAAGAGCCATACTTGAAGAAGCAAAGAGCCGCATGCGGCTCAAGAGCCACGGGTTGGCCACCCCTGGTCTAGTCCCTTTGACAGAATATGCCAGTTATTTCCTATAAGAAATGATTTCAGCTGGACTGAGCACTGAATGTGCAGCATAGCTGGTGGGATGCAGAGGCCTGCCTTTACTTGCCACATAGTATTATAAAATAGCTGAGGTGGAAGGGTGGATTACCGTAAAACAATATTTGAACATAAATGATGTCTACACAAAGGCTCTACAAATACATCCTATCAAACCAAACTGCTTTGTAAATAGCAGAAGAAAGAATGAATAACAGTTCTTTTCACGCTCAAGACTTTTTGAGGGTTTGGCTTTAGAGGATTGCTTTCTCTGTTCTGTATAAAAGCTGCAAAAACACCTCAGCAAATCTGTTAACTCTTTCTTCTTTAAGCTTCTTCCTTTCTTTACTGCCACTACTAGCCGGGATCCTCATATGCACTTTCACCTTGCGGTCACATTCGTTCACGTGGTTTAATGTATTTCAGCCCTATGCATACAGTACATCACCAACACAAAGAGGAGTGAAATTGCTTCAACGTTTTATGCCGGATAATGCACATACATAAAAAGAACTTGTAACCCAGCCATAAGCTCTGCAGACTTATTGGACCAATCCAGTTTCCATAAACAAAAGGAAAGGACAGAACAGAATAAAACACCCGCTTACGCCCAGCTTTTCACCGCTGAATTTTACACAAGACTAAGGGAGTGCAGCTTAAAGCAACATTAGTTGCGCAAATGGTTATTTAATTCCCTTCTTCCCTTTAACTCTACAAAAACACATTGTGCTGTGTGCTCTATAATTTTTGCTTATATGCAGACATTATAGGGTTAATGCTGTGCCAGGAAAGACGATTAATAGTCCAAAAATGACAATATGGAAAATCACTTAAAAACTTGTCACTTTATGTACATGACAAAAAGTGTCACTGAATTGCAGGAGAGAAATTCATGTGGGCTTAGGTTTGGCATAGTTTTCTTGCCTTCAAGACCGCTAAAAATTACAACATACTTGCCTACTCCTAAAACACAGGGAGACCTCCCAGACTCCTGGCAAAAGATTCAAGTATCTTGCACAAGTGGAAATCCAAAACTGCCTGAGATGAGTGGTCAGTCATACACTGCTCCTTACAGACACATATTCTTTGTATGCTGGGCTTTAAAGTACTGGAAACTGGAGATGGATGAGCTAGTCGAGATTTACTTCTGGTCCGCATCACCAGTTTTTTTTAAAGTTTGGTTCAGACCTGAATCGGTTTTGGCAGGACCGAAATTGCTCCAATTGTCCTGAAAGTTGGTATATAACCCCCTTTAGCCTCCTTAGGAAAACTTGTTATCTCTTTATGTTTATTTCGTATAGCATGGAACATTAAAAGCTGTCTACGGCTAGTAGTAGCAACAGTAGTAGTAGTAGTAGAGACCGTGGTGGCACATGCTTTGCATTAATGGTGGTGGCAGTAGGGGATTAACAGCGAGGAGCAGCAGCAACTGAGACAGCAACAGCAGTGGCATAATGGCGGTGTTGGTATGATGGAGGCGGCAGCAGCCGTACAGAACATGAATGTACGCAGGCGGCAGCAGTTGCGTGATGGAAGTGGCAGCAGCAGCCATACATAAAGCGATGGTGAACAGACTGACAGCTTTGGCATGATACAAGCAGTAAGCAGCAGCAGCCGTACAGAACAAGATGGTTAGCAGGTCCCATTAGACACAAAAAATGTTGCCTATTTTTACGGACTGTCCAGAAATTTCTGGACGGTTGCAACCCTGGGCATGATGCAGACGGCAGCAACAGCCATACTGAATGTGATGGCAAACACACAGACAGCAGGATCATGACACAGGCGGCGGCAGCAGCCGTACAGAACGTGATGGCTGGCAGCTGACATTAGTGGCATAATGGATGCAGCAACCGTACAGAATGTGATGGTAAACAGACAGTAGTGGCATAAAGGAGGCGGCAACAGCAGCCGTACAGAACGTGATGGTTGGCAGGTTTCAGCAGCGGCATGATGGAGGCAGAAGCAGCAGTCATATAGAATGTAATAGTTGGCAGGTCGCATTAATGGCATGATGCAAGCAGCTGCAGCAGCTGTACAGAACGTGATCTTGGGCAGATCGCATTAGTGGCATGATGGAGGCAGCAACAGCAGCCGTACATAACATGATGGCTGGCAGGTCGTGTTAGTGGCATGATGCAGGCAGCAGCTGTACAGAATGTGATGGTAGGCAGACAGACAGCAACAGTGGCAAAATGGTGCACCACCAGCAAGGCTAGATCTATTAATCGCAATCAGAGCGTGAAAATTGTCCTGAATCAAGGCTTTGTTCATTTTAACAAAAGTGATGTGGAAGGCACTTTAACAATGGTACTACAGCAACTGCACCACTAGCAATGTGGCCTAGTGGGTGTGTGGGTGTTCAGCTTGTAGACAAGATAATTGGAGAAAAGTTTTTTCATGGCCAAATTCTCTATTATAGATATCTCAAGATGGATCTGAAGAAAAGGTGAAGAACAAGGTGATAATGATGATGATGACAAAAATTCTGTATTGCTTGGTAATGCAATAGAGGACAACTTCATCCACTGGGGTGTCACCACACCCCTTCACGGTGCTGAAATCCCTCTCCGAGATTACACTGGAGTTTGAGCAAGAAAGAAGAAAGAGAATGTTGTGCCAGCTTGGGTCACTGTTCCAGTCTGCCTACCCATAAATCCATGGGATCAGGGAACAGGGTATGAGATAGACTGGCCAGAGATTAGGTAGGCCTGAACCTGGGCATTGAGACGGGAGCTGTTTGCTTGTTGACTGTCCTCAGCCTGGTGCGGCACATGGAAAACCAGCTCCATCATGTTGAGGAGATTAGAATGGCTGTCGCTTCTGCTACTGTGGCTTCTGCTGTTGTGGAGAGGGGCCTATCAGACTGCTTGATGTCAATGATACACCTGTCACTGCATAAGCAAGAGAACATGCAGGTGGCTATTCTGGCCAGCGTGCTTGAGCAGCCACTTCTCCACACAGAAAATTTGGTGTCTTGGCAGGTGTCAACGTCATTAATCATTATCCTCTTTCTCCTCCAACGCCAACTCCTTTTCTTCCTCCTCAAGTGGCAGCACCTACTCCCCATGGTAGTTTCTCATTCTGGGTCACCAACAGCTACAGGGCCACCTGTTGCATGAGCATCAGCATCTCTTCAAAAATACATATGAGGGACAACTGCTGCATAAATGGCATAAGCTGCCACTGCTCAACCTGGAAACAACACATGCTCCCTGCTGAGGAGGACTGGTACATGACCAAATCGTTGATGGCTTTTCGCTGCTAGTACAGATGCTCAAGCATGTGCAACGTTGAATTCCAGTGAGTTGGAAAATTGAAGATTAGCTGCATACCATTCTTATGCTGCAAGTCCTCCAGGACAGCATTCCTCATCACATGAGAATTGCTAAAAGGAGGGACATTCTCCTGGACATTGCTAGCACCTTGCGCAAGCCAGTGCATGTTTTTAAAATATGGTGAGATGAGGTCAAAAAGGACCTGGCCATGTTGCTGGGGTGCTGCCTATCCACTACCACAAAAAACATTGACCCAGTGGGCCATGAAAGACATGTACTGTCCCTACCTGTAACAGCTGCTCCAGGTGTCCACAGTCGAGTGCAGCTTGTGAGAAGTGAGAATCTCCACCATGTGAGTACAGGGCACTTTTACAATGGTACTACTGTGACTGCACCACCAGCAATGTTTTTTCATGGTCAAATATTCCGTTATAGATGTCTCACAATGGAGCTGAGGAAAAGGAGGAGTCTCAGCAGGAGAAGAAGAAGTTGATGATGATGGCAAAAATTCTGTATTGCTTGGAGATGCAGGTTGGCTGCCACAAAGAGAACCAGAAAAAGAAGGACAGACTTGTTCTGATTGGGAATGATGGCCAGTTGTATTTTCCCACTTTATGTGGTGCAATAGACCTCAGGTAGCTATAATTGTGTTTACATGATCACTGCTTATTATTAGCCTGCAGATTTTGCACACAGCTGTGGAGAAAAAGAACAATACGGGAGTTGCTCGCACAGAGCTACAGGCAGCCAAGCTGGGCTTAGCGCTGGCATGTCTTGGACCTAACCCAGACACAGTGTAAATAGCATCACCAGATCCTGAAGCAGAAGTGGCCCTGGCTGTTTATTTGGAGGTACATGGCCTCTACTCTTCATTGCTATCGTCACTGCCCTTCACCACTTATTTCCTTAGCACCTCAATCCGGCTCCCAGGTCCTGTCTAGCACACAATCATCATAGGAGTCCTCACCCTCCCTGCTGCTTTTATCAGACCATGAGATATCATGGTGGGCTCCAGGGCCCCCCTCACCTGCCATGCATTTTCCCAGTTTCCACTGTTGCTGACCCCACCGCCAATGCCGTGGCTATGAGTGCCACTTTTACCACCATCATCAACATAGGTATGCCTGGGGTCACTAGCCTCCTCCCCACTCTCCTCCACATGGCAGACCAAACACTGCCAGTTAGTGTTGATTTAAAACCCAAGTGCTCGGGTGCTCGGGCCGAACACATCGGGATGGAAGATAATGGAAGTCAGTGGGAGGACCCGAGCATTAAACCAGGCACCCGAAGCTCTGAAGAGGGGAGGGTGCCTGGTTCATAGAAAAAGTTCAGAAATGGATAGAAACACCACTGAAATGGTTTGGGAACAGCATGGGAAGGATGTCTGCATGCATCTTGGACTCCCAGGTCGCTGATGGGAACAATGTTGTCTGAGTAGTACACCACTTTTACAGACTGAGGGTACTTTCACACTTGCGGCAGGACGGGTCCGGCAGGCTATTCAGCCTGTCGGATCCATCCTGCCGCAAGTGCCCATGCACTGCCGTGCTGCCGCTCCGTCCCCATTGACTATAATGGGGCGGGGGCGGAGCTACGGCGCAGCACGGCAGTGCACGGCCGTGCACGGCTGGAGATTGCCGGACTAAAACTCCTGCATGTCCGACTTTTCAGTCCGGCGATCTTTGCCGTGCACTGCCGTGCTGCGCCCTAGCTCCGCCTCCCCACCCCATTATAGTCAATGGGGACGAAGTGGCAGCACGGCAGTGCACGGGCACTTGCGGCAGGACGGATCCGGCAGGCTGAATAGCCTGCCGGATACGTCCTGCCGCAAGAGTGAAAGTACCCTGACAATAATACGCGCAAAACCAAAGATAAAATCGATTACAGAGCAAAAATTGTTAGGAAACATTCTTTCCTGTATATTTACTTGTATATAAAGTGCAAGTGCTGCCAAAAATTATAAGCAACAGGTACTCCGACACAACCTGTATATCACACAGAATAGGGCCTCGTTCACATTGTAAAAGCACTAAAAGCCAAAAAAAGCTAATTACCCAAACTTGACCCTGATATGAAGTGTCTGTGAAATGTTAAAGTTAAAATGTTCAGAGATCAACAGTTACATCACTGGCAATTAGACTCCCTTAAGGATAATGCAACAACAAGCTGCCCATGCCCCTGATGAAGCCATTTTGTTGGTGAAACATGTTGGGGGTTAGTTAGAAGTTTTTAGGTGTCTGCATCCAGTATAGCGTAGCTAAAAGCCTCAGTTGATATGCAACCAGTGTATAGTGTTGCATTATCCTTAAGGGAGTCTAATTGCCATTGAAGTAACTGGTGATCTCTGCACAGTTTCACTTTAGCATTTCACAGACATGGTTGCTTGTGTAGCATTGGGGGATAGTGCACGTGCCCTACAGGCTACCATCTGTATAGTGCATGATTTCAAATTGCATACGCACTGGATGCAGCTAATTTTAACTTTTTTTTTGTTGGCTCACAAAAGTTCTTTTAAATCAGCACTAATAAAAGTTACATTTTATATACACTTTATATCAAGGTCAAGTTTGGGTAATTAGACTTTTTGGGGCTTTTAGTGCTATTAGTATACATTTTCCCATACCCTAATAGGGTCCATTAGGGAATTTTGGTACATGTCATTAACATTGTGGTACAATTGTTCATATAGTGGGACTCCTACACTCATAAAGCCTATGCACTAAACGAAATGGTGGTTTTGGTGATCTCTGTAATGGAGACACCCCTTTGCTTGTTTTTCCTTCCTTTGAGGGATATCTGGCTTTCACTGTGTTGTAGACCCATAACTGGGGCTCCACAATCTTTTTGCATTTTATGTTTCCCAGGGAGCTTTGCACTTTGGATTGCTGTGTTTGAGACTCTTAAGTGAGGCTCCACGGTATTTTTGTAGCTGGTCTCCCTAAGATCAGCTATTGCTTTGTTTGAGTAGTCACCAAAGCATTGCTCCCGGTTAGCCAGAATCCTACTCCACACTGATGAGGGGCAACACCCTGAAACAGCTGTCTGTGGATGGATAACTTGCTTAGGTCTTCCCCGTCACATCCTTAAAGCTTGTAAAAGAGCGGGATTTTGACATAGGGGCCACTTAATATGGTGGTTTTGGTGATCCCTGTAATGGAGACACCCCTTTGCTTGTTTTTCCTTCCTTTGAGGGATATCTGGCTTTCACTGTGTTGTAGACCCATAACTGGGGCTCCACAATCTTTTTGCATTTTATGTTTCCCAGGGAGCTTTGCACTTTGGATTGCTGTGTTTGAGACTCTTAAGTGAGGCTCCATGGTATTTTTGTAGCTGGTCTCCCTAAGATCAGCTATTGCTTTGTTTGAGTAGTCACCAAAGCATCGCTCCCGGTTAGCCAGAATCCTACTCCACACTGATGAGGGGCAACACCCCGAAACAGCTGTCTGTGGATGGATAACTTGCTTAGGTCTTCCCCGTCACATCCTTAAAGCTTGTAAAAGAGCGGGATTTTGACATAGGGGCCACTTAATATGGTGGTTTTGGTGATCTCTGTAATGGAGACACCCCTTTGCTTGTTTTTCCTTCCTTTGAGGGATATCTGGCTTTCACTGTGTTGTAGACCCATAACTGGGGCTCCACAATCTTTTAGCATTTTATGTTTCCCAGGGAGCTTTGCACTTTGGATTGCTGTGTTTGAGACTCTTAAGTGAGGCTCCACGGTATTTTTGTAGCTGGTCTCCTAAGATCAGCTATTGCTTTGTTTGAGTAGTCACCAAAGCATCGCTCCCGGTTAGCCAGAATCCTACTCCACACTGATGAGGGGCAACACCTCGAAACAGCTGTCTGTGGATGGATAACTTGCTTAGGTCTTCCCCGTCACATCCATAAGGCTCGAAAACAGCATTTTGACAGGGCCACTTAGTATGGTCGTTTTGGTGCTCTCTGTAATGGATACACGCTTTCTTGTGTTTCCTTCCTTTGAGGGATATCTGAGTAGTCACCAAAGCATCGCTCTGTTAGACCCAGAATCCTACTCCACACTGATGAGGGGCAACACCCCGAAACAGCTGTCTGTGGATGGATAACTTGCTTAGGTCTTCCCCGTCACATCCTTAAAGCTTGTAAAGAGCGGGATTTTTGACATAGGGGCCACTTAATATGGTGGTTTTGGTGATCTCTGTAATGGAGACACCCCTTTGCTTGTTTTTCCTTCCTTTGAGGGATATCTGGCTTTCACTGTGTTGTAGACCCATAACTGGGGCTCCACAATCTTTTGCATTTTATGTTTCCCAGGGAGCTTTGCACTTTGGATTGCTGTGTTTGAGACTCTTAAGTGAGGCTCCACGGTATTTTTGTAGCTGGTCTCCCTAAGATCAGCTATTGCTTTGTTTGAGTAGTCACCAAAGCATCGCTCCCGGTTAGCCAGAATCCTACTCCACACTGATGAGGCGCAACACCCCGAAACAGCTGTCTGTGGATGGATAACTTGCTTAGGTCTTCCCCGTCACATCCTTAAAGCTTGTAAAAGAGCGGGATTTTGACATAGGGGCCACTTAACATGGTGGTTTTGGTGATCTCTGTAATGGAGACACCCCTTTGCTTGTTTTTCCTTCCTTTGAGGGATATCTGGCTTTCACTGTGTTGTAGACCCATAACTGGGGCTCCACAATCTTTTTGCATTTTATGTTTCCCAGGGAGCTTTGCACTTTGGATTGCTGTGTTTGAGTCTCTTAAGTGAGGCTCCACGGTATTTTTGTAGCTGGTCTCCCTAAGATCAGCTATTGCTTTGTTTAAACGAAAGGGCTGCCAAAAATTACAAGGAACCGGCACTTCAATACACCCTTTGTTAAACATAAATGAGGGCATTATACTACCCTTGAAAAATTATGTTTGATGGCCTGCTGGTGACCCTCAAAAACATTTGGAGCAAGGGCCTGCTGATCTGACCATCTAAAACATTAGGGGCGAGGGTCTGCTCCTGAGCTGACCCTCTAAAACATTAGGGGTGAGGGTCTGCTGTTGAGCTGACCCTCTAAAAGATTTTAGGTGAGGGCCTGCTAGTGAGCTGACCTTATAAAATGTTGTAGGTGAGGGCCTTCAGGTGAGCTGACCCTGTAAACATTATATGCGAGGGCCTGCAGGTGAGATGACCCTGTAAAAGATTGTAGGTGAGGGCCTGCCGGTGAGCTGACCCTGTAAAACATTATATGCGAGGGTCTGCAGGTGAGCTGACCCTGTAAAAGATTATAGGTGAGGGCCTGAGGGTGAGCTGACCCTGTAAAACATGATATGCGAGGGCCTGTAGGTGAGCTGACCCTGTAAAAGATTGTAGGTGAGGGCTTGCAGGTGAGCTGACCCTGTAAAAAAATATATGCGAGGGCCTGCAGGTGAGCTGACCCTATCAAACATTATGTGCGAGGGCCTGCAGGTGAGCTGACCCTGTAAAGCATTATATGCGAGGGCCTGCAGGTGAACTGACCGTGTAGAACATTATATACGAGGGTCTGCAGGTGAGCTGACCCTGTAAAACATTATATGCGAGGGTCTGCAGGTGAGCTGACCCTGTAGAACATTATGTGTAAGGGCCTGCAGGTGAGTTGACCCTGTAAAACATTATATGCGAGGGCCTGCGGGTGAGCTGACCCGGTAAAACATTATGTGCGAGGGCCTGCAGGGGAGCTTACTCTGTAAAACATTATATGCGAAGGCCTGCAGGTGAGCTGACCCTGTAAAAAAATATATGCAAGGGCCTGCAGGTGAGCTGACCCTATAAAACATTATGTGCGAGGGCCTGCAGGTGAGCTAACCCTGTAAAACATTATATGTGAGGGCCTGCAGGTGAGCTGACCATGTAAAAGATTGTAGGTGAGGGCCTGTAGGTGAGCTGACCCTGTAAAACATTATATGCGATTGCCTGCAGGTGAGCTGCCCTGTAAAACTTTATATGCGAGGGCATTATATGCGACAAATAAGCATGTTGATATGATGGAAGAGGAGGATGGATTCAACCATATACCCTTTTTGTGGTGGAAGGGGTGCATGGGAAAACAGTGTATTCAGTACATTTAAACAACACATTTAAAGTGCCTTTATGTTCATCAGCTGTCCTCTGGTGGAGTCGAGAAGTCAGGCGCAAACCAGGCCTTCTTCGTTTTTATTAGAGTCAACCTGTCAGCATTTTTAGTTGACAGGTAGATACGGTTATTACAGTTTATGCTGTTTTAGGGGTCATTATCCCGATAAATAGATTTTTGACTTGATTCCATATCTGAGTGCCTGGTCCTATACATATTCATTTCATTTTGCTGCTGGTGAGCTGACCCTCTAAAAGATTGTAGGTGAGGGCCTGCAGGTGAGCTGACCTTATAAAATGTTGTAGGGGAGAGCCTGCAGGTGAGCTGACCCTGTAAAACATTATATGCAAGGGACTGCAGGTGAGCTGACCCTGTAAAAGATTGTAGGTGAGGGCCTGCAGGTGAGCTGACCCTGTAAAACATTATATGCGAGGGTCTGCAGGTGAGCCGACCCTGTAAAAATTGTAGGTGAGGGCCTGAAGGTGAGCTGACCCTGTAAAACATGATATGCGAGGGCCTGCAGGTGAGTTGACCCTGTAAAAAATTATATGCGAAGGCCTGCAGGTGAGCTGACCATGTAAAGCATTATAAACGAGGGCCTGCAGGTGAACTAACCGTGTGGAACATTATATACGAGGGTCTGCAGGTGAGCTGACCCTGTAAAACATTATATGCGAGGGCCTGCAGGTGAGCTGACCCTGTAAAGCATTATAAACGAGGGCCTGCAGGTGAACTAACCGTGTGGAACATTATATACGAGGGTCTGCAGGTGAGCTGACCCTGTAAAACATTATATGCGAGGGCCTGCAGGTGAGCTGACCCTGTAAAGCATTATGTGTAAGGGCCTGCAGGTGAGCTGATCCTGTAAAACATTATATACTCTTTTTGTGGTGGAAGGGGTGCATGGGAAAACAGTGTATTCAGTACATTTAAACAACACATTTAAAGTGCATTTATGTTCATCAGCTGTCCTCTGGTGGAGTCGAGAAGTCAGGGGCAATCCAGGCCTTCTTCATTTTTATAAGAGTTAACCTGTCAGCATTTTTAGTTGACAGGCAGATACACTTATTACAGTTTTATTGCTGTTTTAGGGGTCATTATCCCGATAAATAGATTTTTGACTTGATTCCATATTTTAGTGCCTGGTCCTATCCATATTCATTTCATTGTATTTTTTTGTTGGCCAAGGACCAAGAGCACCTTATCCTGACGGCTCAGCTGTAGTGATCCACAGTTATTTGAATAGATACGCTTTAATGCCACCAGCAGCACTAAATACCCACTCAGACAAAATGCTGGCAGCAGGGAAGACCAGCACCTCCAAGACGTAGAGTTCGTGCCACGTGTCCAGCTTGGACACCCAGTAGTTGTAAGGGACTGAGGGATCATTGAGGATGCTGACACAGTCTGCTGTGTACTTCTTCACCATCTCCAAAATTTTTCTCTCCTTGTGACAGTAGGCCGTGCATCACGGTGAGGATGCTGGTTTGGTGTCACGGAACTATCCCAGGCTTTGGAGAGTGTTGCCCTGGCTCTGTTGGAACTGCTGTGTGTTCCCCTTGTCTCCCCTCTTCGGTTGCCCAAGGAACTAAGGATGCTGCCGCCAGCGTTGTCAGATGGAAATTTTTGGAGCAATTTTTCAACAAGGACCTTCTGGTATTGCACAGTTTTGCTCGTCCTCTCCACCAGAGGAATGAGAGATGAGAATTTCTCTTTGTAGTAGGGGTTGAGAAGGGTGAACAACCAGTAATCCTTCTTGTCTACAATGCGTATTACGCGAGGGTCGCGGGAAAGGCAGCCTAACATGAAGTCAGCCATGTGTGCCAGAGTACCAACAGGAAAGAGTTCGCTGTCGTCATCAGGAAGATGACTCTCAATCTCCTTATCCTCTTCTTCCTCTTCTGCCCACCCACGCTGAACAGATGGAATTAAACTTCCATGGGTACAACACTCTGTAGCGGAGGCAACATTCTCCTGCTCCTCCTCTTCATCTTCCAATACGCACTGAGAAGACGAACTGAGGGTGGTCTGGCTATCAGCCTATGTAAATTCTTCCCCCATTTCCACCTCTTCCACATGCAAAGCGTTGTCCTTAATTGTGAGCAGCGAGCATTTGAGTAGACACAGAAGTGGGATGGTTACGCTGATAATAGCGTTATCGCTGCTCACCATCTGTGTTGATTCCTCGAAGTTTCTTAAAACCTGACAGAGGTCAGACATCCATGCCCACTCCTCGCTTGGGAATAGCGGAAGCTGACTGGAAAGGCGACGGCCATGTTGCAGCTGATATTCCACTACTGCCCTCTGCTGCTCACAAAGCCTGGCCAACATGTGGAACATTGAGTTCCAGCGCGTGCTCACGTCGCACAACAGCCAGTGAGCTGGTCATAGATATGTGGACATCATTCTTTGATTCATCCAAGAAAGCTCCTATGTACTCCAGCTCTCAAACAACATCTTATCTCCTCCAGAGCACGAAGGTTCCATCCTACTAAAGAAACCACGCCTCCTTGCTACATCATATATGCTTCTCGGCAGGGCCGGGCCGACACAGAGGCTGGGGAGGCTCCAGCCTCAGGGCGCTCCAGCCTCAGGGCGCAGGCAGGGGCCGGGGAGAGGGACTGACAGGGGGGAACCGCTCAGCGCTCCCTCCTGTCATTCCCTGAGCCAGGCCCTGTCAGAGCGCTCCTCTCACCTCCATTATGCTGCTTCAGGCCCCCAGCATCAGGCCCCGCTGCCTCTGGCTCTAACTAGAAACAGAGTAAGCAGGTGGGCGGAGCCTAACGGACCTCCGTTAGGCTCCGCCCACCTGCTTAATGTGAGGCAGCGCCGGGGCCTGATCCTGGAAGCCTGGAGCAGTGACCATAATGGAGGTGAGAGGAGCGTCTGATGGGGCCCGGCATTAAGTACAGTGAAATGCCGGGCCCCCTTTCATTAAGTCTGTGACAACATGGGGGGCAGAAAGAGCATGACATCATGGGGGGTAAAAGAGCATGAAAAGATGGGGGAGAATGACGGGGCAGAAAAAGCATGACAAGAGGGGGCATGACAAATTACTATGTGGGGGCACTGCTGTGTGGTTGAGGGGGTGTGGGGGGCAGTGTGGCTGACATTACTGTGTGGGGGCAGTGTGGCAGACATTACTGTGTGGGGGCAGTGTGGCGGACATTACTGTGTGGGGGCAGTGTGGCTGACATTACTGTGTGGGGGGCAGTGTGGCGGACATTACTGTGTGGGGGCAGTGTGGCTGACATTACTGTGTGGGGGCAGTGTGGCAGACATTACTGTGTGGGGGGCAGTGTGGCGGACATTACTGTGTGGGGGCGTGTGGCGGACATTACTGTGTGGGGGCAGTGTGGCGGACATTACTGTGTGGGGGCGTGTGGCGGACATTACTGTGTGGGGGGCAGTGTGGCGGACATTACTGTGTGGGGGCAGTGTGGCTGACATTACTGTGTGGGGGGCAGTGTGGCGGACATTACTGTGTGGGGGCAGTGTGGCTGACATTACTGTGTGGGGGGCAGTGTGGCAGACATTACTGTGTGGGGGGCAGTGTGGCGGACATTACTGTGTGGGGGCGTGTGGCGGACATTACTGTGTGGGGGCAGTGTGGCGGACATTACTGTGTGGGGGCAGTGTGGCGGACATTACTGTGTGGGGGGCAGTGTGGCGGACATTACTGTGCGGGGGCAGTGTGGCGGACATTACTGTGTGGGGGCAGTGTGGCGGACATTACTGTGTGGGGGCAGTGTGGCGGACATTACTGTGCAGGGGGCAGTGTGGCGGACATTACTGTGCAGGGGGCAGTGTGGCGGACATTACTGTGCGGGGGCAATGTGGCAGACATTACTGTGTGGGGGGCAGTGTGGCGGACATTACTGTGCGGGGGGGCAGTGTGGCTGACATTACTGTGTGGGGGCAGTGTGGCAGACATTACTGTGCGGGGGGCAGTGTGGCGGACATTACTGTGTGGGGGGCACTACAGTGTGGGGTGGCATTATACAAAAGCTCTGCAGATGCAACTCCCATGTATTGGGTCACCACAATTTGGGTGGTCATTCAGTAAATGAACCCTGTTATGGGGAGAATCTGTGGATGACACATATTTGTCCCACAGACACCCCCCACCCCCCCACGACAGGGTTAATTTACTGAATGACCACCAATAAAAGAGGTGGGGGTCACATATGCTATTTCATAATGACAGCAGGGCCCGTGCAGTGACTGTTTTCTTCTACACCCCCCCATCCCCCCCGCTCACTGGATATAATCTTATTAACTATATAACTGTAGCAAATCACTACAGTTATATAGTTAAGATTATATACAGTGTCGGGGGGGGGGTGTAGTAGAATACAGTCACTGCACGGGCCCCGCTGGCGCTGTCATCAAAAAAGCAGATACAACCCCACAGCCTCACCCCTTGTATTGGGGGTCATTCCTACATGGACCCTGTTATGGGGAGGGGGGATCTGTGGATGACACATATGTGTCATCCACAGATTCCCCAATAACAGTATCATCCATCACAGATCCCCCATAGCAGCGTCATCCACAAGTTGGAGGGGGGGGGGGGGCGCACTTGGGCAGCTCAGCCTCTGTTGGTGGTGGACCTTGTCCCAGCCCTGCTTCTCGGCTGTTAATATAGACTCCATTACGAGATGGCCGCCATAGCTGGTTGTTTACATACCAGAGTTATTAAAACAATGCACACTGTGCAGATGCTAAGTGTTATCTCTTTTCATATTTTCATATTTTAGCCAATGTAACAATGCCACATGCCTCAGAGGGAATGCCTCTCTGATGTCTATATAAACTTCTGCACTTCTTGTAATAAATTAGAAATTAATTTTAACCCCAATGTGTGTCACTGTTATTTTCTCCGTGCACGTAAAAGCCGTGGCTTACCACTAATTTGGAGCAGTAGAGCAAACATAATCAGCCCTGATTGAGGGTATCTTTAACACTGGCAATTTCAAGCGCTGCTGCAGCGTTGACAGACCGGCTGAAGCTGTCGATGACTTGCACAGATGTGCACACACGCAGCACACCTTCATCAGTAGCTCAGTAGCAAATTGGGGTAGGTTTTGATAAACCGCTGAACCACTAAGTTTAGGACGTGGGCTAGGCATGGGATGTGTGTGAGCTTGCCGAGTTCCAAAGCCGTCACCAAGTTACGGCCATTATCAGACACAAGCATGCCTGGTTGTTGGTTGAGTAGCGAGAACCACAGCTAAGTTTGGTCTCTTATGCCCTGCCACAGCTCTGCGGTGGTGTGCTGTTTGTCCCCTAAGCATATCAGCTTCAGCAGGGCCTGTTGCCGCTTCCCCACTGCAGTGCTACACTGCTTCCAGCTACTGACTGATGGCTGACTGGTGCTGCACACGAATAATTTGGAGGTGGAAGTAGAGGAGGAGAAGTTGGGGCTGGAGCCACTAATGTAGGTGCTGGCGGAAACCTTGATTGACTTAGGGCCCGCAATCCTTGGCGTCAGTAGCACCTGTGCCATAACCAGGGTACAACTCGCTCCCATCCTCCACAACGTTCACCCAGTGTTCCGTCAGGGAAATGTAGCGTCCCTGGCCGAATAAACTTGTCCATGTGTCCGTGGTTAAGTTGACCTACCCAGTAACTGCGTTGGTCAGGGCATGTGTGATGTTACAGGACACATGTTGGTGTAAGGCGGGCACAGCACACCTTGAAAAATAGTGGCGGCTGGGGACTGTGTAATGCGGGACGGCAGCCGACATCAGGCTGCGGAAGGCCTCAGTCTCCACAAGCCTAAATGGCAACATTTTCAGAGCCAGTAATTTGGAAAGCTGCGCATTTAGTGCTTTGGATGCTGTGCGGGGACAGGGAAGTGGATGTGGTCGCTGATTGTGCTTGCGGAGGTCCAGGTGCTGGGAGGGAGGCATCCGGGCCTGCGCCTTTGACGGCGGATTGACCAGCAGCACGTAACATAGGGGAAGAGGAGGCAGTGGTGTGACCTGCAGACACAGGTTGTTGACCCAGGCGTTCGCCCTACTTATTAGGGTGCTTGGATGCCATGTGGAGGATCATGCTAGTGGTGGTGAGGTTACTAGTGTTCCTGGCCCGGCTCATTTTGGTACGGCACAGGTTGCTAGCTACTATTCTTTTGTCGTCCTCACTTTCCTCAAAAAAGTGCCATACTGTGGAACACCTACCCCTTAGCAAGGAAGATTTCCGCAAGGGGATGCTCCGTGGAACAGTTACGGGCATGTTTGGTGTGGCCCGCCTTCTCCCTTCTGCCACCCCACTGCCTCTTCCAGCCTGTTGCGGTGCTGCAGATCCCTCCCCCTCTGTCCTGCTGTCCTTGCTTGGCTTGCCACCTTTCCAGGTTGGGTCAGTGATGTCATTGTCCCCCATCTCCTGTTCTACTTCCTCACTCTGCTAATCCTCCTGACTTGTTGACCTAACCACAACCTCAGTGATTGACAACTGTATCTCATCCTCTTCATCAACCTCTTGAGACAGTAATTGCCGTTGACTTATTGGCAACTGTGTTTCATCATCATCCACCTGATTAAATAGTAATTGCAGTTCCCGACTGTTATCATCTTTTGAGTGTGGATGCTCAAGAGGTTGGGAATCAAGGCACAAGATCTGTCCCTATTCAAGCGTGCTTGGCGAGAGGGACAAATGAAGTAATGGTGATAAAAAGAGGTCCTCAGAATATCCGAGTGTGAGTTCACTTGTTTGCCCAGACTCTCCATGGTGGAGGAAGGAGGTTCAGGGTGAGGATTGTGTTGACTAGACTGTTGGCTACTGAGACTGGACTTGGTGGAAGACAAGGTAGTGCTTAACCAACTGGAAGCATTATCTGCTGCAATCCAGTAATATCCTGCGCCGCCCTGCAAACTGGGACATGAAGCTAGGTATCATGGATGATTGTTTTTCTTGTGCTCTGGCAGCAGGCACAGTTTTAATGCGCCCAAGGCCACGGCCTCTGCATGCACCATCAGCATCACGGCCACTTCCCTGTCCCTTACTGCTCGCCTTTTTCATTTTAAATGTTATATATGCTTGAAAGTATGTCACACTAGTGTTGATCACGAATTTTCGAATTGCGAATTTTAATCGCGAATATCAGCACTTCGAGAATTCGTGAATATTTAGAATATCGCAAAATATATTCGCAATTGCGAATATTCGCTTTATGAGAATTTTTTATATGAAAATTTTTGCATGCAAGAAAATAATGTCATTATTTTCTTGTTTGCGAAAATTCGCATAAAAATTTGCACAAATTAGCATAAAAATTTGCATAAGCTGGTATTTAAAAGGTATCTTTTAAATGCCAGTTTATGCGAATTTTTATGCTAATTTATGCGAATTTTTATGCGAATTTTCGCAAACAAGAAAATAGTGTGTGGACATTACGAATTTGCGAATTTTCGAATATATGGCGAATATTCGCCCAAATATTCGCGAAATATCACGAATTCGAATATTGCCCCTGCCGCTCATCACTATGTCACACGTACAGTAGTGTACGATTTGGAAATGTATGCGCAAAAAAATTAAAAAAGGTATTGGGGATGTGGAAACGTCACACAGGAGATACACCGCAGATAATGTCAATGCTGTCACCAGCATCTAATAAAAAATTACAGGGAATGTCACAGGTATTTGGGATGAGGAAACGTTATACAGTACAGGAACCACAGCTATTGTCACTGTTCGCAGCATTTACGGAAAAAGTACACTGCATTTCACAGAGAAGTTTTTTAAACGCACATGTTACACTTTCGATGTGGCACTGTTAAAGTCACTTTCAGAAGCGGATACTGTCTTTTGAAAAAGTACACCGTATGTCCCAGATAAAAATTTTAAACGCACACGTTACACTGGAGATAGCCGGCAGATAATTTTAATGCTGTCATCAGCGGCTAATAAAAAATTACAGGGAATGTCACAGATATTTGGGATGAGGAAACGATATATTGAAGAGGTACCACAGGTAATGTCACTGTTCGAGGCTTCTATGGAAAAAGTACACTGTATGTCAAAGATAAAAATTTTAAACGCACACGTTACACTTTAGGTGTGGCCCTGGTAATGTAACTCTCAGAAGCGGACACCGTCTATTGAAAAAGTACACTGTATGTCACAGATAAAAATTTTAAATGCACACGTTACACTTTAGATGTGGCCGTGGTAATGTCACTCTTAGAAGCGGACACCGTCTATTGAAAAAGTTCACTGGATGTCACTAGTATTTTTTGTCTGCGCACACTTTACACAGAAGATGTGGCGCAGATAATTTAACTGTCCGCAGCGGACACTGTCTACGGAAAAAGTACACTGGATGTCAGTCACTAATATTTTAGGGATGCGCATGCGCACACTTCAATGAGGTGATGTGGCGCGGATAATTTAACTGTCCGCAGTGGACACCGTCTGCGGAAAAAGTACACTGGATGTCACTGATATTTTAGGGATGTGCACACTTTACACAGGAGATGTGGTGCAGATAATTTAACTGTCCGCAGCGGCCTATTAGACGCTATTTAGCGCAGGATGCGCTAAAAATATATATTGCTGCTGTCACACACAATAGTCCTTAAAAGGACTTTTGGGTCTCTGAAAAGTTTTTCTAATAAAAATCTTCCAATAACACTCCCTACGCTGTCTGTCCCTTCCTATGCTCAGCTCTCCCTGACTAATACTGAGCTGAACATGTGTCATTGGTGCTATATAGCACCCGATGATGCGTTCCGGCCAGCCAATCACTGTAATGCCACTAGCCAACATGGAAACGGCATTACAGTGCATGCCAGTACCTCCCCGCATGTTTATTGGCTGCGTAGCAACAAAAAAAGGTGAGGAGAGGAGACTCGAGCATTGCGCTCAAGCACATGCGGTACTCGGCCTAGTACCGCAATGTGCCGAGCATCGAGATGCTCAAGCCAAACTGGTGTTTGGCAAAGCATGCTCAATTAACACTAGTGGCAGTGTGTCTGGCAGTGACCTTTAGGTAGAATGGAACTAAACATTCCATTCTCTCCCTCTCCTTGGAGTGGTGGGCTCGCCCAGATCTTCCAAGAGGAGGGAAGTCTTGCCTGTGTGACAGTGGGAAGGAGAGGAGACATGAAGCAGTGAAAGGAGCTCCCCACTCCTGCAGTAGGAGTCTTCCAAGGTAAGCAGCTCGTTAAGCACCCCAACTCCATCTGGTTTATAGATTGGGTGTTACGAGGGGGTCAATGGCCAAAGACACCCCATTCAAAAGGTACAAGAACCTCTAAAAATCCCAGATCCCAGACTAAAGCCAGAGATTAGTACAGTAAAGAAAGACAAAGCAAAGTGTCCGAGCTGACCTGCCAGTACACCCTAAAACTTGCTGGAGCCAGAGAAAGATCAAATATTATCTGGATGCGAGTTTATTCAAGTAAAACTGTTGAACTTTATCAAGTCTGGACTTATTCCTCCAGCTACAGCTCCTTTGAATGCTGCCTAAACTTGGGGAGTGACGGTATTCAGTAAGAGCATCGTGAAACACAGAACTAGTAAGCAACATACCACTCGGCATTTCCTAAGAACCAGGGACACGATCGGCCCTGGGGGGCAGCACGTTGCACTTGTAAATTGGTGTAGTAATCATTTATATATACTTCTAGTTTGAATATATTCAACAACCCCCAAAAAATATATATCGAAAAGGGAAATGGATTTAGGCCTAAATTCCTTATCTCTCATAAATACTTTTGTGTGCTGGCCTGTGTATTGTTGTTGATCACCTATATGCTAGTTTAGTTAAATTGAAGAAGTCCCAAAAAAATAACATACCTTGTGTAGAAAATAATGAACAATAACAAATGATTAAAGGCAAGACCTCAAGCTCAATTTATCATTAACACTAACAGGTAGATTGCTATTATACTTTGTGTTTTGCTGCAGTAATCACGTATATATGCTGGTTTAATTAAATTGAACAAGTCCCCCAAAAATATTTTATTCCAAACGGATAGAAACTGAATATACTGAAATGGACAACTGAGGCCTTACCCTCAATATCACTTTAACACTTCCAGCTAAATTATTACCATAGCCTATGTACTGGTGTACTGATCACCTACATGCTGGTTTAATAAAATTGAACAAGTCCCAAAAAGTTAAATTGCATAAATTCCATGTGGAAAATGAATAACTGTAAATCGATAATCAAGGCTTACCGCTCAATGGGTAACTAAGACAGTTTCCTTTTACACCAGTTTTAATAAATCTACCCCTAAGACTGAGGGGCTGATTTAGCAAATATGTCTAAAAGAAAAACATATATGTTGTCTATAGTACCCAATCATACCACAGCTTGCAGTTTGCAAGAGCGCTATAAGAAATGAATGCTCTGCTATAATTGGTTGCTATGAGCAACAAAGATGGTATCTTTTAGTCAGTTTAATCAGTCTCCCCCAAAGACGGCAACAAAATAAGGTGCAAAATAGGACTAGACAAAAATGGCACAAAAGTTGTCTGAAACAAAACTCTTGTCTAGCATGTTGCAAATGAAACAATATTGTGGTGCATACTCTTCATAGATTTGGCGCAACAAAAGTGCACCACAGATTCTGAAACAAATCAAGATTCTTTCCAGCCACAGTGACACTGATATATCTGAATGGATTTATGCCGAATCGACTAATATATACCTGTGACCCCGGGTCACAGTTTTGTCACATTTTTCAAATATTAATTGGTGGACATTTATCACTAAATTTAAACCAATTTCAAAAAATAAAAGAGCTTGAGGACCTGGGTTGACATCATCATCATTAGCTTGTTAAAAAAGGACACCTGATGTCTATGCGTTGCATAGATTGCTGCAATTGTATATTGTACATTGTTAATAGTACCCACAAGTATAATGAACCTGCCCCCCGGATCTGTGACAGTTTCCGTACGAATAAAGGCTACTGTCTCTTTAATAGCCAACAACACGTCCCTTTGCTTTTTTGCATAATTTGCCTGGAAAACATGCGGGAATTTAGAATGCCACATTCTATGAGCGTCAGAGGTCATAAGATGAGTCTCTGTCGCGCAGAAAACATCAGATCTTTGGGACATGGCCTCTTTCCACATCAGTGAGCGTTTGAGTGGACTGTTCAGACCCTTGACGTTCAGGGATGCGATTTTAAGCGGCATGCTATCAATATAATTTGCTAGAAAATCTTACTAGTACCTCCATCAGAAGATTTGGGCAATGGCACCCTTGTACCCCTGAGCAAGAATTAGCATCACAAAAATGGTTAAGTACCGACGGCAGTGAGTGTACCTAAAGGAATGTGCTGAAGAAACAGGGACATAGACAAAAGGGGAAGACAGCAAAAAACAATTGGAGCCTGAGGGGACCCAAAGACCCTTGTGCCGCATAAGAAGATACAGAAAGCACTGAGGGAAGGGGGCCCATGCCGAACTCTTGCACCAGGGCCCATGAGTCGTTAGCTATGCGCCTGGCGTGACCCTTCTGTAAGAGAGGAGATGTTGTGCAGTTTTCCGTTGAAATTTATTTGCAATTTTACTGGGAATCCCCAGCAGAAGTTGATGCTGTTTTCTCTTAAGGCAGAAGTGACAGGGAATAACTGTCTTCTCATGCGTAGAGTGGTGGCTGAGAGATCAGCATACATTTTGATTTGGTGATACGGTGTGGGGAGATCTTTTAGTGACCTGGCAGCGGCCATGGCCCTTTCTTTGAGATGGAAAAAATGAATCCGCGCCAGCACACCCCTGGGCACGGAATCCGGAATATGCTTGGATTTTGCTACACAGTGCGCCCGGTCGATCACTAACTCCCGTGGTTCGCAGCCTAGGAGCAACTTTTTTAACAAAGCCTTTAGAAAGGCAGACAGTTCTGCAGACGGGACTTCTTCCGAAATGCCCCTGAATTTTATATTGTTTCTCCTAGATCTGTCTTCTAAGTCAGTGACCTTCGCCCTTAATGCTTCTACTTCTTCCGTGAGCACATAATGAGAGTCAATAAGCTGATTGTGCGAGTTAGCATATTCCCCCATCTTGTGCTCAATATGATCCACTCTGCTGGAGACATCTTACAGCTGTGTGTGAAGGGGGGTATACAGCTTGGTAATGTCCTGATGTAGGGACTTACTAAATGCCAGCAGTAGGATCTTAATGAGCGAGCCAGACGCAGGTTCATCTGATGCTTCTATGGAGGAGAGAGTGTCTGTGAAAGCATCTGGGAGTGCAGAGGTAAGGGGCAAACATGCTGAATTTACCTCACTTTGAGAGTCTTGTGCTGCTGCCATAGATCGATGTGCGGCGGGAGTCTCCGCTGGTAAAGATGGCGCCTCCCTCTCCACCATGTCGTCTTCTCCACCTCCACTGTCCCACGTCAGAGAGGAATATCCGGACCCGCTGTCTGAGGAGGGCCTGTGTACCCTGTTGTGGGATCTGTTGGTTCTCACCGTTGCCGGCTCCAGCATTCCCCGCTGTGTGTGTCAGAGATGAGGGTTTCTGCTGCGTGGTGAGTGAGTTCGCGCCCTCCTCCAGCTCCTGTCTGCTCCCGGTCTTTATCAAAGTAAAAGTCCAGTTTGCTTGGCGCTTTGCTCGCCTTCTTCCCCCTGGTCATCATGTAGTTGATCGCCAGCTTGTATGTCCACGGACTGGGGCGGGAAGAGGGTGATATGCTGCCTAGTATTTGAGGTGAAGCCAGAGCTCTTCTAACGTGCGGCCATGCAGGTCAGTGGCAAGCCACATCCCCCTTCACATCATCATCATGTGATCATTGCAGGAGAGAGTGGAGCTCAGAAGTGAAGAGAAGATATGATGTAGGACCCGTGATGATGTCACCATCATGTGATCAGTGCATGAGGGGATGGAGCTTAGAAGTGGAAAGAAGAAAAGAAGATATGGTGTAGGACCTGTGATGATGTCATGTGTCATGAGAGGCAGAAGCTCATATTGATGATGTATCCTCAGGTGAATAGAAAGAAGCTTCCCCACTGAGGTGAATTGGGTCATCATGGGCTATAAGTATAACTACTTGCTACTACACAGAAAGTAGGTAAACAGTAAGGAGAACACAGTATCCATATGTGTGTGGCATTATTTTCACACAGCTGATTGGCAGAGATGTTTCCGTGCCCTTTAAGCTTGCTTATGGTGCAAAGCTAGAAAAATAGCTAAGCCAGCCGCATATCTGTAACTAATTCTATCTAAAAGGCCTTTATCAGAGTAAAACAGATGAGAACAACTTTACTATTTGCAAGGACCTGGGGGAAGCCTTTGGGTGGAAACTATTTCTGTTATGGAGACCAGTTGATATACATGATGATTATTGTAGTTTAGACAACTCCCCTTTTGATTTCTCTGCAAAATGTATGAAAATTATCATGGTCAACATCTGCTGGCATCAGATAGGTTTAGGAAAGAAAATTTTAATATCTTTCCCAGAAACCCAGATGGTCATTGCCTGGCCTACAATATTGCACACATGTACTCAGCATGCTAGGGGCTCTGCTAATGAGAAAGAGTACCACTTAGAAAACTATATATGTTACTGAAAAATACAAATCTGTGTACTAGTGTCTCTCTCTCTCTCACTCTCACTCTCACTCTCACTCTCACACACACACACACAGTTTTTGTGTGAATCTAAACTTTTTGAAAAATTTGGACTGAATCATAAAGCATTAGAACCAGTTTGCTCATCCTTGGTCTGTACATGATGGGAGTTGTAGTTATCTTCTCTCTAGAAGCTTGGATATGGCGGGAGTAGTAGTTCACTGATATCCTAAAATAACAGGAGTTCGAGCTATAAAGCCAGGCTGTCCCTTCAAAAGCTTTACATTTGACTCAGTTGCAAGTTCTGGGGTGTCCAGACACTTGTGTCCTATAACTAGTACTGTATGAGGGTCCACTAGCCAGTGTTATATGGATGTCCCATAATCATTAATGTAAGGGGGTTCTGTAGCTCAGACTGTATGGCAATTCTGTAGCCAGGACTGTATGGGGGTCCAGTAACTAGCACTTCCTGCCCAATAGCAATCTCTTGGAGGCCGTGAGCAAAGGAGTTAAATATCTCAAGTAAAAGTGAGTAAAACAATTTATCCCATAGATTTCTACATTAATTTGGCTGACAATTTCATATAGGTTATGGTTTCAATTCTGTGTTTTGTAGTGTAGTGCCCCACTGTCTCAGGTATGATATCCACTGTTATCCTTTTGGGGGGTGATGTCCTCCTTTTTAGGGTTATGAAAGTGACCAACATTGAACAGTTTGCTCTTACGTATATACACTGCCTGTCCAAAAAAAGGTTGCCACCTGGATTTAACTAAGCAAATAGGTATGAGCCTCCTATTGGATAATTACTGCATGGGCGATTATCTTTCAGCTGGCAACAAGTTATTTAACCCCAACTGGTGCAATGAGTTGCTTCTCATTTCTAAAACAACCATGTCGAAAGACATATCTCGTGGTCGTGGTCGTGAAAAAGATGTTGAGAAGGGTCAAATCATTAGCGTTCATCAAGCAGAGAAAACATCTAAGGAGATTGCAAAAACAAAATCAAATCAAAGAAAAACAACTATAGAACTCAGAGCTATGTTTAATAGTGAAAGAGCATTTCCATACGCACAATGTGAAGGGAACTCAAGGGATTGGGACTGAAAAGCTGTGTAGCCATAAGAAAACCACTAATCAGTGAGGCAAACCAGAAAAAAATGCTTCAATTTGCTAGGAAGCATAAAGATTGGACTCTGGAGCAACGGAAGAAGGTCATGTGGTCTGATGAGTCCAGATGTACCCTGTTCCAGAGTGATGGGTGCATCAGGGTAAGAAGTGAGGCAGATGAAGTGATGCACCCATCATGCCTACTGCCTACTGTACAAGCCTGTGGCGGCAGTGCTATGATCTGGGGTTGCTGGTGTTGGTCAGGTCTAGGTTCAGCAACAGTATGTGCTCCAAGAATGAAGTCAGCTGACTACCTGAACATACTGAATGACCAGGTTATTCCATCAATGGATTTCTTCTTCCCTGTTGGCATGGGCATATTCCAAGTTGACAATACCAGGATTCATCAGGCTCAAATTGTGAAAGAGTTCAGGGAGCATGAGACATAATTTTCACACATGGATTGGTCACCACAGAGTCCAGACCTTAACCCCATTGAGAATCTTTGGGATGTGCTGGAGAAGGCTTTGCGCAGCGGTCAGACTCTACCATTATCAATGCAAGATCTTGGTGAAAAATTAATGCAATACTGGATGGAAATAAGTCTTGTGACATTGCAAAAGCTTATCGAAACAAGGCCATAGCGAATGCGTGCCATAATCAAAGCTAAAGGCGGTCCAACAAAATATTAGAGTGTGTGACCTTTATTTTTTGGTGGTGACTTTTTGTTTGGACAGGCAGTGTAGTTGACCATATACATTAGATGTATGATGGCTGAATCATCCAATGTGTATGACAGCCTTGTAACTCTCCCCTGACAGCAGATGTTGGTGACGAAAAGGGTAGGACATATTTAATTTAAACATGCTTGATCTTTTTGTTCTCAGGGAGATAACCTGCCCACCAAAAGTGTCTGGCAGAAGCTTTTCTACCCTTTCCCATTTGCAATGCATGAATGCATTGTACCTGAAATTTAAAAAAGGTTTGCATAATGGCTGTGCTGCTTTCTGCATCCATAACTGTGGATGAATGGGTCTTTTTGGGGGTTCCCTAATGTATTTTTCAACTATATTATTTAATGTTTCAGCTGCACAGCTAGATGCATTTCTCTTACAAACAGGAGTGTTTCCCCTGTGTGGAATCTGCAAGAACTGTACTGCTGTGGAATCCTTTCTCTTACTTCCCACTATGGTTGTTTTTAGCTCTGGAGCTCACAGAAAAGATAAGGAGGGGGAAATCATACTTATAGACAAACAGGACACTCCGATAATCTTCAAAAGCTATGTAGAAGCAGTTATTTTTTCAGGCTCAGAACCACAGCTAGCTGTGACATGCTCCCAGTTCTTCTCTGCTGTTCTCTATGGCTCTGTTACTAGGGACGGATTTTACCTGACAACAGGCACTGTGTTGCCAATTAGGTGAAAGTGAGACCCCTGGTGGCCATGACTTTTCCATTTTCATCAATAAGGAATACTGTGAGGGATATTGTGCATGCTTGTAATATTATAATAGTATTCTAATACCATTAGTAAGCTATGTTTTTGTGCTAAGGATGTTTTTCATCTTTTTTACTGTGTATAGTAGGTGAAGATTGGATAAAGATCATTATCCATTTTTTATGTGTGGCTATCATTTGTACTGTGATTATTATACATAGGGATATATAGTGCTCTCTGGCAGCCAACAGAACACATTAAAACGCGTACTTAATAGTTCTTGAAAATTGTTGAAATAATGCTAAATAAAAGGGTGTGTATATTAAACCTGTAAAAGAGCTGCTGCCCGGATATCTGGAAATACTTATCTATGGAGAAAAATAACTGCTTTTAGTTCCGTTGAGTTATAAACCTATTCACTACTAGGTAAAGTGCTTGGAGGAGTTTTTCTTAAAACCAATGCACATAATGAAATATTACTTAAATGTTATTCTGAAGCCAAACCATTTTTGTGCAATATGTATATGTTATCCATTTTTTGCACTTTTGGTACCTTTTAGTGAAGTCTAAATGTAGTTTTATGTATAATTTTTTTTTTTTACTGCTCTTCCCATAAGAAAGATATTTTACTTAGAGGTTGCACACATTTTTCCTTGGATGCATGTTAAATGCTCAGTGTGTGTAGGGCTATACGAATAACATATGTAGAGATTAGAAGAAATACTGCTGTGAAATTGGAAGCAGATATTCTATTGGACTTGAATGACCCCATCTAGAATATAGAAAATGGTCCTCAAAGGATATTTTATAGAAAGAAAAAAAAAAGTATTAAATTGTGACTTTGTTTCTGGTTTTTGGTTGCCTATTTAGGAATAAATTGACCTACACTGTACACATTTTAAGCATATGTTGCTGCCAGTAACAATCAGAAGCATTACTTAGCCCTAGCAAAATCTGTAATAGGGGCACCATGTATAATTCATAGGTTTCTTCTCATGTGGCAGAGGGACAGTCGCTACAGTTATTCACATTCAAAGTCAACCTTACTATTTGAGAGCTATAAACATTTTTGACACAGGAAAATAATAGCATCATCTGTCTACGCTGCAGAAGTGTCTCCCTTTTATCTAAGCCATAGGATAATTTTCAGTTGTCACAAGCCATACTTTAATGGAAGAGTGCAGCTGCTGCAAGCCGATTTCATGTCTAAGGGGTTATAGCACAACAAGTATTACTATGCAATAAATAGAACATTTTAAATGAAGCATTACTTCAATACACATGCAATAAAAATATTGTTTCTCTTCGGTAGTGACCCTGCTGTTTATCCTTCTGGTCCACCTTCTGCATTGCGCAGGTAGACTAACATGTTCAGTAGCTTCCTTTCCCTCCTTTTAGTGCTGGCATTGTGACCTCATTGCTATAACTTTCTCTAGACAGTGGAGAAGAAAATTGGGGGGAGGCAGGGTCGTAGCTATAGGGGGTGCAGAGGTAGAAGTCGCTACTGGGCCCAGAAGCCTAAGGGGGCCCAAAGACCCTTGTGTTGCATAAGAAGACACTGATCTTTTAGAAACTGCATGCTGGTCAAGTTACACCTATGTCTGGAGGGAAAGGGTTAGGGTCCAGAATTTGGCATGGGGGGGCAGGGGGGGGGGTTTAATTCTTGCCTCTGGCAGCACGAAGGCTATGTGCTTCCCTGCCACTGAACAAAAAGCACTAAGGGAAGGGGGGCCCAAGCTGAACTCTTGCACCAGGGCCCATGAGCCTTTAGCTACGCCCCTGGGGGGAGGGGGCTATATGTCTATGTGTGTGTGTATGTGGAGGGGAAGGGGGTGTTTATTAAGAGCTAATTGCAATGTATACTGGGAGATGCAGGTGCTTAATGAGTTGCTGCCCACCCACAGAAAGGAAAGAAAGACCTCTAAATATGTAAGAAACTGTTTTAAATAACTCCATTAACCGCTACAGGACCGCCTAACGCAGGGATGCGTCCTGCGGGCGGCCCTGTAGCTCTGAGTTGACGCGTCGGCGCGTCATCTCGTGAGAGCCGAGATTTCCTGTGAACGCGCGCGTGCGTGCGCGTTCACAGGGAAGCGTGACACAGCAGTTCGGCTACAGCCTGCCAGCGATGGATCATCGCTGGCAGGCTGTAGATGCGAATAAAATCGCATCAAACTGCTATATCAGACGCTGTTTTATGAACAGCGTCTGATATAACTGCTACCTGGTCCTCTGGTGGTCCCATTTACTGGGATCGACCACCAGAGGACCAGGTAACTACAGTAAAGTTGCACCAAACACTACACTAACCCCCCACCCCCTCACCTATTAACCCCTTGATCACCCCATCTAGACCCCTGATCACCCCCTGTCATTGATCACACCCCTTGTAAGGCTCCATTCAGACGTCCATATGTGTTTTGCGGATCCGTGGATTCACGGATCCGCGGATCGATCAGCGGATCCGATCCGCGGATCCTCAAAACACGGACACTGGCAATGTGCTTTCCGCATTTTGCAGATCCGCACATTGCCAGAACTATATAGAAAATGCTTTTTCTTGTCCGCAGTTGCGGACAAGAATAGGACATGTTCTATATTTTTGCAGAACGGAAGTGCAGACCCGGAAGCGCAGATCCGTAATTCCGGATCCGAGCGGGACAAAGTCTGTCCCCATAGAAATGAATGGGTCCGCAATTCCGTTCCGCAAACAGAATTTCGGACGTGTGAATGGGGCATAAGGGCCCCTTTTACCGCCAGTTAGCTAGCTACTTGTTAGGTAGCTAGCGCCCAACCCACCGCACCGCAGTCACTGATTTTGGCAGAGATTTTTTCATCCACATTGATCGATGCGAATGAAAAAATCTGTGCCGTTCATTTTTTTTTCAGCGCAGAGGCTGAGACGGAAAAAAATCTCATTACCCGTCTGCTCAATATACGGAGAATCGCAGAAACTCCTAATGCTGGCCATACGTGTAATGATTGCGAAGACCCCTAAAATGCCAGGGCAGTACAAAAACCCCACATGTGACCCCATTTTAGAAAGAAGACACCCCAAGGTATTCCGTGAGGGGTATGGTGAGTTCATGGAAAATATTATTTTTGTCACAAGTTAGTGGAATATGAGACTGTAAAAAAAACAAAAAAAAAACAATTTCCGCTAACTTGTTCCAAATTTTTTTTTCTGTGAACTCACCATACCCCTCACAGAATACCTTGGGGTGTCTTCTATCCACAATGGGGTCACATGTGAGGTATTTATACTGCCCTGGCATTTAGCGGTCCTAAAGCGTGAGAATCCAAATGCGTAAAAATGCCCTGTGAAATCCTAAAGGTACTCATTGGTTTTAGGGCCTCTTTGCGCATCTTGGCTGCAAAAAAGTGTCACTCATGTGGTATCGCCGTACTCAGGAGAAGTAGGGCAATGTGTTTTGGGGTGTATTTTTATATATATACCCATGCTGGAGTGTGAGAAATATCGCTGTAAGCGACAACTTTTTAAAAATTTTTATTCAAAGTTGTCAATTTACAGAGATATTTCTCTCACACAGTATGGGTATATGTAAAAATACACCCAAAACACATGCCCTACTTCTCCTGATACGGCGATACCATGGTGACACTTTGCAGCCAAGATGCAAAGGGCCCAAATTCAACGAGTACCTTTTAGGAAGAGCATTTTACGCATTTTCTTCTCACGCTTTAGGGCCCCTAAAATGCCAGGGCCGTATAAATACCCCACATGTGACCCCATTTTGGAAAGAAGACACCCCAAGGTATTCGCTGAGGGGCATAATGAGTCCATGAAAAATTAAACTTTTGTCAAAAGTTAGCGGAAACGGAGACTTTGTGAGAAAAACAATAAAAAATCAATTTCCACTAACTTGTGCCAAAAAAATCTTCTATGAACTCGCCATGCCCCTCATGGAATACCTTAGGGTGTCTTCTTTCCAAAATGGGGTCACATGTGGGGTATTTATACTGTCCTGGCATTTTAGGGACCCCTAAAGCGTGAGAAGAAAAATGCGTAAAAATGCCCTCCTAAAAGGTACTCATTGGAATTAGGGCCCCTTTGCGCATCTTGGCTGCAAAAAGTGTCACACATGTGGTATCGGCGTACTCAGGAGAAGTAGGGCAATGTGTTTTGGGGTGTATTTTTACATATACCCATACTGGGTGAGAGAAATATCTCTGTAAATTGACAACTTTGAATAAAAAATTTAAAAAGTTGTCGTTTACAGCGATATTTCTCACACGCAGCATGGGTATATGTAAATACACCCCAAACCCATTGCCCTACTTCTCCTGAATGCGGCGATACCACATGAGTGCCACTTTTGCAGCCTGGAAGTGCAAAGGGGCCTAAACCAATGAGTACCTTTAAGATTTCACAGGACATTTTTACGCATTTGGATTCTCACACTTTAGGAGCCCCTAAAATGCCAGGTGAGTATAAATACCCCACATGTGACCCCATTTTGGAAAGAAGACACCCCTAGGTATTCTGTGAGGGCATGGTGAGTCCACAGAATTTTAATTTTTGGCACAAGTCAGCGGAAATTGTTTTTTTTTTTTTTTTTTTTTTACAAAGTCTCATATTCCACTAACTTGTGACAAAAATAAAATTTTACATGAACTCACCATACCCCTCACAGAATACCTTGGGGTGTCTTCTTTCCAAAATGGGGTCACATGTGGGGTATTTTTACTGCCCTGGCATTTTAGGGGCCCTAAAGCGTGAGAAGAAGTCTGGAATCCAAATGCGTAAAAATGCCCTGTGAAATCCTAAAGGTAATCATTGGTTTTAGGGCCCTTTGCGCACCCAAGCTGCAAAAAGTGGCACACATGTGGTATCGCCGTACTCAGGAGAAGTAGGGCAATGTGTTTTGGGGTGTATTTTTATATATACCCATACTTTGTGTGAAAAATATCTCTGTAAACGACAACTTTTAAAAAATTTTATACAAAGTTGACAATTTACAGAGATATTTCTCTCACCCAACATGGGTGTATGTAAAAATACACCCCAAAACACATTGCCCTACTTCTCCTGAGTACGGCGATACCACATGAGTGACACTTTTGCAGCCTGGATGCGCAAAGGCCCAAATCCAATGAGTACCTTTAGGTTTTCATGGCGACTCACAATTAGCCCCGCCCAAAATGCCAGAACAGTAAACACACCCCACAAATGACCCCATTTCGGAAAGTAGACACCCCAAGGTATTCACTGAGGGGCATAGTGAGTCCGTCTGAGATTTTTTTTTTTTGCCAGAAGTTATCAGAAATTGAAACTTTTTTTTTTTTTTTTTCTCAGAAAGTGTCATTTTCCGCTAACTTGTGAAAAAAATGAAATGATACATGAACTCACCAAGCCCCTCCGTGAATACTTTGGGGTGTCTTCTATCTAAAATGGTGTGATTTGGGGGTATTTATACTTTCCTGACATTCTAGCACCTGAAGAAACATGACAGGCGCTCAGAAAGTCAGAGCTGCTTCAAAATGCCGAAATTCACTTTTTGCACCATAGTTTGTAAACGCTATAACTTTTACCCAAACCAATAAATATACACTTATTGGATTTTTTTATCAAAGACATGTAGAACAATAAATTTAGAGAAAAATTTATATAGAAATGTAGTTTTTTTAAAAAAAATTTACAACAGAAAGTGAAAAATGTCATTTTTTTGCAAAAATTTCGGTCATTTTTGATTAATAGCAAAAAAAGTAAAAATGTCAGCAGCAATGAAATAGCACCAAATGAAAGCTCTATTAGTGAGAAGAAAAGGAGGTAAAATTCATTTGGGTGGTAAGTTGCATGACGGAGCAATAAACGGTGAAAGTAGTGTAGTGCAGAATTGTAAAAAGTGGCCTGGTCATTAAGGGTGTTTAAGCTAGGGGGGCTGAAGCGGTTAAGCTGTACACCTTTTTAGCCCTTATTATACACCTACAGTGTACACATGTACTTTGTGTTATTCATGCTCTCATATGTTCCTCTGCCACGATTTTGACTTCTCCATGTTCATATAATAGTCCCCCTACCTATTAATTGGATTTAAAGTATACTAACCTTGGCGTTTTTCTTTGAGCCGCTGCTGCCTGTCTATTATGTCTCTGTATAAGATGTACACATTTGTATTTTATGGTTCATCCATATAGAGAACTCTAGTTTTTCACACATAAAGCACTAAACCTCCTGCTTTGCATCACAGCCATAGAGTTAAAGGAATTTGTCAGCAGGGACCTTTGCCATTGCCTGGTCCTATCAATCAACGCAGCCAGGCCGGGGATGGCCACACAAAAGAGTGGAGTTTTGGTGCAACAGGAGCAACGGTGACACCCTCATTGCACCAAAGGAGTGGAGCTTCAGTGAAACAAAAGCAATGGTTATGCCTTCATTGCACCAGAGGCCTAATTTGCATATTAAGATCAAAACTTATGGAGTCTCAAATCAACAAAAGAAAAATGGCATTTCATCAGGTGAACCACAGCTATTCATCCATGCAAACAAACAGATTAATAGAGAGGTCGCTGGTGACAGACTCCCTTTAATTAATTAAATTCTGACTGCATGCCGTCACCAATAGAAGGAGCTAACTGCATTTCCATTTATCTATCTAATATTAAATTCAGAGGGAGCTTTAAAAATGTCCTGGTAGCTGCAGGCACATGCTATGACTGTGACCTAGGACAAGGAAGGCAGTTCAGTGCCAAGTCCCCTCCTACTTCAGAGCTTATGGTAGTTGTCTGCTCTGTATTTGTAATAGATAGGAGTTATGTTCCCAATGACAGGATTATGTGGAGGTACTGGGACCAGGGCAATCTGTGAATAGGAAATGGGGAAGCTATAGATATCTACTATGTGTTTTATCATGCTTGCTGTTATGCAATCTGATTGCCTGTAACAATATCTAAATTAAGAGAACATAGGCTGTACGATTTTAGAAGAATTACATGTTCAGTGACTGCTCTACTCAGCCTCTGTTTTTACTGGCATGGAAAATAAACAGGTCCAGAATCCAGCAAGTAATTCTGCATTTTTAACTTTTTATGAGCATAATGAAGTGAGACATTCTGCAAAAAATATTATGTAAGCTATTCCTTTTCCAGAAAAGTATCCCCTTTTCAGAGGTTACGTGCCTTGCCTGACTAGTACTTCTTATTTTTTCTTAAATATAAACCCAAGGAGGTGTATTTCTGTTTCTTTTACTATGCTAATAAGGAGGCTTATTTCTGTTTCTTTTACTATGAAAACCTCATAGTTTGCACTGAGCTCCACCGTGATAATTTTTTAAAGGTGGCCACCTCTTAACTTGTATTCTTTCAGGATTATGCATAGAAACTAAGAAATGAAGTACACTTGAGAATATTAAAATTTTCACACATTCACAACACTTACCCAAACAACAGACCTTAAACAAATGTGGTTCATTAGAAATTTAGATTTGTTTCTATTTGTTAATTATGGAATAGGCGATGGGTAGGTCTACAATCTTACTGCTGAGTAATTTGGATCTGTTAACGAAAATTTACAACATGGCATGAAGTTTTGACCACCAGTAAAGGTACAGAACGTAAAGGCATCATTTATTTCTTAAACTCTAATAAATGAAAGTTTTTTGCTTTTTTCTTTTACTTTAAACACATAGCATTGCTTGAGATCATAGAAATCAAGTAACCTGAATTGCCCTCATACAACTCCTCAAGTGATACTTTGTACATTATGTCATTGTAGAAGCAGGCTTTATTTTGTTGCAAAATTAAATTTTCTTCCTATTCCTATAGAAACACGTTCTCTGTAATGTTATTGTAACTGGAGGCAGTCCACCAAATATTCCTCCCCAAGCATAGGCCCCAGTATGTTTAAAGCTAGCTTTCCCAGCTTATAAAAGCAGAACATTAGATAGTGACTTCATAAGTCTTTCAACACACTTGAAATAAAAACAGTTCATAGCAAATATCATATGGTTTAGAAGAAAGGAGAAACATTTTAAAGTCTTCCTTTTCATAAAAGTGTGTTTTATTTAGGCATTCAGGCCAATAAATAACTATGCAAATGATAAGATGTTTATTCTTATACAATGCTGACATTGTACACAGAAACGTTCAGACACATTGAATGCTGGTCCCAGAGAGGCCGAATCATTGGAAGATAAACAATGATTCGAAATATCATGCTGGGTCAACATAAGGTTTGAATAAAGCTAACCCACTCTGGTCTCTGGGCTTGGCTTCTTATTGCAATCTGTTCTGCTAATAATACTCTCTGCTTTTTTATTTAACCAGAAAAACAGAACAAGCACACACTGTATATATTTTTATTTTGCTTGCACCCTCTTTAAACTTACCCTCCCCAATTTACTACCTCTTAATATATCTTTCTTCCAGCTGTCCTTTAATAACATCATATTTTACAGAATTATCTCTGAAAAGTTCCCTTATAACTCAAAGCCTGGGTAGTGAAGTAACTCTTGGTGGTCACCTTCAATCCCAAAGTGAATATCTTGAGAAGAATTGCTGCCGATCTCCATCCTATATTCCACAAAGATAATAGACTGAAACATTTTTTTTTCAAGATCTGTAAACAACCAAAAAACCTTAAGAGGTTGTCCTAGAATATGGGTAGGATTGATTGCCACCACTTGCAGCGCTTCCTAGGGGAACTGCGGTGTGGAGCCTCAATACACGCTACACTGCTCTACAATAGATGATAATCATGAGATCTTTCCTATGATATGCCATCATGGCTGAGCAGCCCGACAGGAAAACTTACAAATATATGTAGCATATACAAGTGCCGAAACCTAGTGTGTAATGACACCCCACCCCTTCACCACCTAGGCAGCTTTGTAAGTGGGGGAAACTTGTCCTGTTCACATTCTGGGACTGGTTGCTGTCAGCCATTTCAAATCATTCCTAGAGAAATCAATGATTCCAAATATCATGCTGGGTCAACATAAGGATTGAATAAAGCTAACCCACTCTGATCTCTGAGCTTGGTTTCTTATTGCAATCTGTTCTGCTAATAATACTTTCTGCTTTTTAATTTAACTAGAAAAACATAGAGCAAGAAACACTGAATATATTTTGATTTTGCTTGCACCCTATTTAAAACTTACCCTCCCCAATATACTACCTCTTGATTAGGGTTGAGCGAACCCGAACTGGGTTCATACCGAACTTTAGGGTTTTTGGTACCCGGACCCGAACCCGAACATTTACCTAAAAGTTTGGGTTCAAGTTTGGTGTTTGGCAACTTAACGGCGCTTGTTGAAAGGCTGCAGGGCAGCCAATCAACAAGGGTTTAACTAGTGTGCCCTTAGAAGCCATTACAGCCATGCCTACTAATGGCATGGCTGTGATTGGCCAGTGCAGCATGTGACCCAGCCTCTATATAAGCTGGAGTCATTTAGCGCTGCACATCATGTCAGCTTTTACTAGTGTAGGGATAGCATGCTGATGCTGTGAGGGAGAGATTAGGAAACAATTCTGGTGTACTTGGTGTTGTTAAATCTGCAAACCACAGAGAAATAAGTTTTAATCAGTCTGCTTGTTAGGTGTGTGTCGGCAACCATTTTTGCAAGTGCAGTGCACTTGCAACTGCATGTGTGTCAGGGACATTACTTTAATGTCAGTAGGCACCATCTAGCTCAGTGAGCGACATCTAGCCATTTTTTAAGGACACTGCACTGCATATGTGCCAAGGGAAGGGAAAATAATATAGGTAATCCGTCTGTGACTTCAGTGCCCCGGGGGCTACCCCCTGTGCTGAATATCTGACAGGGAAAATCTATTCATTAAATCCATCTGTTAGATTCTAGGGGGACAAATTCCCTTTTTATGGTGGTCAAGTACCCCTGCGGCCTGCAGTGCATACCTGGCAATGAAAATAATTCAATTACATTAGTTTGTCACATATTTGTGTGACTTAAATGATTTATTCTCTTTCTGACACCGGCACTGACAGTCAAATAAAACCAGTAAATTCTGCTGTTACATTGTCGGTTGATAAATTCCCATTTTTTGTACTAGAAAGTGCATTTTTTGGCCTGCACTGCATTTCTGACAGTCCAATAAAACCGTTAAATACTGCATTTACATTGTTGGTAGAAAAAACACACTTTTTGTGCTAAATAGTACATTTGCAGCCTGTGCTGCATTTCTGACAGTCCAATAAAACCGTTAAATACTGCATTAACATTGTTGTTTAAAAAAAAAAACACTTTTTGTGCTAGATAGTAGGTTTGCGGCCTGCGCTGCATTTCTGACAGTCCAATAAAACCGTTAAATACTGCATTTACATTGTTGGTAAAAAAAAAACACACTTTATTGTGCTGGATAGTACATTTGCGGTTTCCGCTGTATTTCTGACAGTCCAGTTAAACCATTAAATACTGCTGTTATATTGTTGTTTGAAAAAAAAAAACTTTTTGTGCTAGATAGTACATTTGCAGCCTGTGCTGCATTTCTGACAGTCCAATAAAACCGTTAAATACTGCATTTACATTGTTGGTAGAAAAAAAAAACACTTTTTGTGCTAGATAGTAGATTTGCGGTCTGCGCTGCATTTCTGACAGTCCAATAAAACCGTTAAATACTGCAGTTACATTGTTGGTAGAAAAAAAAACACACTTTATTGTGCTGGATAGTACATTTGCGGCCTGCACTGGATTTCTGACAGTCCAATTGAGCCGTTAAATACTGCTGTTATATTGTTGTTTGAAAAAACACACTTTTTGTGCTAGATAATACATTTGCGGCCTGCTCTGCATTTTTGACAGACCAATAAAACTGTTAAATACTGCAGTTACATTGCTGTTTGAAAAAATCAGGTGTGCACTGCGCAATGCCATCCGTGGCAAGGTCCACATAACTACCGATATGTGGACCAGTATGCACTGGCAGGGACGTTATATCTCTCTAACAGCGCACTGGGTAAATGCAGTGACGGCTGGGATTGAGGCGGATAGTTGTTTGGCGCATATCCTTCCACCCCCGAGGATTGCAGGGTATTTCTCTTTGCCTCCTGTTGCCTCCTCCTCCTACTCCTCTTCCTCCTCTAACACCTCATCATCCGTTTAGCGTAACACCTTCACCACCAACTTCAGAACAGCCAGGGGAAAACGACAGCAGGCAGTTTTGAAACTCATCTGTTTGGGGGACAAACCACACACCGCGCAGGAGCTGTGGATGGGTATGGAACAACAGACCGATGAGTGGTTGGTGCCACTGAGCCTCAAGCCCAGCCTGGTGGTGTGCAATAATGGGCAAAATCTCGTAGCAACTCTGGGCCTAGCCGGTTTGATGCACATACCTTGCCTAGCGCATGTGCTGAATTTGGTGGTGCAGAAATTCCTGAAAAACTACCCCGATATGTCAGAGCTGCTGCAGAAAGTGTGGGCCGTCTGTGCGCGCTTTCCACGTTCTCACCCTGCTGCTGCTCGCCTGTCTGAACTGCAGCTTAACTTCGGCCTTCCTGCTCACCGCCTCATATGCGACGATGACACCGTTCTCAGCGTTACTATCCCACTTCTATGTCTCCTTGAAAAAACGTTTCGGGCAATGATGGAAGAGAATGTGGCACAGGAGGAAGAGGAGGAGGAAGAGGGATCATTTCCACGGTTATCAGGCCAGTCATTCATAAGTGGCTCAAACTGTGGGTTCCTGCACCAACATAGGCCAGGTACACAATTGTCACACCATAATAAATATAACATAAACAACTTGTGTATCAACATAATAGAAAACATCAAACCACCACACACAAGTAAAAATAATCAATACATAGTTTATTGAAAACATTCACATTTAAACACATAATGTTGGATATCTATTGGATATGTTGGATACATTTAGCAGCAATTTACATGAAAAAATGGATATGATGACAAAAGCACATCAACACAATGGGCCTAGTAATAAAGTGCAAAGTGTGCTGCTTATAAACCCCCCACTGTATAACAAGGCAAAAAGTCTAAAAAGTGTATAAAAAAATGCATAAATATAGTAAATACCTAACTAGCAATATCGGGGGAATGAAGCTATGTAGCTAAAAAAAACAATAAGAACAATACTGACCCAGTTGATGACGTCTTACCCGACTGTTTCGTGTATTGCTTCTTCACGGGGCACAGTTCTGGAGGATGAGGAGGAGGAACCGTGTTCACAGAAGGGTGGCACCCAAAGCAACTCTTAGGCATCACTTGTGCGTGGCTGGGGGGATTCAGAGGACACAGACGATACACCTCAAACAGAGGACAGCTTGTCGTTGCCTCTGGACAGCCTGGCGAAAATGAGCAACTACATGCTGCAGTACCTGCGCAAAGACCGCCGAGTTGCCCACATTCTAACTTGTGCTGATTGCTGGGTGGCCACCCTGCTGGATCCCCGTTACAAGGACAACATGCCGTCCTTAATTCCCTCACTGGAGCGTGATCAGAAGATGCGCGACTACAAGCGCATGCTGATAGATGCGCTGCTGATGGCATTACCACCTGACAGCAGGGGCTCAGTGGAAGCACAAGGCGAAGGCAGAGGTGGAAGAGGTCGTAGCCGGGGCACCGCCAGGGCACTGCCAGCACCTCAGAAGGCAGGGTTGGCATGGCCAAAATGTGGAAAAGTGTCACCATGCCACAAGACCCAGCACCACCAGCTGATATGCAATGTCTTAGCAGGAGGCAGCATTTCAGCAACATAGTGGGGCAGTATGTGTGCACACGCCTACACGTACTGACTGATGGGTCTGCCCCATTCATCTTCTGGGTCTCCAAATTGGGCACATGGCTTGTGTTTGCCCTTTACGCCTTAGAGATGCTGGCCTGCCCTGCAGCTAGTGTATTGTCTGAACATGTATTTAGCACGTCAGGGGGCGTTATCACAGACAAGCGCAGTCATCTGTCCACAGCCAATGTGGACAAGCTCACGTTCATTAAATTGAACCAAGCATGGATCCCACAGGACTTGTCCATACTTTATGCAGAATAGACATGGATACCAGCGTCACACAGCCATTGTTATACTCCAGCGCACTTTCTCTTTGTTTTATTTTATACATTCACAATTTTTTGTGGTCTACCCAAATTAAAAAAAATAATAAAAAAAAAGTGTTGGCTACCTCCTCCTCCTTCCCGCCGCTTCCACCTATACTGCCACATCCACTTACGCCGCCACGTCCACCGCCTCCTCAACCTCCTACTCCATATGGACCTCCTCCTCCTAGTCCAAGATTATTATTTTTAATTTTTATTTATTTTATTTTAAGTCATTTCCCTATCCACATTTGTTTACAGCGCACTTGTCATGCTCTTACCCACATTCTGCTGCCTTTTGCAGTCCTCTAGCCCTTTCTATGACTCTTTTTGAGCCAAGTTAGTGCCCCAAAGTTCGGGTCCCCATTGACTTCAATGGGGTTTGGGTTCGGAGTCAAGTTCGGTTCCCAAACCCGGACTTTGCGGGGAAGTTCGGCCGAACTCGGCGAACCTGAACTTCCAGGTGTTGCTCAACTCTACTCTTGATATATCTTTCTTCCAGCTGTCCTTTAATAACATCATATTTTACAGAATTATCTCTGAAAAGTTCCCTTAAAACTCCAAGCCTGGATATTGAAGTAAGTAGTAACCCTTGAGGTCACCTTCAACCCCAAAGTTAACATCTTGAGAAGAATTGCTGCCTATCTCCATCCTATATTCCACAAAGATAATAGACTGAAACATGTTTTTCCAAGATCTACAAACAACCAAAAAACCTAAAGCGGTTCCTTGGTAATTATTTCAAATGGTCACAAACAACCGCCAGCAACCTGTTCTAGAATATGGGTAGGATTGATTGCCAACACTTGCAGTGCTTCCTAGGGGGACTGAGATGTGGAGCCTCAATACACACTACACTGCTCTATAATACATGGTAACGATGAGATCCTTTCTATGACATGACATCATGGTTGAGCAGCCTGACAGGAAAACTCACCAATATGTAGTATATGCAAGTGCTGAAACCTAGTGTGTAGTGATGCCCACCCCTAGGCTTCACCATCTTGGCAGCTTTGCAAGTGGTGGAAACCAGCCCTGTTCACATTCTGGGACTAGTTGTTGTCAACCATTTTAAATCGTTCCTGGAGAACCCCTTAGAGGAATATCCTGGTCAGAATGGACCTGTTACATTCCCATGTAACAGTATCGTTTTTCATGCATCATTTCTGCTTACAAGAAAAATTGCAGCATGTTCTATATTCTGCGCTTTTCACGCAGCTCTGGATCCTGATGCAATCCAGATGCAATGCATTTTTCACTGATGGTTGCTAGAAGATGTAGATTGTTATTCTTCAGGTTTTTTTTTTCATGCGCATCAAAAACCGATTGGACCCACATGTTAAAAACTGAAACACTAAAACCAATCACAGACAAAACTGGCTGAACTTGCATGCAAAACCATCAGTTTTTTCCCGAACAGACCCTCAAAGAATCCGTTACACTCATGTGAACGAGACCTTACTATTTTTACACCTCTGATGACGTGCCATCTATGAATTTTATGGTACATAAATGTGCTTTTTGGAATGTCACAACAAGCATGACAATATTTATGACACAATCTATCTAGACAGCGAGAGACCAATTATCTACCAGTAAGGATAGTAATAGGCATTTACACAAGCAAATGTATGGCCATTAATGTATGTCAGCTTGTTCTGCCCAGCAGGGTTAGAAAATCATTATAGTTCATTCTACCAGGGTTAGGGTAATTCTGAAGTGTTTAGTGTGGTTATAGCACCATCGAACAGTCTTAAATTGTATTACACTTTGTTTGCCTGTTACAATACTAATGCATTGTGGGTAGAGTTGAGCGAACTTCTATTTTTAGTTCGGCGTCCAAAGTTCGGGTTCGGGTTATCGTTGCATCCCGTTATGGATTCCGCTACCGCGGACCATAACGGCATTTGGAGTCCATAAGGGGCTGCTTCAATTAACCCAAACCTTGGACAACCCTAAGGACCTGGGGTGATGTCACCTTCATGTGATCAGTGCAGGGGGCGTGCCTCAGCACTGGATTGGATAAGAGGTGATCCAGTACTGAGCCACACCCCCTGCAATGATCACATGACGGTGACATCACCCCAGGTCCTTAGGGTTGTCCAAGGTTCGGGTTCTATGAAGCAGCCCCTTATGGATTCCAAATGCCATTATGGTTCGTGGTAGCGGAATCCATAACGGGATGCTACGATAACCCGAACCCGAACTTTGGACATCGAACTAAAAATAGAAGTTCGGTCAACTCTAATTGTGGGTGTTGAACTGCATTGTGGGAGTGCAAAGCATCCTGGGAAAGAGAAGTTTCCAGTCTCCAGACTGTTCCGCTAGTTCTAATTGATATTCAGGTAGTTGTTATTAACAAGCTAGCCATGCAATCTTATGTACAGGCAGCCATTTTACCATGTGCCTTCACTGATAACTGTAAATGTTATAGTACATGCTATGCTATTCTTTATACTTATACATGCTATTTGTATTCTTGTAGTTTTACCACACTTTTACAATCTCTCACTGACGCGCATCATGCCGAGAGTACAACCTGTTGACCAATAAACAAGTTAGACTATAAAGAACAGTCCTCTTATTTGGAAGACAGGAATAGTTTATGCTGAATCTCAGACTGCACACTGTGTGAAAGTGTATGAAAACAGAACACAACTGATGATATAGCATGCTGATCTACACTTGTTAAATTTATATTGCCATGACAATTAGACATGAACAAAGTTTTGAAAAATCCGAACTTGGACAAGAAATTTGATTAGTTACGAATTACTTTGTCACAAATCTCTTCTCATTGTATGGAGCAGGTGCAATGTTGGGGAACGGCGATCGCACTGCCCCTCGTCATCTAACCCCTCAGATGCAGCGTTTAATGTTGATAGCAGCATCTGTGACTCACATTCAGCCTTTCAGGGGTTAATCAGGGTTAAAAAAGTATACTCACCTCATCCACTTATTCGCTGTCCACTCCTGTCTTGATTAAAGAAAACCTGCAAAAGGACCTGCTGTAAGCGTGATGATGTCACCACGTGATCAGGCTCAATCAAGACAGGAGTGGACAGTCTCCCTCTTTCTACTGGTTATACATCTAGCTATGTAAACACACATCCTATATGCTTTCCTTACCACATGACCACAGTGGTGACTCATCCTGAACCATCAAAGCGATGCTTGGTCAGTGGATTCCTTTTCCCCATGTGCATGATTTTACATTTGTAAACATTGAATTGCAATTTCCATTGTAATAATCTTCAGTTACTAACAAACACCTGTTTGCTTTATAGGAACCATTTTCCATTCCCCAAATGTATAATATATTTGGTTCTTACATAATTTTTCTACAATGCATATGCTAATTGAAGGGGTTGTCGGGGTTTAGAGCTGAACCCGGACATACCTCGATTTAGAGTTGAGCGAACTTGTATTTTCAGTTCGGCGTCCAAAGTTCGGGTTGGGGTTATCGAAGAATCCCGTTATGGATTCCGCTACCACGAACCATAACGGCATTTGGAATCCAGAAGGGGATTCTTCAATGAACCCGAACCTTGGACAACACTAAGGACCTGGGGTAACGTCACCGTCATGTGATCAGTGCAGGGGGCGTGGCTCAGTACTGGATCACCTCTTATCCAATCCAGTGCTGAGCCACGCCCCCTGCACTGATCACATGATGGTGACGTCACCCCAGGTCCTTAGTGTTGTCCAAGGTTCGGGTTCATTGAAGTATCCCCTTATGGATGCTCAAGCGTGGGTAGGAAAAAAAAAAAGCGGTGCGGCACTCACCCGGCTTCTGAAGATACGATTTATTTTGTCATAGACCAGACGTCAGGCAAACTTCAGGTAGCAGGGGCGGACATCGAGCTGGGTGGCTGCGGAGTGGCGACGGCCGTTTTGCGCTTGAACTAGCGCATCGTCAGGCCAATAGGATCGGCGCGCGCATGACGCGCTTTTATGACGCGCTTTTATGACGTCATCCCGCTGCCACACTCAGCTGCGTGACGCGCCCTTCAGCCAATCCTGAATAATAATAAAAACATTGCAAGATCATGTTTACACATTCAAACAATTCACATATGGCGCTTGGCTTTACTTTTGTCAGAAAATTGCATGGATGTTGGGGAGTCGCACCATTACGTTTATGATAGCAGTTCTTCCACGTATACTGCGATCATTCTGCTATGTTACTGCTTCACAGTAAGAACAGCCAAAGGGTACTACCTTCACCCATATGAGATGTGTTAGGTATTCATTTCAATCACATCTAAGTGTTGATAAATCGCGCAAATGCGCTTATTATAACGATCATTGCACATACAGCGTATAGATTCTGCAATATAGATCATTTGTACTAACAGGTAGTGCCTTTACACACATACAATATGTTAAATGCATGTTAACATCTATAAATTAAAAGAGAGAATGGTAAGATCCAACCACAGAGGGATATATATAATTATCTTACGGTTTCTCATTACAGAAAAACTGCCAGGTCGTTTTTCTCATTTAAACCTATCGGTCCCATTGCCTCTGTGTGGAGGATCCACCATGCTTCTCTTTTTAACAGGGTGCGATGCCTATTCCCTCCACGGGGAGATCTCTTAACCCAGGCATGCTCAACCTGCGGCCCTCCAGCTGTTGTAAAACTACAACTCCCCCAATGCCCTGCTGTAGGCTGATAGCTGTAGACTGTCCGGGCATGCTGGGAGTTGTAGTTTTGCAACAGCTGGAGGGCCGCAGGTTGAGCATGCCTGTCTTAACCCATTCAATACCTGCAAAGGTTAGGCATCGCACGTCTCCACCATGTCGTTCCTTAACATGAGCAATCAATCTCGGGCAACCCCTCCCAGTTCTTACAGACGTCAGATGTTCCTTAACTCTTTCAACTAGGGATCTCTTAGTTTTCCCTATATAGAAGGCCTGACACTGACATACAATAGCGTATACCACATATGTGGTTCTGCATGTAATAAAGTCCCGAACCTTGTGGCAAACTGCCCCTAATTGTAATATCTTGGCTTGGGAATTCTGGGGACATATTGAACAGGAGCCGCATTTGAAATTACCTACAGGTTTTCTCCGTGTTAACCAGTCCCTCTGTTTTACCTCTATAAATTCGCTATGTACTAGCCGATCTCTAATGGTGGTACTTCTTTTGAAGGCCACCATTGGTTTTTGCTGTGTAAGTGAGGCTAAGGCAGTATCCCCCTTCAACAAATCCCAGTTATCTTGAATTACTTTACGGATGGTATCCGCCATGGGACTATATCCAAAGGCAAAAGCGATCAGGTCCGTCGTCACCTTTGGTTTTTTCCTTCAGCAGCGTGGCACGTGGTTTTTTCTTACCCACGCTTGAGCACACATCGTTCTCCTGGAAGCTGAGCACCATGTACGGCTACACACACCGGACCGGTTGGCTACAATAGGCGTATGGGGTGAAATACTTGGTAGTGCCACCCTTTCTTTATCCCGTCTCCCTCCCGTTGTATCCCCTTATGGATTCCAAATGCCGTTATGGTCCGTGGTGGTGGAATCCATAACGGGATGCATCGATAACCCGAACCCGAACTTTGGACGCCGAACTTAAAATACAAGTTCGCTCAACTCTACCTCCATTTTCACCCAGGCAGCCCCCCTGACTTGAGCATCGGAGCAGTTCATGCTCCGATGCTCTCCTTTGCCCTGCGCTAAATTGTGCAGGGCAAAGGCTTTTTCTAGACTTCTGGTGACGAATCGGGCTCTCCATGGGGCTGCCAGGAAGCCTGGTGCGATCACACGGCTAGGGCAGCGCTAAAGCATGCCCATCAGAGCCAGTGGTGTCACCGAGCACACTGCCGGGTGGAAGCTTCCACCAGGCAGTGTGTTATTGTAAACAAAAGAGCCCTTGCCCTACGCGATCTAGCTAACATCCGGGGTGCTGCCTGTGTGAAATTATGGGTATGTCCGGGTTCAGCTCTGAACCTGGACAACTACTTTAATATACTAGTTTATATCCACTCTATACAGCATATTTTGTCTCGTTCTGTACCCACCAAGCCTATTAGCAATTATTAATATTCTGTTCTCCAGATCATTAACTTTATTGTATTTTGTTTATCATCAATTTTATATGTACACAGTTGGATTGCAATGTCTGTGTGTGTGTATATATATATATATATATATATAGTGGGGGGTTAGCTCTGGTCTCAGGGATCATTCACACAAACTTCCTTCCGGACAACGGATTCCATGTCCAAACAGTGCATTTATTTGGCAGTTTTCTCAAACAAAACAATATAAATGAACACCTGCCCGTCTAGGCACTACCTAATACATAAGGTATCGCTGACTCACCTAAGGCCCCATTTACACACACGGGAACCCATGCGGCTTACCCAGCCGAACGTCCATGAATTGTGGCTAGCACCTAGCCCCGTGGCCCCTCAGCACTCCTCAGCTGAGATCACGTTCCCAGAGTCTCACCAGGACTCTGCTACACAAAAACACTCTCTCCCAGAGTGACACACCTTGTCCAGCAGCAGGACTAAATAGACATGGACCTGTCCGAAACCCCGGACTGGAGCATGGGGAACAGGCACCCACCCAGCACATTACCTGTTCCCAGTAAAAGCCCGCCCTGGAACTAGCTGAGCAAGCTATACTAATACTATACTTAACTTGGGCTTTCACTCCACCAAGGCCAGGCACCTTGGTGACACGCTCTCGGTGCAAACAGCACTGTCTGACGGTTTCCCTGGGGCTTCACCGCACACATCAGTGTTCACATTGCCACATATCCCCCCCCTCTGTTCACACCTGTGGGGATGAACACATACACCAACCGGATGCTCATGACAGGGCATCCGCCCTTTTCTAGCGTCTGCCTTAACATTCCCTCTGGAAGATGTGGTCGGCGTCATCATTTTCCCTTTATTTTGCCATACCCAAGCCAGCAAGGCTTGGTTTGTCACCCACATTGACCTCTTGCCCAAGAGATAGTGTCTAAGAGGTTCCCGTTTCCATGTGACAGGCAGACCCTTTCTTTCTATTTTTTTTATCTCTCTTTCCCTTTTTCTTACACAGCTGCTTCAACCGAGCACGCTTCTTAAGACTTGCCTCTTTTTGTCTCTTTATTTTATCAACAGATAGCGTCTTTCTTTTTCCTTTACTCCCCACAGGGGTTACGTCAAGTTTGGCTCCAATTTCAGAGTCTTCTGCTTCTTCAGTGGCACGCCCCACTTCAGCAGATTCTTCTTCATCCTTCTCTTTGGTCTCTGGAACATACCAGGATTTCTCCCACTCCAACTCATCGGCCTTAGCTTCTTCAGCCTTTGAGTCTCTTTTGGAGTCTTCATTCAGTTGATTAGCCTTCTCATCCTTCTTGGACACGGCATCATATACTTGATTTCTTAACTCCTCCTCTTTCTCATCATGGTTGGAGGTACGGGGGACATCAGGGTCTTCACCAGACTCGTCGTCTTCTGGCAATTCCTGCAGAGATTCACCCCGGATATGGTTCTTCCTTCGGATAGGATTCAGGAGAGCCAGCCCATCGGAGTAGACAGGACCCTCATACTGGTCGTCGGTCCCCCCGTATTTCTTCCCCAGCAGACTGCTGGCTTTCTGGAAGGCATTGGCAGCAGAGGGAATGTCTCTTATGACCAGGTCCTGGCCACACACCGCCACGAGTCCCTGGGCTTTTGCATCTACCTCAGCACCTTCATCTGGTTCAGCAGATACCTCATCCATCTTCTCTGCCTCGGCTGGCACCACAGCGCCACCATCTCCAGACCCATTCTTAACAGGCTCTGCCTTCTTGGCATCTTTTAGAGGATCTTCCTCTTCAGGTATCTCATTTTCTTCCACCTGCTGTGCAGGAGCACGCTTAGGCCTCTCCAACTCATAGACTTTATCTTTTGAGCTCCTGAGAACTTCCATCTCTGCTCTGAGTTGCTTGTTCAGCCTCTCCAATTCACCTCGCTCCTTAAGCGCTTTTTCAAAGGGCTCTAGCCAAGGAGATGGCCTTGGACTTTTTCTCCAGAGCATCAGTCTCCGCTCGGTCACATTCTTCGGCATATCGGGCCGCAACATATTTCTCTTCAGCCAGGAGCTGGTCAAACTTCTTCTGTTTCTTCTCCAATCTAGACACAGTTTGTCTCTGGTTGTCCAGGTCCACTATTCGATCACGCAACTCTTGATGAAGTTGCGCCACACTGGCTTCCAAATGTCTTTGCTCCTCCAAGAGGGCAAATTTTTCTGAGGCACTGTTTAAGACCTCATCAGCCAGTTCATCTCTTTCCTGCTCTGCATGAAGTCTGGATCGCTCAGAAACTGCAAGTTCCTCTTGAAGTTGGAGAATTTCCGCTTCTATTTGAGTTTTTCGCATCAGCTTGTTGGATGCACTCCCTTTTTTGGCCTCTGGATCCAGCGGCTCCTTACTCTGTTCTGCAGCAGTACCAGACGTAGGAGTATCTCCTAGGACCTCGCCAAGACTTTTGTCAATGTCTACTACAGGCTTGTGTAACTTCCTGGAGACTTTCATTTTCTTCTGGGCATCAGGCAGTAGTCCCTTCGCTATTGTACCTAGGGACCATGTAGGAGAGAGAAACCGTCTTCATGATTGCAGCTGTACTGACATGTCCTGTCATCTAGCCCTGCCTGGGTATGGGTCTCAGACACTAGGCCGCCATCTCCCCACTCGCCTCTCGTCACGTCAGGTATAACTATCGTCTGGTTGCTACCAGTAACCATATCAGTTTGGCCAGACCTCAACATGGCAGCCTCTCTCTCTGAGTTGCTATCGGTCACAGCACATGCGTCATATATACCGCTCATGTCATTCTCAATCCTGCCCTCAAGGGGCACTGCTGAGCTAATCCCCACCTTGGACACTTCTCTAGCCACTGTTTCCTGCACATTCACTACAGTGGCTTCCCCTAACTCTGTGCTCTCAACATTTATCGGCATTTTTCCAACTTTTACATTTTTACCTACAGGGAGCACTTCTCCCCTGGTCACACCCTGCAGTGGAAAATGCATATCAACATCACATGGCATCATACTTTCATTTGGCATTTCCGCAAACTTGACACAATCGCTTTGCACCTTATCAGCGCCACTGTTTTTAATGGTCACATCACTTAAAGGGGTCGCTACCGATTCTGCAGGAGCCTCTTCACTTCCTGCAGAAGGGTCTGCCTTACCCCACAGCAACGATTCAACATCCTGGCCAAACAACATATCAGATATACGTGAAACTGCATCACAAATTTCTCGAGTCCCTGTTTGCACTGGAGTCTCACACGCCGTGAGAGCCACCGGACAGTTCATGCTATCCCCATGAATGTCCCGCACACAGTTCTCAGTCACCGGGCTGGTCTGAACCAGGATCACCTGACCCTCTGCAACACACGGAGTAATAATCGGAACAGTCTTACCCTCAGATGTCATGGGTTCGGCAGTCCCAGGCGATGAGGGAGTTCCAGGAACATCTTCCCCAAGGTCACCGTCCTGCTCCTGGACATTAGGAACCTCCAGCCTTTGATTCCTGGTTACCTGACTCCTGGCCATAGGACAATCAGGTGCACACTTTGTGACTTGACGGCATCTCCAGCAGCGCTCTCTCTTTTGCCATGCAGCTGTACTCTGTAGTGGTTGGTTGCACCTAGCAACCGCATTACTGCTCCTCCGCACATCCTCTCTAGGACTCTGTATGCCGCAAATACTTGAACTCTTGAGAGCCGCACCGCTCTCCCTCTTCTTTTTTTCCCGACGGTTGCCCTTGGCAACGGCACACAAAACCTTTTCGTCTGGTTTTCCAGCCGCATCACCGACACTTTGGATTTTTACAAACTGTCCATTCGGATTTGAAGGCTTTCTCTCCAGGGCCAACTGCAATTGCGCTCACAAAGCCTCCCCCTCCAAATTGGCCTGCCTCAGCTGCTCGGCGAGATCCTCCATCCACCCCATAGCAACAGACAGTCCAGACACCAGAAAAAAAATTCTTTTTTTTTTTTTTTCCTTTTCTTAACACGTCCACTTTAATCTGAGACCAGTCTCCAGGTGTCTCCCTGTAGAGACAATCTCAGCACTGCACCGCAGACATAACAGTCTCTTTAAACTTTCTCACCGTCAAAAAAAAATATAGCATTCAGCAGCACCTGCTTTTTCTGCTTGTTTGTTGCTCCCAGTAACGCTTTTCCTTCTCCAGCAGGGACGACTGCCCGCATCCGACACCAAATGTGGGGGGTTAGCTCTGGTCTCGGGGATCATTCACACAAACTTCCTTCCGGACAACGGATTTCATGTCCAAACAGTGCATTTATTTGGCAGTTTTCTCAAACAAAACAATATAAATGAACACCTGCCCGTCTAGGCACTACCTAATACATAAGGTATCGCTGACTCACCTAAGGCCCCATTCACACACACGGGAACCCATGCGGCTTTCCCAGCCGAACGTCCATGAATTGTGGCTAGCACCTAGCCCCGTGGCCCCTCAGCACTCCTCAGCTGAGATCACGTTCCCAGAGCCTCACCAGGACTCTGCTACACAAAAACACTCTCTCCCAGAGTGACACACCTTGTCCAGCAGCAGGACTAAATAGACATGGACCTGTCCGAAATCCCGGACTGGAGCATGGGGAACAGGCACCCACCCAGTACATTACCTGTTCCTAGTAAAAGCCCGCCCTGGAACTAGCTGAGCCAGCTATACTAATACTATACTTAACTTGGGCTTTCACTCCACCAAGGCCAGGCACCTTGGTGACACGCTCTCGGTGCAAACAGCCCTGTCTGACGGTTTCCCTGGGGCTTCACCGCACACATCAGTGTTCACATTGCCACAATATATATATAATATACTGTATATATATCAGATATATCAGCTTTAAACACAAATTCTGCTGCTTCAGTTGTTATGGTGGAAATTTGCATTAAAAGGTTTGGGTTTGTTCCACTAATATAAATATATCCTGCGCAACTGATATCGCTGTTATATCACCTTCTACAAATACCACTATTTCACCATGGTGGATAAGAGAAAACTGTAAATAAGGTACATTTGGAGAAAAAAAAAATCCAAGGAGAGTGTTGGAAGCTAGAGTACTGAAAATGATGAAAATAAACTTTAGAGTGAAAAGTAGTTTATGGCACAACCACTTTAATTGCATTTCAGCCCTGCCACAAAATTACCTGCTAACAAGGCAGCTGATATAACTCTGTCATGCTGATTGAATTAGAAGAGCAGACTGGTTATCTCCATGTAAACACATGCAATAATCATTGGGGGCAGTATATACTTGAGCTGCTGTAACAGTAAGGAGAGAAATCCCACTTGTAAATTACTTTATCAGACCACACACTTTGGGAGTGACTTGGTCCCTTTGTCAGGTTCGGTAATTTCTTGAAATTTGTTTCGGGTCCCATTCTAACAAATCTGTCAGAAGATTTGATTTAGGTATGAATAAATTGGACACAAATCGAAAGTGCTCAGATTGCCCTGAAAGGTTGTATATGATACCCTGAGGTCTTCTAGGACTAATGATTTTTCTCTCTTGTTTTTCTCTTTTTTATTTTTATAGAATTTTTATTCTCTCTCTCACGCTCCCCTGTTCAAGCACTTTAATGCAAAGATAGCATTAGTAATGACAGAAAAAGAAAGATAGTATACACACGGTAGCAAAAATATATGCTGCCAGTGATGCTGAAAAATATACTTATTAATCGTTATTTTCACCATACAGTTGAGGTGCATTGTAAGGAGTATGCAGCAGGCTTACATACTGAGTAGAGATAAGCGAATCAAAGCTGATGAAGTGGAATTCGATCTGAATTTTAGGAAAAATTTGATTCGCACTGAATCCGAATTTCCTTGTGCTTCGTGGTAACGAATAAAATTTTTTCCTAAAATGGCTGCGGCACGTGTGAGGAGTAAGGAACTCTGGGAAGTCGGGATCACCCATGCATGCAGTCAATCAGCAGCCAGCCAGCCCTGTGATCTCACAGCCCTATAAATAGCCTCAGCCATCTTGGATTCTGCCATTTACCAGTGTACTTAGTGCAGGGAGAGATGTCAGCAGGCGCTATGGACAGTGCTAAAAAACAATTTATAAGTGCAGGGAAAGATTATTCAAGCTGTAGGGAAAGGATAGGGAGGAATCATTCCACAGCATTTATGTTAAACAGGGTGTAGTAGGGGAGCTTAAAGCCTGGGTAATAGGAACAATCCTATTACACCTTGCTGCACTGACTGGGGACCCAAATTGCCATTATACAGCTCTGTAATTCAAGCAAATTGTTCTTGTTATTGGGGTGCAAGTGCTGTTTGATAAAGCCATTAACAGGGTTTATTACAAGTAAATATGTCTATGTCTTATTTTCCCTTGTGCGGTGCAGTTAAATGTTCTAAAGCATTTTTGGCTTGTATTAGTGGGAAAAATAGGGCTTTTTAGCCGTTGTGTGGTAAAGTGCTAAAATTACAGCCCCTTTTGTTTTGTATTAGTGGCAAAAGTAAAATATATTTGCCTTTCTGCAGTGCAGTTATATGTTATAAAGGCCCTTTTTGTCGTGTAACAGTGGCAAAATTAAAATGTATTTGCCATTCATCAGTGCAGTTATATGTTATAATGCCCTTTTTGTAGTGTAATAGTGGCAAAAGAAACATATATTTGCCATTCAGCTGTGAAGTTATATGTTATAAAGCCCTTTTTATCGTGTAATAGTGGCAAAATAAAAATATTTTTGCAGTTCAGCGGAGCAGTTATATGTTTTAAAGCCTTTTGTGGTGTGTATTAGTGGCTAAAGTAAAATATATTTGCTGTTCAGCGGTGCAGTTATATGTTTTAATTCCTTTTTTTGTGTATTAGTGGGGGGGGGGGAGGGCTTATTAGGTGAAGTTAGAAAATTGCAGACTTTTTTGGGGTTTTTTAAATTTCCTTTTAATTTATTTATTTGATCTAACAGTATGTCAGACAAAGAAGTGCCAGGCCCTGCACAGGGGAGTGGCAAAGGCCTAAATGTTTCTGGCGCAGGCACAGGTCGCAGCAGAGTAAAGGGCCATGGCAGCAGGGCTCAGTTCGAGAGGCCTGAGCTCCCAATGTCAGCTAGCGGTCATGTCTTGACCAGCAACCCAGTGGTTCTTGAATGGTTGACTCGATCTTCGACTCCGCCAAGAGTCAGTGGGTTTGTCAGACACAACCCTTAGTTGGCATGGCCCGGGAGCAGGCCCTGTGCCCTCACCTGTCCCTAACCTGCCCCTGTCCTTTTCTGTTCCCTTAGCCAGAGAAGTATTGTATGCTGTGGGCTCAGCTCCACTGTAAAGTTAGGACGAGCTACTAGAAGACAGTCAGCAGCTACTCGCAAGCCAATATGTTGGAGACATCCGACACTTCCTCCACTAGGCAGGCAAGTAGTGATGAGGAGAGTCACATGGGAGCTGGTGTTGCGAGCGGGCAGACTCCTGACCCTGAGACTGTTGAGGAGGACATCAGTGACGTGCAGACAGTACTCGATGATGATGTAGCGAATCGCACTTGGGTGCTGGGTGAGGGAGGTGCTGCATCATCATCGGGAGAAGAGAGTGGCAGCTTGCCTGTGAGGCAGCGGCGGATATAGCAAGTCACTAGAGTCACTGGCAGTCAGCAGGGTGGCAGCAGTGGGAGGTCGCGAGCCAAACGTGCCCAGGGTAGACCACTCGCTTCGCAGGATCTTATCTGCCCGTGAAGTAGCGACCCGCGGGTTCACAGAGGCAGCGGTGGAAGCAGTCAGTATGTGCGTAGTGTTGGGGGTAAAATTACCTACTTGGCGGTGTGGCAGTTTTTTGTGAAGCCGCCGGAGGAGGTCAACATGGCCATATGTAGAATATGTGGGCAGAAGGTGAAGCATGGCCAGGGTGCTAATGTTGGCACCACTTCCCTGCGTCAACATAAGCAGCGTCCCCATAAAGTGGCGTGGGAGGACCGCTGTGCCCCTTCAGCATACCACATGTGCAAGGGGGTTGTCATGCTGTTCTGCACCTCATTTGCTGGGTGGACTGAGTCACACAGGGGAGGAAATGCTCTGTGTCCTTCATCAAGAAATCCAATCATGGCTTTCTCTGCGACAACTCAAAATCGGAAGCATGGTGACCCACAACTGGAAGAACATGGTGTTGGTGCTGCGTCAAGGAGGGCTGAGCCATGCGCCTTGCATGGCACACATGTTCAATCTGGTTGTCAAGCGGTTCCTGGAGTCTTCCACCCATCTGCAAGACATACTAAAAATAGCAAGGAACCTTTGCAGGCACTTTAGCCACACCCTTCTTTTGCTGCAGCGGTAAAATAGCATCCCCCAACATAGACTGATATGCGATGTTTCCACCCGCTGGAATTCCACCCTCCATATGTTGGACCGACTATACGAACAGAGAAAGGCCATACATGATTTCTTGATGATCCAAGCAGACAGGAGTACTCCCCTATGTAACGTCAACATCACCCAGTGGCAGCTCATGCGTGACACCTGCCATTTGCTCAGGCCCTTTGAGGATGCCATGTTATTTGTCAGTTGCCAGGACTACGGGATGAACAATGTCATTCCACTGTTTCATGTCCTGGAACAGATGCTGGTAAATCTGGATGGTCAGGGGACTGGAGACGTGCCGCCTACATCTTACAGCCACATGAGCCCTGTGGGGGCTGAAAAGGAGGAGGAGGTGTACATTGGAATACAAGCAATGTGTGGCGAAGTGGGTGGTTTTTCTACACATGTGACAGAAGAGGAGGAGCAGGAGCAGCCAGAGGAGCTACACGGCGATGAGGAACATGAGGCAGAGGACCCAGACACACTGTGGTAGTATGCAGGGGAGATGGAGGCAGGGTGTCCCTCCGAGTCACTTGCACAAATGACCCGATGCTCACCTGATTGTGTAGTGACAGCCAATTTGTTACCATTCAGAAGAGGGATGACTATTGGCTCTCCACCTTGTTGGACTCTTGCTACTAGTTCAAAATGGGGGCCTTTTTTACACCCGCTGAGAGGGAGGACAAACTGAACTACTTTAGAGACATCCTATGTAGTTAGTCGGCCGCTACCTATCTGCGCCATCATCCGTCCACTCGCAGGGCTGACCGGGGGGGGGGGGTTTCTGCGCTCACAGTCCTCTGCCATGGTGGCTGCTGTGGTATGGTGGGGGGGTTGGAGCAGTTCCAGCTCCATCAGCAGCAACTTGAGTCTAGAGTCGCTGATAAGCAGCTTTCTTCCCCCGCCTAGTGAAGAAACCACTCACCAGCAGCAGCTAGACCTGGAACAGGACCTGAACCAGCAGCTGGTTGCATACTTGGACAGCACCCTGCCACTCCACAAGATCCGCTGGACTACTGGGCAACCAAACTGGATTTGTAGCCGCAACTGGCCGAGTTTGCCTTGGAAAAGCCATCCTGTCCGGCCAGTAGTGTGGCGTCAGAGTGGGTGTTTAGTGCAGCGGGGGTAATAGTTACCCCAAGAAGAACTTGCCTGTCCACCCAAAATGTGGAGAAACTGACCTTTGTCAAGATAAATCAGGCGTGGATCAGCCAGGAGTTCCACCCACCAATGCCTGATCCATCAGACTAGATCATCCATGGTGCCACACCAACACTTTGACAAAAGAGACCGGTTTCTTCTGGTACCTGCCCCAGCTAATATTCTAATGCTGCCACCCACCTGATGCCACACATCTGATGCCAAGTGCTCCTTCTTTCACCCACCATGTTCAGCTGGTACTGGTATTGCCACCCACCTCCCCACTCTGTCAACTGGTCACTCTGTGGTCTCCTGATGCTGCTGCCACCTCCACACTATATCACCTTGCCACTCTGTTGTCTCCTGATGCTGCTGCCACCTTCACACTATGTCACATTGCCACTCTGTGGTCTCTTCATGCTGCTACCCCCTCCACACTGTCATTGTACTACTCTGTGGCCTCCTAATGCTGCCGCCACCTCCACACTGTCATTGTGCCACTCTGTGGCCTCATGATGCTGCCGCCACCTCCACACTGTCATTGTGCCACTCTGTGGCCTCATGATGCTGCCGCCACCTCCACACTGTCATTGTGCCACTCTGTGGCCTCCTGATGCTGCTGCCACCTCACACTCTGTCATTGTGCCACTCTGTGGCTTCCTGATGCTGCCGCCACCTCCACACTCTGTCATTGTGCCGCTCTGTGGCCTTCTGATGCTGCCACCCCCTCCACCCTGTCATTCTGCCACTCTGTGGCCTCCTCCTGATGCTGCCGTCACCTCCATACTCTGTCATTGGGCCACTCTGTAGTCTTCTCATTGACGTGTCATCTCTGTTTTGGATCCACTCCGAAATTTTTGGCATTAGCAATACTGATGGATTACTGACCAAATGCTGACCGAGTGAAGATGTATAGACGTTTAATAGAACAGGTTCTGTAGATATCTATGTGGAATCAGCTGAGGACAGTGTAAAAAGAGTACGATTCTTTTTGGCGCTAACATCAACCTGTAAGGCTGAATTCATACTTGAGTTATTTGGTCAGTTTTGGCCCTGTGACTGCCCAAATAAGTGAAGTGTGCAGTGATTGTAAGGGTGACGCCTGTCATCTGCATGTCATACGGATTAACGGTATTATTTCACTACCACAGCAGACACCATTATAAAGGCTCTCTGCAGCCAGGAAATAGCCGTTTTTTAACTAAATTCCCCGCAAATAAATCCGGATCGAAACGATTTAAAAAAAAAAAAATTGGTAAACCGGCCGAATCGGGCTCTGTATAATACAGCAGGCACTAGGCTGCAATCACTGGTATTAGCATTGACACCGATCCCAATCGTGTAACCCCTTAGATGCCACTATCAATAGCGATTGTGGCATCAATGGGGTTAAGCAGAGGAAGAGGGCTCCCTCTGCTACCCATCTGAGCCCCTTTAGCAATATCACAAGGCTTCGATTGGTTGTCATGACAGCCTGGGGTATGCAGAAACTTCCAAAGGTGTCATGGCTAACTGTCCATACAGCCAGGGGCATAGCTAGAACTAACTCCACAGCAAATTTTTGCACGGGGCCCCCTTTTCATGACCATCCTGGCATTGCATGTGTGCATATGTAAGAGTGGGATCACATTACCGTTTTACCATCTGTTTGACGTATACATTGGGAAAAAGGTATACAGAAACGCAGCACACCACGCTTTTGTATCCTGCAGAGTCTGGCAAAAAGTGTACTTTCTTTTACAAAGGAATCCTATATATGCCACTGTTTGACATCAATCTGAGTCATCTGTTAAGGTATACATTTTTGTATATTTTAAACACATGGAAAAAAGGTGATGTGAACCCAGCTTAAGTGTGCCAAAATAAGCATTAGTACACAGCGGAGCAACATGGCAGAGAAGGGAGGCTGCCATGAACGGCTATATTACAAAAGGCTGGAAAATACAGGCCACACTACAGTATAATATACTGGAAACTACAGTATACAGTATATACTGTAAATATATGACCCTACAACCAAATAATAACACCGCCATACCATGACCTGATAATGCCTCCATACAGGGAACGGATAACACCTACATACAGTGACTGGATGACACCACCATACAGTGACTGGATGATGCCGCCATGCAGTGACTGGATGACGCTGCCATACAGTGACTGGATAACACCTAAATACAGTGACTGGATAATGCCTAAATACAGTGACTGGATAACACCACCATATTAGATAGCACTGCTATACAGTGACCGGATGACACCACCATACATTGACTGGACAACACCTCCATACAGTGACTGGACAATGCCGCCATACAGTGACCGGATAACGGCACCATACAATGACTGGATAAAGCCGCCATACACTGGATAACACCTCCATACAGTTACTGGATAATGTGGGTCTCGTGGGATCACGCGCCGCAAGACAGGATTGCGCACCGAAGTGACTGAACTGAACTCATGCCCGCACAGCCCGCAAGTACAGAGTGGGGGAACAAGTAAAAGGGGGGTTGGGAGGATGATCTGTGGGGTTGCCCAGGGTCCAATCAATAAAGACTGCCCTGGAATAGCCAAATAAATAAAAAGATTAAAACATTTAATAGGGCCCTGTTTCCCCCCCCCCCCCCACACCCCTACTGCTGCTCCTCCTCAGCTCGGACCCCAAAGCAGCCGCTTCCCTTGCTTCCCCGATAGCTACGCCACTGCATAGCCTTGCACAAGGTGCGGCTTCTCAGGAAGGCAGTGAGAATCCTATAGACCGCAATAGTATTCTTTTGCTGTCTATGGGGCAAGCGATCAGAAGATCCCTTGTAGGTTCCCATGTTTATTCACTACAAACATCTACATTATACGTTTATCTTTGACAGAGAATTGCTAGCCTTCAAATTGTAATGATTATCTAAATGTCTAAATGAGCCTTAACTGACCCTATCCTATCTCTTGTGCTAAAACCTGTCTTTCTATCAAGTAATTGAATCTTCCCAACTAAATGTATCTTCCCAATCCCTAACACTGTCCCATAAGACACTAAATTTGTGTGTCTAATTGTTGTGTCTGTGATAGACACATCCTATCACATATATGGCTGAGCTCAGAATTGCATCTCTTCATGGGACCTTACATAGAGCCTAATGGACAAGTCAATATTGTCCCTCTTGATTGGCTGCAAGACATTATAGAAAAACTTGCCAGGGTCATGTGACCCTTCATCTTCATATCTTATCCTGTTTCTCTCACTAGTGTACTGAATTTGATATGTAAAATGGTGGGAACCGTTTTGCATGATTCATCCAGATTCAAACACTAAAACTTCCGCTTAGTTTGGAAGTAGAATATGTGAGAACTTCACAACAAATTCAATTTGTCTAGAATCATTTCACTCATCTATAGGTATAAACATTGGGCAAATAGTGATCACATTTATGCCAGTAACCTCGCCCATCACTTGGAAGGGAACCAGTATCAGCATAATTAAAAGCATCTGCAGAATGTTGTAGTGAGGATGTTAAATGTTGCCTATTGCAATTTTCATTGTGCGGCAAGGTACACATCTTTCACAGCTCACTGAGTCAATCAGCCTTCTCCACCTCCTCCTCAATTGACATCCTCCTGTTCCTAGCAGTTTCCCCCTTGCTGTGCCGATGTTGGTGGTGAAGGTGTTACGCTGACTGAGTGAGGAGGTGGTAGAGGAGGAAGCTGAGTAGGAGGAGAAGAAAACAGGAGGCAAAGAGAAACGTCCTGCAATCCTCGGTGGTGGAAGGACATGCGCCAAACTATTATCCGCCTCAGGCACAGCTGCCACTGCATTTAGTGCAGTTAGGGAGATATAACGTCCCTGCCCGTGATTACTGGTCCACGTATCGGTGATTATGTGGACCTTGCCACAGATGGCGTTGCTCAGTGCACACCGAATTTTGTCCGCCACTTGGTTGTGCAGGGCAGGGATGGCTCACCTGGAAAAGTAGTGGTGGCTGGGAACCAAATACTGTGGGACAGCCACAGCCATAAGGTTTCTAAAAGTCTCCATCTCCACCAGACGGAATGACAGCATTTCAAAAGACAGGAATTTTGAAATGCTGGCATTCAGGGCCAGGGATAGCAGGATTTCACTCCAGTGTTTGGGAGATGGCCAGCTGAACGCTTCCATGGGACAGTGTGGAGATGCTTGGTGATAGTGACGGAGGTGATAGCGTTGCTGCCACATCCACTGTTTGCGGGGTGGCAGGTGCTACTGTCACTCCAGAGGGGCAGGAAGAGGCCGAGATTGCAACAGAAGAGGGAGCAGGAGGAGCCTGAGATCTTTTGCTGTTTTTGAGGTGTTTACTCCACTACAGCTTGTGCTTTGCATTTACATAGATGCCTGGTCATTCAGGTGGTGCTCAGGTTTAAAACATTTATGCCTCGCTTCAGACTCTGATTGCACAGTGTGCAAACCGCTCGCATCTTGTCGTCAGCACATTGATTGAAGAACTGCCACTCCTTGGAGCTGGCTTTGGTGTGCTCAGTTCCTGGGTGTGGTGGGCAGTAGCAGGCATACTGGCTAGGGGACGGCCACTCTGCTTTTGCACCCTGCTCCCCCTTTTGCTGTGCGGCTGGAGATGTGTGACCACCAGATCTTCCTCAGAACTGCACACATCACTCGCATGACCTTGATTCCATGTGAGGTCTAGGACCTCATCATCCTCCACATCATCTTCCACCCACTCTTCACCCCTACCCTCCTTGCTGGTCTGCACACTGAAGAAAGCCGCAGCAGTTGGCACCTGTGTTTCGTCATCATGAAGACATGCTGCGGTAGTCCTCCCATATCCACATCCTGAAACATAAGTGGTTGGGCGTCGGTGCACTGAATCTCTTCCACTTCTGGGGCAGGGCTATGTGGACAGCCCACGGAAACCCTGCCAGCAGAGTCATCAAAAAGCATAAGAGACTGCTTTATGACATGGGGCTCAGACTACTTGGCTGATTTGCAAGGAGGTGAGGTGAAAGACAGATGCCCATGGGCTCACCATTCATGCACAGGTATTCGGGCCTACAAAATAATGCTGAATGTTCTGTCGCCTACGTGCAACTAAGGAAGGTGTCTCATTTGGCACAGATCGACCACGTCCTCTCCCTGCAACAGGAGCTCCATCAACAACAGCAGCACCACGACCAGGGCCACGTCCATTAATTGATGCTCTCCTCATTCTTTGAGGTCACCCACCGAACTAACAGACGAATTAACTATATTGATTTCCCTGTCATATATGCAGTGCCGGTGTACCTGAAACAAAAATTGGGTATATTTCACCCACCAAACTAACAGATGGATTAACTATATTTATTTCCCTGTCAGGTATGCAGTGCAGGTTTACCTCACACCAAGAATGGGAATATGTCACCCACCAATCTAACAGACAGATTTGCTATATTAATTTCCCTGTCACACATGTAATGCAGGTGTACCTTACACAAAAATTGGGTATATGTCACCCACCGAACTAACAGACGGATTAACTATATCACCGCGCAACAATGATTTTGCTACTGAGAGAAAAACAAGTGATTTATACTAAAATGAGCGAGCTGATTCCAAATATGAACTTGGAATTTGCCTGACACGTCTAGACTTTAAGTTATCCATGCAAAGCCTATTCAGTTATAATATTAATGCATTATATTGGAAATATTCAAATGGAAATGTCTAGACCTGTTCGGACGCACTCAGGCTGATGTAAGCAGTAAGTATATAAGGCAAGCTCGACAGATTTTGATAAAGTGATCTGTTATAGCGCTATCAGTTTTGAAACTTAAGATGGATAAAGGCAAATGGGTTAATGATCCAGACAATTTCTGCTACATGTGTGGCAAATACACTTCTTGTGATCAGCGCAAGAATCTGACAAAGCGAGTGCATCTTGCTTACAAGTATTACTTTGACTGTAAAATTGGAGAACAAGATAAAAGTTGGGCACCTCATGTTTTTTGCACTGTGTGTTACTCTGGGCTAATGCAGTGGTTGAATGGTAAAAGGAAAAGAATGGCTTTTGCAGTGCCTATTGTTTGGCGTGAGCAGAAAAATCACTATTCAGACTATTTACTTTTGCATGACTAAAATTGCCGGATATTCAAAGAGAAACAAGTCACAAATTGTGTATCCTAAATGTGAGTCTGCTCTTAAACCAGTACCACATGATGTGGTGAATCCAGTGCCTGCCCCTCCCACAGCAGAAACGGAAATTGAAACAGACGGTTCTGATCCTGATGAATATATTGAAAGTCACAATGTATTTCCTGATCCAGAACAACTGGAGGGTCAGCCGTACTTGCTGAGCCAATCAGATTTAAATGATCTGGTAAGAGATCTGTCATTATCTAAAGAAAAGTCAAAACTGCTAGCTTCTAGACTTCAGGAATGGAATTTGCTACAACGAGGCACCACAACTTCGCACTTTCATCATCGACACACCAAGTTAGCTGCATACTAAGCAATGAAAAGCGATGTCTGTTTGAGTCTTGTTGCACATTGGTAACGAAAAACCATTTGTTCCATTGGCTCATGCGGTTGGAATGAAAGAGGCCCATGCTTCTATGGAGTTAATTTTGAAATTGATCAAATACTCAGAACATAAATGAAAAATTTGTGCTTGCCTGAAAGTGGTAGCACAGCTGCTTGGCATACAGTTAGGGTACACCAAGCATATGTGTTTCTTCTGCCTATGGAACAGTCATGAAGACAACAATCATTACAAAATTAGACAGTGGCCTCTTAGAGTCAAGCACACAGTATAATAGTACAATGTACAACACAAATACAAGGGGGGTTGGGGGGATGATCTGTGGGGTTGCCCAGGGTCCAATCAATAAATACTGCCCTGGAATAGCCAAATAAATAAAATAAAAAATAAAGAATTGAATCAGATCCAGGGATGCAATTACCCCTTTTATAGCACCTACAAGTAGCCATTTGGCTCCAGGAGAAGTATATAGTGGGCTCAGCATGCATGTTAGTACTTGCATCCATGGATCTGATTGAAGATTGCAAGCAGAGTGTACCTGGCATGCATGCTGCACCTGTGTTTCCTGGATTTTATGTGGCTGTCATGGCCCATAACAGGTAGGAACTAGTGTTAGGTATTAGTGTTGAGCGAACAGTTTGAGCATAGTTCAAAAAAGTTCGGGTTCGGGTTCGTTGTTGGGCGATTACTTCCCGCTTTCTGAAGGGCTGCACAGCAGCCAATCAGCTAGCGTTTTACTTCTTGCCCTAAGAGCCCATCACAGCCATGCCTACTAATGGCATGGCTGTGATTGGCCAAATGCAGCATGTGACCCAGCCTCTATTTAAGCTGGAGTCACGTAGCGCCGCACGTCACACTGCTCTGATTAGTGAAGGGAGAGGACGCAGCTTCTGTGAGGGCAAGATTAGGCAGGGAAAAGTCAGCAACAGCACCTAATGAACGGATCGATCTACAGCTGTGATTGATTGAACTTCTGATAGTTACTTGCTCAATGGTTTTTAGGCTGCACAGAGCGTTTTTCTGTCACTTATTTTCTGAGTTGATCGGCGGCCATTTTGTGACTTGTGGTGCACCAGAACAAGCTGCCATCAATCCATCAATACTAGTTTTTTTTTTGCTATATCCTACATCAAGGGCTTGGCTGTGCTAATTGTCACCCCTAGAAACTCAGGATAGCAATTTATATATTTTATTAAGGGGTTAAATACATTGCCCAAATACCAATCCCCTAAATCTGGTGTTCCAGCTTTGGCTAGCCAAGTATAATACTGTCTTCTGTCTGGCAAAGGATAGTTTATTTTCTGTGGTGAAATTCAATTGCCAAAATAGCAATACCATAAATCAGTGGTTTCAGCTGTGGCTGGCAAAGTATAATAGTGTCCGCCAAAACATATATTTTGTTGTGGGGTGAAATTCAATTGCCAAAATAGCAATACACTGAATCTGGTGTCCCAGCTGTTGAAGGCCAAGTTTCATAGTGTCCGCAAAAACATATATTTTGTAGTGGGGTGAAATTCAATTGCCAAAATAGTAATACCCTGAATCTGGTGTCCCAGCTGTTGCAGGCCAAGTTTCATAGTGTCCGCAAAAACATATATTTTGTTGTGGGGTGAAATTCAATTGCCAAAATAGCAATACCCTGAATCTGGTGTCCCAGCTGTTGCAGGCCAAGTTTCATAGTGTCCGCAAAAACATATATTTTGTTCTGGGGTGAAATTCAATTGCCAAAATAGCAATACCATAAATCAGTGGTTTCAGCTGTGGCTGGCCAAGAATCCCAAGATTCATAGTGTCCGCAAAAACATATATTTTGTTGTGGGGTGAAATTCAATTGCCAAAATAGAAATACCCTGAATCTGGTGTCCCAGCTGTTGCAGGCCAAGTTTCATAGTGTCCGCAAAAACATATATTTTGTTCTGGGGTGAAATTCAATTGCCAAAATAGCAATACCATAAATCAGTGGTTTCAGCTGTGGATGGCCAAGATTCATAGTGTCCGCAAAAACATATATTTTGTTGCGGGGTGAAATTCAATTGCCAAAATAGCAATACCCTGAATCTGGTGTCCCAGCTGTTGCAGGCCAAGTTTTATAGTGTCCGCAAAAACATATATTTTGTTCTGGGGTGAAATTCAATTGCCAAAATAGCAATACCCTGAATCTGGTGTCCCAGCTGTTGCAGGCCAAGTTTCATAGTGTCCGCAAAAACAAATATTTTGTTGTGGGGTGAAATTCAATTGCCAAAATAGCAATACCTTGAATCTGGTGTCCCGGATGTTGCAGGCCAAGTTTCATAGTGTACGCAAAAACATATATTTTGTTGTGGGGTGAAATTCAATTGCCAAAATAGCAATACCCTGAATCTGGTATCCCAGCTGTTGCAGGTCAAGTTTCATAGTGTCCACAAAAACATATATTTTGTTGTGGTGTGAAATTCAATTGCCAAAATAGGAATACCCTGAATCTGGTGTCCCAGCTGTTGCAGGCCTAGTTTCATAGTGTCCGCACAAACATATATTTTGTTGTGGGGTGAAATTCAATTGCCAAAATAGCAATACCATAAATCAGTGGTTTCAGCTTTGGCTGGCCAAGATTCATAGTGTCCACAAAAACATATATTTTGTTGTGGGGTGAAATTCAATTGCCAAAATAGCAATACCCTGAATCTGGTGTCCCAGCTGTTGCAGGCCAAGTTTCATAGTGTCCGCACAAACATATATTTTGTTGTGGGGTGAAATTCAATTGCCAAAATAGCAATACCCTGAATCTGGTGTCCCAGCTGTTGCAGACCAAGATTCATAGTGTCCGCAAAAACAAATATTTTGTTGTGGGGTGAAATTCAATTGCCAAAATAGCAATACCTTGAATCTGGTGTCCCAGATGTTGCAGGCCAAGTTTCATAGTGTCCGCAAAAACATATATTTTGTTGTGGGGTGAAATTCAATTGCCAAAATAGCAATACCCTGAATCTGGTGTCCCAGCTGTTGCAGGCCAAGTTTCATAGTGTCCACAAAAACATATATTTTGTTCTGGGGTGAAATTCAATTACCAAAATAGCAATACCCTTAATCTGGTGTCCCAGCTGTTGCAGGCCAAGATTCATAGTGTCCGCAAAAACATATATTTTGTTGTGGGGTGAAATTCAATTGCCAAAATAGCAATACCCTGAATCAGGTGTCCCAGCTGTTGCAGGCCAAGTTTCACAGTGTCCGCAAAAACATATATTTTGTTCTGGGGTGAAATTCAATTGCCAAAATAGCAATACCATAAATCAGTGGTTTCAGCTGTGGATGGCCAAGATTCATAGTGTCCGCAAAAACATATATTTTGTTGCGGGGTGAAATTCAATTGCCAAAATAGCAATACCCTGAATCTGGTGTCCCAGCTGTTGCAGGCCAAGTTTTATAGTGTCCGCAAAAACATATATTTTGTTCTGGGGTGAAATTCAATTGCCAAAATAGCAATACACTGAATCTGGTGTCCCAGCTGTTGCAGGCCAAGTTTCATAGTGTCCGCAAAAACAAATATTTTGTTGTGGGGTGAAATTCAATTGCCAAAATAGCAATACCTTGAATCTGGTGTCCCGGATGTTGCAGGCCAAGTTTCATAGTGTACGCAAAAACATATATTTTGTTGTGGGGTGAAATTCAATTGCCAAAATAGCAATACCCTGAATCTGGTATCCCAGCTGTTGCAGGTCAAGTTTCATAGTGTCCACAAAAACATATATTTTGTTGTGGTGTGAAATTCAATTGCCAAAATAGCAATACCCTGAATCTGGTGTCCCAGCTGTTGCAGGCCTAGTTTCATAGTGTCCGCACAAACATATATTTTGTTGTGGGGTGAAATTCAATTGCCAAAATAGCAATACCATAAATCAGTGGTTTCAGCTGTTGGCTGGCCAAGATTCATAGTGTCCACAAAAACATATATTTTGTTGTGGGGTGAAATTCAATTGCCAAAATAGCAATACCCTGAATCTGGTGTCCCAGCTGTTGCAGGCCAAGTTTCATAGTGTCCGCACAAACATATATTTTGTTGTGGGGTGAAATTCAATTGCCAAAATAGCAATACCCTGAATCTGGTGTCCCAGCTGTTGCAGACCAAGATTCATAGTGTCCGCAAAAACATATATTTTGTTGTGGGGTGAAATTCAATTGCCAAAATAGCAATACCTTGAATCTGGTGTCCCAGATGTTGCAGGCCAAGTTTCATAGTGTCCGCAAAAACATATATTTTGTTGTGGGGTGAAATTCAATTGCCAAAATAGCAATACCCTGAATCTGGTGTCCCAGCTGTTGCAGGCCAAGTTTCATAGTGTCCACAAAAACATATATTTTGTTCTGGGGTGAAATTCAATTACCAAAATAGCAATACCCTTAATCTGGTGTCCCAGCTGTTGCAGGCCAAGATTCATAGTGTCCGCAAAACATATATTTTGTTGTGGGGTGAAATTCAATTGCCAAAATAGCAATACCCTGAATCAGGTGTCCCAGCTGTTGCAGGCCAAGTTTCATAGTGTCCGCAAAAACATATATTTTGTTCTGGGGTGAAATTCAATTGCCAAAATAGCAATACCATAAATCAGTGGTTTCAGCTGTGGCATGGCCAAGATTCATAGTGTCCGCAAAAACATATATTTTGTTGCGGGGTGAAATTCAATTGCCAAAATAGCAATACCCTGAATCTGGTGTCCCAGCTGTTGCAGGCCAAGTTTCATAGTGTCCGCAAAAACATATATTTTGTTCTGGGGTGAAATTCAATTGCCAAAATAGCAATACCACTGAATCTGGTGTCCCAGCTGTTGCAGGCCAAGTTTCATAGTGTCCGCAAAAACAAATATTTTGTTGTGGGGTGAAATTCAATTGCCAAAATAGCAATACCCTGAATCTGGTGTCCCGGATGTTGCAGGCCAAGTTTCATAGTGTCCGCAAAAACATATATTTTGTTGTGGGGTGAAATTCAATTGCCAAAATAGCAATACCCTGAATCTGGTATCCCAGCTGTTGCAGGTCAAGTTTCATAGTGTCCACAAAAACATATATTTTGTTGTGGTGTGAAATTCAATTGCCAAAATAGCAATACCCTGAATCTGGTGTCCCAGCTGTTGCAGGCCTAGTTTCATAGTGTCCGCACAAACATATATTTTGTTGTGGGGTGAAATTCAATTGCCAAAATAGCAATACCATAAATCAGTGGTTTCAGCTTTGGCTGGCCAAGATTCATAGTGTCCACAAAAACATATATTTTGTTGTGGGGTGAAATTCAATTGCCAAAATAGCAATACCCTGAATCTGGTGTCCCAGCTGTTGCAGGCCAAGTTTCATAGTGTCCGCACAAACATATATTTTGTTGTGGGGTGAAATTCAATTGCCAAAATAGCAATACCCTGAATCTGGTGTCCCAGCTGTTGCAGACCAAGATTCATAGTGTCCGCAAAAACATATATTTTGTTGTGGGGTGAAATTCAATTGCCAAAATAGCAATACCTTGAATCTGGTGTCCCAGCTGTTGCAGGCCAAGTTTCATAGTGTCCGCAAAAACATATATTTTGTTGTGGGGTGAAATTCAATTGCCAAAATAGCAATACCCTGAATCTGGTGTCCCAGCTGTTGCAGGCCAAGTTTCATAGTGTCCACAAAAACATATATTTTGTTCTGGGGTGAAATTCAATTACCAAAATAGCAATACCCTTAATCTGGTGTCCCAGCTGTTGCAGGCCAAGTTTCATAGTGTCCGCAAAAACATATATTTTGTTGTGGGGTGAAATTCAATTGCCAAAATAGCAATACCCTGAATCTGGTGTACCAGCTGTTGCAGGCCAAGTTTCATTGTGTCCGCAAAAACATATATTTTGTTCTGGGGAGAAATTCAATTCCCAAAATAGCAATACCATAAATCAGTGGTTTCAGCTTTGGCTGGCCAAGATTCATAGTGTCCGCAAAAACATATATTTTGTTGTGGGGTGAAATTCAATTGCCAAAATAGGAATACCCTGAATCTGGTGTCCCAGCTGTTGCAGGCCAAGTTTCATAGTGCCCGCACAAACATATATTTTGTTCTGGGGTGAAATTCAATTGCCAAAATAGCAATACCATAAATCTGTGGTTTTAGCTGTGGCTGGCCAAGATTCATAGTGTCCGCAAAAACATATATTTTGTTGTGGGGTGAAATTCAATTGCCAAAATAGCAATACCCTGAATCTGGTGTCCCAGCTGTTGCAGGCCAAGTTGCATAGTGTCCGTAAAAACATATATTTTGTTCTGGGGTGAAATTCAATTGCCAAAATAGCAATACCATAAATCAGTGGTTTCAGCTGTGGCTGGCCAAGATTCATAGTGTCCGCAAAAACATATATTTTGTTGTGGGGTGAAATTCAATTGCCAAAATAGCAATACCCTGAATCTGGTGTCCCAGCTGTTGCAGGCCAAGTTGCATAGTGTCCGCAAAAACATATATTTTGTTCTGGGGAGAAATTCAATTCCCAAAATAGCAATACCATAAATCAGTGGTTTCAGCTTTGGCTGGCCAAGATTCATAGTGTCCGCAAAAACATATATTTTGTTGTGGGGTGAAATTCAATTGCCAAAATAGGAATACCCTGAATCTGGTGTCCCAGCTGTTGCAGGCCAAGTTTCATAGTGCCCGCACAAACATATATTTTGTTCTGGGGTGAAATTCAATTGCCAAAATAGCAATACCATAAATCTGTGGTTTTAGCTGTAGCTGGCCAAGATTCATAGTGTCCGCAAAAACATATATTTTGTTGTGGGGTGAAATTCAATTGCCAAAATAGCAATACCCTGAATCTGGTGTCCCAGCTGTTGCAGGCCAAGTTGCATAGTGTCCGTAAAAACATATATTTTGTTCTGGGGTGAAATTCAATTGCCAAAATAGCAATACCATAAATCAGTGGTTTCAGCTGTGGCTGGCCAAGATTCATAGTGTCCGCAAAAACATATATTTTGTTGTGGGGTGAAATTCAATTGCCAAAATAGCAATACCCTGAATCTGGTGTCCCAGCTGTTGCAGGCCAAGTTGCATAGTGTCCGTAAAAACATATATTTTGTTCTGGGGTGAAATTCAATTGCCAAAATAGCAATACCATAAATCAGTGGTTTCAGCTGTGGCTGGCCAAGATTCATAGTGTACGCAAAAACATATATTTTGTTGTGGGGTGAAATTCAATTGCCAAAATAGCAATACCCTGAATCTGGTGTCCCAGCTGTTGCAGGCCAAGTTTCATAGTGTCTGCAAAAACATATATTTTGTTCTGGGGTGAAATTCAATTGCCAAAATGGCAATACCATAAATTAGTGGTTTAAGTTGTGGCTGTCCAAGATTAATAGTGTCCGCAAAAACATATATTTTGTTCTGGGGTGAAATTCAACTGCCAAAATAGCAATACCATAAATCAGTGGTTTCAGCTGTGGCTGGCCAAGTTTCATAGTGTCCTTCAAATTATATATTTTGTTGTGGGGTGAAATTCAATTGCCAAAATAGCAATACCATAAATCAGTGGTTTCAGCTGTGGCTGGGCTAGATTCATAGTGTACGCAAAAACATATATTTTGTTGTGGGGTGAAATTCAATTGCCAAAATAGCAATACCCTGAATCTGGTGTCCCAGCTGTTGCAGGCCAAGTTGCATAGTGTCCGCAAAAACATATATTTTGTTCTGGGGAGAAATTCAATTCCCAAAATAGCAATACCATAAATCTGGTATCCCAGCTGTTGCAGGTCAAGTTTCATAGTGTCCACAAAAACATATATTTTGTTCTGGGGTGAAATTCAATTGCCAAAATGGCAATACCATAAATCATTGGTTTAAGCTGTGGCTGGCCAAGATTCATAGTGTCCGCAAAAACATATATTTTGTTCTGGGATGAAATTCAATTGCCAAAATAGCAATACCATAAATCAGTGGTTTCAGCTGTGGCTGGCCAAGTTTCATAGTGTCCTTCAAATTATATATTTTGTTGTGTGGTGAAATTCAATTGCCAAAATAGCAATACCATAAATCAGTGGTTTCAGCTGTGGCTGGGCAAGATTCATAGTGTCCGCAAAAACATATATTTTGTTGTGGGGTGAAATTCAATTGCCAAAATAGGAATACCCTGAATCTGGTGTCCCAGCTGTTGCAGGCCAAGTTTCATAGTGTCCGCACAAACATATATTTTGTTCTGGGGTGAAATTCATTTGCCAAAATAGCAATACCATAAATCAGTGGTTTCAGCTGTGGCTGGCCAAGATTCATAGTGTCCGCAAAAACACATATTTTGTTCTGTGGTGACATTCAATTGCCAAAATAGCAATACCATAAATCAGTGGTTTTAGCTGTGGCTGGCCAAGATTCATAGTGTCCGCAAAAACATATATTTTGTTGTGTTGTGAAATTCAATTGCCAAAATAGCAATACCCTGAATCTGGTGTCCCAGCTGTTGCAGGCCAAGTTTCATAGTGTCCGCAAAAGCAAATATTTTGTTGTGGGGTTAAATTCAATTGCCAAAATAGCAATACCTTGAATCTGGTGTCCCAGATGTTGCAGGCCAAGTTTCATAGTGTCCGCAAAAACATATATTTTGTTGTGGGGTGAAATTCAATTGCCAAAATAGCAATACCCTGAATCTGGTGTCCCAGCTGTTGCAGGCCAAGTTTCATAGTGTCCGCAAAAACATATATTTTGTTCTGGGGTGAAATTCAATTGTAAAAATAGCAATACCATAAATCAGTGGTTTCAACTTTGGCTGGCCAAGATTCATAGTGTCCGCAAAAACATATATTTTGTTGTGGGGTGAAATTCAATTGCCAAAATAGGAATACCCTGAATCTGTTGTCCCAGCTGTTGCAGGTCAAGTTTCATAGTGTCCGCACAAACATATATTTTGTTCTGGGGTAAAATTCAAATGCCAAAATAGCAATACCCTGAATCTGGTGTCCCTGCTGTTGCAGGCCAAGTTTCATAGTGTCCGCAAAAGCATATATTTTGTTCTGGGGTGAAATTCAATTGCCAAAATATCAATACCATAAATCAGTGGATTTAGCTTTGGCTGGCCAAGATTCATAGTGTCCGCAAAAACATATATTTTGTTGTGGGGTGAAATTCAATTGCCAAAATAGCAATACCCTGAATCTGGTGTCCCTGCTGTTGCAGGCCAAGTTTCATAGTGTCCGCAAAAACATATATTTTGTTCTGGGGTGAAATTCAATTGCCAAAATATCAATACCATAAATCAGTGGTTTCAGCTTTGGCTGGCCAAGATTCATAGTGTCCGCAAAAACATATATTGTGTTGTGGGGTTAAATTCAATTGCCAAAATAGGAATATTATGAAGCTACACCTTCTTGCTTGTTGTAGCAAGAGCCGGATACCTTATATAGACTAGGCACAAAAAAACGTATCCCTAATAAAAATTAGTCTTTATTATAATTATTTAAAACTTAACCCAATGTAAAACACCAGATCGTGAACATAATCACTATCTAAGAAAGAGAAAGGGATAGTCACAACCATACGGAGGGTAGCACAGGACCGGGTCGCTGGATCCTACTTGCGTTCTACCACTACCTCAAGGTTTTAGACTGGCACACTTTCCCTAAATGTCCCTACTTAGGTGAGGACTGCCCGGATCATTCGTCCAAAGAAATGATATAGTACAGTGTTCCAGCAGTATTGCTACAATTCATGCACATTAACCATGTTAAGTTACATCCCTACGCGTTTCTTTTGGCAACGGCCAAATAATCAGGGGAGTAAAACAAATCAACAGAATAAGAACAGTGCATTACTTATCTGTTTGGAAAGATGCGCAGCACCAGGTTACCGTTCCCATGTTAGGTCGCACTGCTGTATGGAGAGAGGTCCCACAGCAGAGAATCAGGCATCATGTCAACCACCACAGGAGTAGGCCACCTTTTGTTTCTTTGACCCCTGCACCCAGAAAGAGGAGAGAGGTCCCACAGCAGAGAATCAGGCATTTCGATCACCCACCACAGGAGAAGGCCGCTTTCAGTGACTTTGGCCCCCTGCACCCACACAAAGGAGACATGTCAGACAGCACAAGTATAACATTCATATCACCCAGCACAGGAGAAGGACACTTTCATGTACTTTGGCCCGGCACCCAGACAGAGGAAGGTTCATTCAACTCTGGGTTGCACCCAAGATCCTAGTTAATTTCAAAAATTGATTTTTCAATGAAGAAGTGGCCAGGAGTACAAGACAACATGGTTTAAGGCAGTTATTAAGGACTACTCTGCACAAGGGAGGGTCAGGTCTTGTGGGATCCATGCCTGGTTCATTTTTATAACGTCAGCTTGTCCACGTTGGCTGCGGACAGGCGGCTGCGTTTGTCAGTAATAGCGCCCCCTGCCGTGCTGAATACACGTTCAGATAAAACGCTGGCCGCCGGGCAGGACAGCACCTCAAGGCATAACATGCTAATTCTGGCCACGTGGACAATTTGGAAACCCAGAAGTTGAATGGGGCCGAACCATCCGTCAGTACGTGGAGTTGTGTGCAGGCGTACTGTTCAACCATGTTAGTGAAATGTTGCCTCCTGCTAACACGTTCCGTATCAGGTGGTGGGGCAGTTAGCTGTGGCGTGGAGACAAAACTTTTCCACATTTCTGCCATGCTAACCCTGCCCTCAGAGGAGCTGGCTGTGACACTGCTGCGTGGGCGACCTCTAGCTCCTCCTCTGCCTTGACCTTGGCCTTCCACCTGTTCCCCTGTGACAGTTGGGAATGCTCTCAGGAGCGCGTCTACCAGCGTGCGCTTGTACTCGCGCATCTTCCTATCACGCTCCAGTGCAGGAAGTAAAGTGGGCACATTGTCTTTGTACCGTGGATCCAGCAGGGTGGCCACCCAGTAGTCAGCACACGTTAAAATGTGGGCAACTCTGCTGTCATTGCGCAGGCACTGCAGCATGTAATCGCTCATGTGTGCCAGGCTCCCCAGAGGTAAGGACAAGCTGTCCTCTGTGGGAGGCGTATCGTCATCATCCTCTGTATCCCCCAGCCACGCACCAGGGATGTGCCTGCGCTGTGCTGGGTGCCACCCCGCGGTGAACCTGCTTCATCCTCATCCTCCTCCACCTCCTCCTCATCCTCCTCATCCTCCAGTAGTGGTCCCTGGCTGGCCACATTTGTACCTGCCCTCTGCTGTTGCAAAAAACCTCCCTCTGAGCCACTTCTAACAGACTGGCCTGAAAGTGCTAAAAACGACCCGTCATCCTCCTCCTCCTCCTCCTGGCCCTGGCCCACCTCCTCTTCCATCATCGCCCTAAGCGTTTTCTCTAGGAGACATAGAATTGGTATTGTCACGCTTATAACAGTGGCATCGCCACTGGCCATGTTGGTGGCGTACTTGAAACAGCGCAACAGGGCACACAGGTCTCGCATGGAGGCCCAATCATTGGTGGTGAAGTGGTGCTGTTCCGCAGTGCGACTGACCCGTGCGTGCTGCAGCTGAAACTCCACTATGGCCTGCTGCTGCTCGCACAGTCTCTCCAGCATGTGCAAGGTGGAGTTCCACCTGTTGGGCACGTCGCATATGAGGCGGTGAGCGGGAAGGCCGAAGTTCCGCTGTAGCGCTGACAGGCGAGCAGCGGCAGGATGTGAATAGCGGAAGCGCGCACAGACGGCCCGCACTTTATGCAGGAGCTCTGACATGTCTGAGTAGTTGTGAATGAACTTTTGCACCACCAAATTCAGCACATGCGCCAGGCAAGGGATGTGCGTCAAACCGGCTAGTCCCAGAGCTGCCACGAGATTTCGCCCATTATCGCACACCACCAGGCCGGGCTTGAGGCCCACCGGCAGCAACCACTGGTCGGTCTGTTGTTCAATACCCCGCCACAACTCCTGCGCGGTGTGGGGCCTGTCCCCCAAACATATGAGTTTCAGAATGGCCTGCTGACATTTACCCCGGGCTGTGCTGAAGTTGGTGGTGAAGGTGTGTGGCTGACTGGATGAGCTGGTGGAAGCAGAGGAGGAGGAGGAAGCCGAGTAGGAGGAGGAGTCTACAGGAGGCAAAGAATGATGCCCTGTGATCCTTGGCGGCGGAAGGACGTGCGCCAAGGAACTCTCCGCCTGGGGCCCAGTCGCCACTACATTTACCCAGTGTGCAGTTAGGGAGATATAGCGTCCCTGGCCGTGCTTACTGGTCCACGTATCTGTGGTTAGGTGGACCTTGCCACAAATGGCGTTGCGCAGTGCACACTTGATTTTATCGGACACTTGCATGTGCAGGGAAGGCACGGCTGTCTTGGAGAAGTAGTGGCGGCTGGGAACCACATACTGGGGGACAGCCATGGCCATCAGCTGTTTGAAGCTGTCTGTGTCCACCAGCCGGAATGACAGCATTTCAAAGGCCAGTAGTTTAGAAATGCTGGCATTCAGGCCAAGGGCTCGAGGGTGACTAGGTGGGAATTTGCGCTTCCTCTCAAAGGTTTGAGAGATGGAGAGCTGAACGCTGCTGTGTGAAATAGTGGAGATGCTAGGTGACGGTGGTGGTGGTGGTGTCGGTGGCACATCCTCTGTTTGCTGCTCGGCAGGTGGCAACATTCCTCTCGAGGCAGAAGCCGAAGCAGCAGCGGTAGAGGGAGCAGGGGGAGCCTGAGCGGGTTCCTTGTTTTAAAGGTGTGTACTGCACTGCAGTTCATGCTTTGCATGTAGATGCCTGATCATGCAGGTGGTGCTCAGGTTAAGAACGTTAATGCCTCGCCTCAGGGTCTGATGGCACAGCGTGCAAACCACTCTGGTCTTGTCGTCAGCACATTGTTTGAAGAAGTGCCATGCCAGGGAACTCCTTGAAGATGCCTTTGGGGTGCTGGGTCCCTGTTGGCGCTGGCCAATAGCAGGCGAACTCTCTGGACGGCGGCTGTTCTGCTTTTGCCCCCTGCTCCCTCTTTGGCTTCGCTGTTGTCTCGGTCTCACCACTGCCTCTTCCTCTGAACTATTTAAGTCAGCGGCACGACCTTCAGTCCATGTGGGGTCTAAGACCTCATCGTCCTCTGCATCGTCTTCCACCCAGTCTTCCTCCCTGACCTCCTCCTGTTCAGTCTGCACACTGCAATAAGACGCGGCAGTGGGCACCAGTGTTTCGTCATCATCAGAGACTCGGTCACTCTGCTGTAGTGGTATTCCCATGTCCTCATAATCTGGATACATAAGTGGTTGTGCGTCAGTGCATGGAATGTCTTCCACCGCTGGGGAAGGGCTAGGTGGACGCCCCTGGAAAACCGTGGGAGCAGAGTCTTCAAACAGAATAAGAGACTGCTGCATAACTTGAGGCTCAGCCAGTTTCCCTGATATGCATGGGGGTGATGTGACAGACTGATGGGCTTGGTTTTCAGGTGCCACCTGTGCGCTTTCCGCAGAAGACTGGGTGGAAGACAATGTGGTGAACGTGTTGGAAGCACTGTCGGCCACCCATAGTTTCCCACACGGGGAGATATAATTCCTTTTCACAGGAGTAAAAACGTGAGGCCTACTGTTTCTGGTGTTACTAACACCAGATTGATTAAATTGGCCTTTTTTTCACCAAAATTACAACACTGGACAATGTAATGCCTTTTTTAGGTATTAATTACAAGAAGACTGCTGCTAATTGGACACCAGAATTTTTAAAATGCTAGTTTGTGTACATAAATTCCCACACTGGAAGATATAATTCCTTTTTCCGGTATTAATTACAGGAAAACTGCTGCAAATTGGACACCAGAATTTTAAAATGCTAGTTTTGGTACATAGATTCCCACACGGAGAGATATAATTCCTTTTTACCGGAGTAAAAACGTGCGGCCTACTGTTTCTGGTCTAACTAACACCAGATTGATTAAATTGGCCTTTTTTTCTCCAAAATTACAACACTGGACAATGTAATGCCTTTTTCCGGTATTAATTATTTTTTACAGGAGTATAAACGTGAGGCCTACTGTTTCTGGTGTACCTAACACCAGATTGATTAAATTGGCCTTTTTTCACCAAAATTACAACACTGGACAATGTAATGCCTTTTTCAGGTATTAATTACAAGAAGACTGCTGCTAATTGGACACCAGAATTTTTAAAATGCTAGTTTGTGTACATAAATTCCCACACTGGAAGATATAATTCCTTTTTCCGGTATTAATTACAAGAAAACTGCTGCAAATTGGACACCAGAATTTTTAATATGCTAGTTTTGGTACATAGATTCCCACACGGGGAGAAATAATTCCTTTTTACAGGAGTAAAAACGTGCGGCCTACTGTTTCTGGTCTAACTAACACCAGATTGATTAAATTGGCCTTTTTTTTACCAAAATTACAACACTGGACAATGTAATGCCTTTTTCCGGTATTAATTACAAGAAAACTGCTGCAAATTGGACACCAGAATTTTTAAAATGCTAGTTTTGGTACATAGCTTCCCACACGGGGAGATATAATTCCTTTTCACAGGAGTAAAAACGTGAGGCCTACTGTTTCTGGTGTTACTAACACCAGATTGATTAAATTGGCCTTTTTTTCACCAAAATTACAACACTGGACAATGTAATGCCTTTTTAAGGTATTAATTGCAAGAAGACTGCTGCTAATTGGACACCAGAATTTTTAAAATGCTAGTTTGTGTACATAAATTCCCACACTGGAAGATATAATTCCTTTTCCGGTAATAATTACAAGAAAACTGCTGCAAATTGGACACCAGAATTTTTAATATGCTAGTTTTGGTACATAGATTCCCACACGGAGAGATATAATTCCTTTTTACAGGAGTAAAAACGTGCGGCCTACTGTTTCTGGTCTAACTAACACCAGATTGATTAAATTGGCCTTTTTTTCTCCAAAATTACAACACTGGACAATGTAATGCCTTTTTACGGTATTAATTCTTTTTTACAGGAGTATAAACGTGAGACCTACTGTTTCTGGTGTACCTAACACCAGATTGATTAAATTGGCCTTTTTTCACCAAAATTACAACACTGGACAATGTAATACCTTTTTCCGGTATTAATTACAAGAAAACTGCTGCAAATTGGACACCAGAATTTTTAAAATGCTAGTTTTGGTACATAGATTCCCACACGGGGAGATATAATTCCTTTTCACAGGAGTAAAACGTGAGGCCTACTGTTTCTGGTGTTACTAACACCAGATTGATTAAATTGGCCTTTTTTTCACCAAAATTACAACACTGGACAATGTAATGCCTTTTTCGGTATTAATTCCTTTTTACAGGAGTAAAACGTGAGTCCTACTGTTTCTGGTGTACCTAACACCAGATTGATTAAATTGGCCTTTTTTCACCAAAATTACAACACTGGACAATGTAATGCCTTTTTCCGGTATTAATTCTTTTTACAGGAGTATAAACGTGAGGCCTACTGTTTCTGGTGTACCTAACACCAGATTGATTAAATTGGCCTTTTTTTCACCAAAATTACAACACTGGACAATGTAATGCCTTTTTCAGGTATTAATTACAAGAAGACTGCTGCTAATTGGACACCAGAATTTTTAAATGCTAGTTTGTGTACATAAATTCCCACACTGGAAGATATAATTCCTTTTTCCGGTATTAATTACAAGAAAACTGCTGCAAATTGGACACCAGAATTTTTAATATGCTAGTTTTGGTACATAGATTCCCACACGGGAGAAATAATTCCTTTTACAGGAGTAAAACGTGCGGCCTACTGTTTCTGGTCTAACTAACACCAGATTGATTAAATTGGCCTTTTTTTCACCAAAATTACAACACTGGACAATGTAATGCCTTTTTCAGGTATTAATTCCTTTTACAGGAGTAAAAACGTGAGGCCTACTGTTTCTGGTGTACCTAACACCAGATTGATTAAATTGGCCTTTTTTTCACCAAAATTACAACACTGGACAATGTAATGCCTTTTTCAGGTATTAATTACAAGAAGACTGCTGCTAATTGGACACCAGAATTTTTAAAATGCTAGTTTGTGTACATAAATTCCCACACTGGAAGATATAATTCCTTTTCCGGTATTAATTACAAGAAAACTGCTGCAAATTGGACACCAGAATTTTTAAAATGCTAGTTTTGGTACATAGATTCCCACACGGGAGATATAATTCCTTTTACAGGAGTAAAACGTGCGGCCTACTGTTTCTGGTCTAACTAACACCAGATTGATTAAATTGGCCTTTTTTTTACCAAAATTACAACACTGGACAATGTAATGCCTTTTTCCGGTATTAATTACAAGAAAACTGCTGCAAATTGGACACCAGAATTTTTAAAATGCTAGTTTTGGTACATAGGTTCCCACACGGGGAGAAATAATTCCTTTTTACAGGAGTAAAAACGTGCGGCCTACTGTTTCTGGTCTAACTAACACCAGATTGATTAAATTGGCCTTTTTTTCACCAAAATTACAACACTGGACAATGTAATACCTTTTTCCGGTATTAATTACAAGAAAACTGCTGCAAATTGGACACCAGAATTTTTAAAATGCTAGTTTTGGTACATAGATTCCCACACGGGGAGATATAATTCCTTTTCATAGGAGTAAAAAAGTGAGGCCTACTGTTTCTGGTGTTACTAACACCAGATTGATTAAATTGGCCTTTTTTTCACCAAAATTACAACACTGGACAATGTAATGCCTTTTTCCGGTATTAATTCCTTTTTACAGGAGTAAAAACGTGAGGCCTACTGTTTCTGGTGTACCTAACACCAGATTGATTAAATTGGCCTTTTTTTCACCAAAATTACAACACTGGACAATGTAATGCCTTTTTCAGGTATTAATTGCAAGAAGACTGCTGCTAATTGGACACCAGAATTTTTAAAATGCTAGTTTGTGTACATAAATTCCCACACTGGAAGATATAATTCCTTTTTCCGGTAATAATTGCAAGAAAACTGCTGCAAATTGGACACCAGAATTTTTAATATGCTAGTTTTGGTACATAGATTCCCACACGGAGAGATATAATTCCTTTTTACAGGAGTAAAAACGTGCGGCCTACTGTTTCTGGTCTAACTAACACCAGATTGATTAAATTGGCCTTTTTTTCTCCAAAATTACAACACTGGACAATGTAATGCCTTTTTACGGTATTAATTCTTTTTTACAGGAGTATAAACGTGAGGCCTACTGTTTCTGGTGTACCTAACACCAGATTGATTAAATTGGCCTTTTTTTCACCAAAATTACAACACTGGACAATGTAATACCTTTTTCCGGTATTAATTACAAGAAAACTGCTGCAAATTGGACACCAGAATTTTTAAAATGCTAGTTTTGGTACATAGATTCCCACACGGGGAGATATAATTCCTTTTCACAGGAGTAAAAACGTGAGGCCTACTGTTTCTGGTGTTACTAACACCAGATTGATTAAATTGGCCTTTTTTTCACCAAAATTACAACACTGGACAATGTAATGCCTTTTTCCGGTATTAATTCCTTTTACAGGAGTAAAACGTGAGTCCTACTGTTTCTGGTGTACCTAACACCAGATTGATTAAATTGGCCTTTTTTCACCAAAATTACAACACTGGACAATGTAATGCCTTTTTCCGGTATTAATTCTTTTTACAGGAGTATAAACGTGAGGCCTACTGTTTCTGGTGTACCTAACACCAGATTGATTAAATTGGCCTTTTTTTCACCAAAATTACAACACTGGACAATGTAATGCCTTTTTCAGGTATTAATTACAAGAAGACTGCTGCTAATTGGACACCAGAATTTTTAAAATGCTAGTTTGTGTACATAAATTCCCACACTGGAAGATATAATTCCTTTTTCCGGTATTAATTACAAGAAAACTGCTGCAAATTGGACACCAGAATTTTTAATATGCTAGTTTTGGTACATAGATTCCCACACGGGGAAATAATTCCTTTTACAGGAGTAAAACGTGCGGCCTACTGTTTCTGGTCTAACTAACACCAGATTGATTAAATTGGCCTTTTTTTCACCAAAATTACAACACTGGACAATGTAATGCCTTTTTCAGGTATTAATTCCTTTTACAGGAGTAAAAACGTGAGGCCTACTGTTTCTGGTGTACCTAACACCAGATTGATTAAATTGGCCTTTTTTCACCAAAATTACAACACTGGACAATGTAATGCCTTTTTCAGGTATTAATTACAAGAAGACTGCTGCTAATTGGACACCAGAATTTTTAAAATGCTAGTTTGTGTACATAAATTCCCACACTGGAAGATATAATTCCTTTTTCCGGTATTAATTACAAGAAAACTGCTGCAAATTGGACACCAGAATTTTTAAAATGCTAGTTTTGGTACATAGATTCCCACACGGGGAGATATAATTCCTTTTACAGGAGTAAAACGTGCGGCCTACTGTTTCTGGTCTAACTAACACCAGATTGATTAAATTGGCCTTTTTTTCACCAAAATTACAACACTGGACAATGTAATGCCTTTTTCCGGTATTAATTCCTTTTACAGGAGTAAAACGTGAGGCCTACTGTTTCTGGTGTAACTAACACCAGATTGATTAATTTGGCCTTTTTTCACCAAAATTACAACACTGGACAATGTAATGCCTTTTCCGGTACTAATTCCTTTTTACAGGAGTAAAAACGTGCTGCCTACTGTTTCTGGTGTAACTAACACCAGATTGATTAAATTGGCCGTTTTTCACCAAAATTACAACACTGGACAATGTAATGCCTTTTTCAGGTATTAATTACAAGAGGACTGCTGCTAATTGGACACCAGAATTTTTAAAATGCTAGTTTGTGTACATAAATTCCCACACTGGAAGATATAATTCCTTTTTCCGGTATTAATTACAAGAAAACTGCTGCAAATTGGACACCAGAATTTTTAAAATGCTAGTTTTGGTACATAGATTTCCACACGGGGAAAAATAATTCCTTTTTACAGGAGTAAAAACGTGCGGCCTACTCTTTCTCGTCTAACTAACAGCAGATTGATTAAATTGGCCTTTTTTTCACCAAAATTACAACACTGGACAATGTAATGCCTTTTTCCGGTATTAATTCCTTTTAAAGGAGTAAAAACGTGAGGCCTACTGTTTCTGGTGTAAATAACACCAGATTGATTAAATTGGCCTTTTTTTCACCAAAATGACAACACTGGACAATGTAATGCCTTTTTCAGGTATTAATTACAAGAAGACTGTTGCTAATTGGACACCAGAATTTTTAAAATGGTAGTTTGTGTACATAAATTCCCACACTGGAAGATATAAATCCTTTTTCCGGTATTAATTACAAGAAAACTGCTGCAAATTGGACACCAGAATTTTTAAAATGCTAGTTTGTGTACACAAATTCCCACACTGGAAGATATAATTCCTTTTGCCTGTATTAATTACAAGAAAACTGCTGCAAATTGGACACCAGAATTTTTAAAATGCTAGTTTTAGTACATAGATTCCCACACGGGGAGATATAATTCTTTTTTACAGGAGTAAAAACGTGAGGCCTACTGTTTCTTGTGTAACTAACACCAGATTGATTAAATTGGCCTTTTTTTCACCAAAATTACAACACTGGACAATGTAATGCCTTTTTCCGGTATTAATTCCTTTTTACAGGAGTAAAAACGTGAGGCCTACTGTTTCTGGTGTAACTAACACCAGATTGATTAATTTGGCCTTTTTTTCACCAAAATTACAACACTGGACAATGTAATGCCTTTTTCCGGTACTAATTCCTTTTTACAGGAGTAAAAACGTGCTGCCTACTGTTTCTGGTGTAACTAACACCAGATTGATTAAATTGGCCGTTTTTCACCAAAATTACAACACTGGACAATGTAATGCCTTTTTCCGGTATTAATTCCTTTTTACAGGAGTAAAAACGTGCTGCCTACTGTTTCTGGTGTAACTAACACCAGATTGATTAAATTGGCCTTTTTTTCACCAAAATTACAACACTGGACAATGTAATGCCTTTTTCCGGTATTAATTCCTTTTTACAGGAGTAAAAACGTGAGGCCTACTGTTTCTGGTGTAACTAACACCAGATTGATTAAATTGGCCTTTTTTTCACCAAAATTACAACACTGGACAATGTAATGCCTTTTTCCGGTATTACTTCCTTTTTATAGGAGTAAAAACGTGAGGCCTACTGTTTCTGGTGTAACTAACACCAGATTGATTAAATTGGCCTTTTTTTCACCAAAATTACAACACTGGACGATATAATGCCTTTTTGCGGTATTAATTACAAGAGGACTGCTGGTATTTCAGAACACCGGAATTTTTAAAATGCTAGTTTTGCTAGATAAATTTCCCACACTGTGAGAAATATTGCCTTTCCTGTTGTATTAATTACAACAGGAGTGCTTCTTCTGGTCTAACACCAGAATAATTTTATTATTACGGTGAAAGCTTTTTTTAATTTATATTTCTGGCACATAAAAAAAATATATTTCTGGCTGACAGTATTGGACTTGGCTGTAGTGGCACTGGCTAGCCTAGCTGGAACAGCACATTCATGGGATTTGCTATCCAAGTGGGTTACTTTCAGTTTTACCACTGATATATTAAATATCTTTGCAGTTAGTATGGGTGACACAAGCACAGCCAAACCCCTGATGTAGTATATCTATGAAAAAATCGACTATTACATGAGATTAATGGACGTTGTGGCAGCTTTTGCTGTAGCACCACAAGTCTCAAAATGGCCGCCGCCTATCAGCCCAGTAACATGTGCCAGAAAACGGTCTGCCCAGCCAGAAAAAAAATTGACTTTGACTGAGCAGCTGAATCGCTGTTGTTCTGATTCACAGGTGTAGATTTTTCACTTCTTTGGAGCTTTGGTTTAGACTCTGTGGCAGCTTGTGCTGGCACACCACAAGTCCCAAAATGGCCACCGCCGGTCAGCCCAGTTACATGTGCCAGTAAAAATCGCTCTGGCCAGTCTCAACAAAATAGTGACTTTCAGTGAACAGCTCAGCTGAGTTGCTCTGATGCACAGGTGTAGAAAGGTAGATCATTCACTTCTTTATCCCTGCCTATCTCGCCCTCACAGAAGCTGCGTCCTCTCCCTACACTAATCAGAGCAGTGTGACGTGCGGCGCTACGTGACTCCAGCTTAAATAGAGGCTGGGTCACATGCTGCACTTGGCCAATCACAGCCATGCCATTAGTAGGCATAGCTGTGATGGGCTCTTAGGGCAAGAAGTAAAACGCTAGCTGATTGGCTGCTGTGCAGCCCTTCAGAAAGCGGGATGTAATCGACCAACACCGGACCCGAACCCGAACTTTTTTGAAAATGTCCGGGTTCGGGTCCGTGTCACGGACACCAGAAAATTCGGTACGGACCCGAACGATTCTCGAACTGTTCGCTCAACACTATTCAATTGCCAAAATAGCAATACCATAAATCAGTGGTTTCAGCTGTGGCTGGCCAAGATTCATAGTGTCCGCAAAAACACATATTTTGTTCTGGGGTGAAATTCAATTGCCAAAATAGCAATACCATAAATCAGTGGTTTCAGCTGTGGCTGGCCAAGATTCATAGTGTCCGCAAAAACATACATTTTGTTGTGGGGTGAAATTCAATTGCCAAAATAGCAATACCCTGAATCTGGTGTCCCAGCTGTTGCAGGACAAGTTTCATAGTGTCCACAAAAGCAAATATTTTGTTGTGGGGTGAAATTCAATTGCCAAAATAGCAATACCTTGAATCTGGTGTCCCAAATGTTGCAGGCCAAGTTTCATAGTGTCCGCAAAAACATATATTTTGTTGTGGGGCGAAATTCAATTGCCAAAATAGCAATACCCTGAATCTGGTGTCCCAGCTGTTGCAGGCCAAGTTTCATAGTGTCCGAAAAAACATATATTTTGTTCTGTGGTCAAATTCAATTGCCAAAATAGCAATACCCTGAATCTGGTGTCTCAGCTGTTGCAGGCCAAGTTTCATAGTGTCCGCAAAAACATATATTTTGTTGTGGGGCGAAATTCAATTGCCAAAATAGCAAACCCTGAATCTGGTGTCCCAGCTGTTGCAGGCCAAGTTTCATAGTGTCCGAAAAAACATATATTTTGTTCTGTGGTCAAATTCAATTGCCAAAATAGCAATACCCTGAATCTGGTGTCTCAGCTGTTGCAGGCCAAGTTTCATAGTGTCCGCAAAAACATATATTTTGTTCTGGGGTGAAATTCAATTGCCAAAATATCAATACCATAAATCAGTGGTTTCAGCTTTGGCTGGCCAAGATTCATAGTGTCCGCAAAAACATATATTTTGTTGTGGGGTGAAATTCAATTGCCAAAATAGGAATACCCTGAATCTGGTGTCCCAGCTGTTGAAGGCCAAGTTTCATAGTGTCCGCAAAAACATATATTTTGTTCTGGGGTGAAATTCAATTGCCAAAATAGCAATACCATAAATCAGTGGTTTAAGCTGTGGTTGGGCAAAATTCATAGTGTCCGCAAAAACATATATTTTGTTGTGGGGTGAAATTCAATTGCCAAAATAGCAATACCCTGAATCTGGTGTCCCAGCTGTTGCAGGCCAAGTTTCATAGTGTCCGCAAAAACATATATTTTGTTCTGGGGTGAAATTCAATTGCCAAAATATCAATACCATAAATCAGTGGTTTCAGCTTTGGCTGGCCAAGATTCATAGTGTCCGCAAAAACATATATTGTGTTGTGTGGTGAAATTCAATTGCCAAAATAGGAATACCCTGAATCTGGTGTCCCAGCTGTTGCAGGCCAAGTTTCATACTGTCCGCACAAACATATATTTTGTTCTGGTGTGAAATTCAATTGCCAAAATAGCAATACCATAAATCAGTGGTTTCAGCTGTGGCTGAGCAAGATTCATAGTGTCCGCGAAAACATATATTTTGTTGTGGGGTGAAATTCAATTGCAAAAATAGCAATACCCTGAATCTGGTGTCCCAGCTGTTGCAGGCCAAGTTTCATAGTGTCCGCAAAAACATATATTTTGTTGTGGGGTGAAATTCAATTGCCAAAATAGCAATACCCTGAATCTGGTGTCCCAGCTGTTGCAGGCCAAGTTTAATAGTGTCCGCAAAAACATACATTTTGTTCTGGGGTGAAATTCAATTGCGAAAATAGCAATACCATAAATCAGTGGTTTCAGCTGTGGCTGGGCAAGATTCATAGTGTCCGCAAAAACATATATTTTGTTCTGGGGTGAAATTCAATTGCCAAAATAGCAATACCTTGAATCTGGTGTCCCAGTTGTTGCAGGCCAAGTTTAATAGTGTCCGCAAAAACATACATTTTGTTCTGGGGTGAAATTCAATTGCCAAAATAGCAATACCATAAATCAGTGGTTTCAGCTGTGGCTGGCCAAGATTCATAGTGTTTGCAAAAACATATATTTTGTTCTGGGGTGAATTTCAATTGCCAAAATAGCAATACCCTGAATCTGGTGTCCCAGCTGTTGCAGGCCAAGTTTCATAGTGTCCGCAAAAACATATATTTTGTTGTGGGGTGAAATTCAATTGCCAAAATAGCAATACCCTGAATCTGGTGTCCCAGCTGTTGCAGGCCAAGTTTAATAGTGTCCGCAAAAACATACATTTTGTTCTGGGGTGAAATTCAATTGCCAAAATAGCAATACCATAAATCAGTGGTTTCAGCTGTGGCTGGGCAAGATTCATAGTGTCCGCAAAAACATATATTTTGTTCTGGGGTGAAATTCAATTGCCAAAATAGCAATACCTTGAATCTGGTGTCCCAGTTGTTGCAGGCCAAGTTTAATAGTGTCCGCAAAAATATACATTTTGTTCTGGGGTGAATTTCAATTGCCAAAATAGCAATACCATAAATCAGTGGTTTCAGCTGTGGCTGGCCAAGTTTCATAGTGTCCTTCAAATTATATATTTTGTTGTGGGGTGAAATTCAATTGCCAAAATAGCAATACCATAAATCAGTGGTTTCAGCTGTGGCTGGCCAAGATTCATAGTGTCCGCAAAAACATATATTTGGTTGTAGGGTGAAATTCAATTGCCAAAATAGCAATACCCTGAATCTGGTGTCCCAGCTGTTGCAGGCAAAGTTTCATAGTGTCCGCAAAAACATATATTTTGTTGTGGGGTGAAATTCAATTGCCAAAATAGCAATACCCTGAATCTGGTGTCCCAGATGTTGCAGGCCAAGTTTCATAGTGTCCGCAAAAACATATATTTTGTTCTGGGTGAAATTCAATTGCCAAAATAGCAATACCCTGAATCTGGTGTCCCAGCTGTTGCAGGCCAAGTATCATAGTGTCCGCAAAAACATATATTTTGTTGTGGGGCAAAATTCAATTGCCAAAATAGCAATACCATAAATCAGTGGTTTCAGCTGTGGCTGGCAAAATATAATAGTGTCCGCCAAAACATATATTTTGTTCTGTTGTGAAATTCAATTGCCAAAATAGCAATACCATAATTCAGTGGTTTCAGCTGTGGCTGGCAAAATATAATAGTGTCCGCCAAAACATATATTTTGTTCTGGGGTGAAATTCAATTGCCAAAATAGCAATACCCTGAATCTGGTGTCCCAGCTGTTGCAGGCCAAGATTCATAGTGTCCGCAAAAACATATATTTTGTTCTGGGGTGAAATTCAATTGCCAAAATAGCAATACCCTGAATCAGGTGTTCGAGCTGTTGCAGGCCAATTGTAAATCTGTCCATAAAAGGATACCTTTCATCCAGGGCCTAAATACTAGCCCTAAAATCAATATTCCCCTAAATCAGTGGTTACTGCTGTGCCTGGATTAGTGTAATACGCTACATAAATAAATAGGCAGATAGTGTTAGGTGCCTGTAAAATAAAGGCCTGAATTTGAAATCAATACATTGGGCCAAATATTTTTTTTCTTATTGTGGTGCTTGGTGAACGGTAACAATGAGAAAAACATCTAGTAAGGGATGCGGACACGGTCGTGGTGGTGTTAGTGTACCCTCTTGTGCTGGGAGAGGACGTGGCCATTCTGCCACAGCCACACGTCCTAGTGAACCAACTACCTCAGGTTCCAGTACCCGCCATAATTTACAGCGATATTTGGTGGGGGCCAATGCCGTTCTAAGGATGGTAAGTCCTGAGCAGGTACAGGCGCTAGTCAATTGGGTGGCCGACAGTGGATCCAGCATGTTTACAACATTATCTCCCACCTGGTCTTCTGCAGAACGCGCACAGGTGGCACCTGAAAACCAAGCCCATCAGTCTGTCACATCACCCCCATGCATATCAGGGAAACTGTCTGAGCCTCATGTTATGCAGCAGTCTCTTATGCTGTTTGAAGACTCTGCTGGCAGGGTTTCCCAAGGGAATCCACCTAGCCCTTCCCCAGTGGTGGAAGACATAGAATGCACCGATGCACAACCACTGATGTTTCCTGATGATGAGGACATGGGAATACCACCTCATCGGAGTCTGCACGTCTCTGATGATGACGAAACACAGGTGCCAACTGCTGCGTCTTTCTTTAGTGTGCAGACCGAACAGGAGGTCAGGGAGGAAAACTGTGTGGAAGACGATGCAGGGGACGATGAAGTCCTAGACCCCACATAGAATGAAGGTCGTGCCACTGACTTTCATAGTTCAGAGGAAGAGGCAGTGGTGAGACCGAGCCAACAGCGTAGAAAATGAGGGAGCAGGGGGCAAAAGCAAAACAGCCGCCTCCAAGAGAGTTTGCCTGCTACTGGCCACCGCCACCAGGGACCGAGCACCCCAAAGGCAGCTTCAAGGAGTTCCCTGGCATGGCACTTCTTTAAACAATGTGCTGACGAAAGGACCCGAGTGGTTTGCACGCTGTGCCATCAGATCCTGAAGCGAGGCATTAACGTTCTGAACCTTAGCACAACCTGCATGACCAGGCATCTACATGCAAAGCATGAACTGCAGTGGAGTAAACACCTTAAAAGCAAGGAACTCACTCTGGCTCCCCCTGCACCCTCTTCTGCTGCTGCCTCGGCCTCTTCCTCTGCCTCAGGAGGAATGTTGGCACCTGCCGCCCACCAAACAGAGGATGTGCCACCGACAAGAACACCTGCGTCACCAAGCATCTCCACCATGTCACACGGCAGTGTTCAGCTCTCCATCTCACAAACCTTGGAGAGAAAGCGTAAATTCCCACCTAGCCACCCTCGAGCCCTGGGCCTGAATGCCAGCATTTCTAAACTACTGGCCTTTGAAATGCTGTCATTCAGGCTGGTGGCCACAGACAGCTTCAAACAGCTGATGTCAATGGCTGTCCCACAGTATGTTGTTCCCAGCCACCACTACTTCTCCAAGACAGCCGTGCCTTCCCTGTACAACCAAGTATCCGATAAAATCAAGTGTGCACTGCGCAACGCCATCTGTGGCAAGGTCCACCTAACCACAGATACGTGGACCAGTAAGCACGGCCAGGGACGCTATATCTCCCTAACTGCACACTGGGTAAATGTAGTGGCTGCTGGGCCCCAGGTAGAGAGTTCCTTGGCGCACGTCCTTCCGCCGCCAAGGATCGCAGGGCATCATTCTTTGCCTCCTGTAGCCTCCTCCTCCTACTCGGCTTCCTCCTCCTCTGCTTCCACCAGCTCATCCAGTCAGCCACACACCTTCACCACCAACTTCAGCACAGCCCAGGGTAAACGTCAGCAGGCCATTCTGAAACTCATATGTTTGGGGGACAGGCCCCACACCGCGCAGGAGTTGTGGCGAGGTATTGAACAACAGACCGACGAGTGGTTTCTGCCGGTGGGCCTCAAGCCCGGCCTGGTGGTGTGCGATAATGGGCGAAATCTCGTCGCAGCTCTGGGACTAGCCAGTTTGACGCACATTCCTTGCCTGGCGCATGTGCTGAATTTGGTGGTGCAGAAATTTATTCACAACTACCCGACATGTCAGAGCTGCTGCATAATGTGCGGGCTGTCTGTGTGCGCTTCCGGGGTTCACATCCTGCCGCTGCTCGTCTGTCTGCGCTACAGCGGAACTTCGGCCTTCCCACTCACCGCCTCATATGCGACGTGCCCACCAGGTGCAGCTCCAACTTGCACATGCTGGAGAGACTGTGCGAGCAGCAGCAGGCCATAGTGGAGTGTCAGCTGCAGCATAAACGCGTCAGTCGCACTGAGGAACAGCACCACTTCACCACCAATGATTGGGCCTCCATGCGAGACCTGTGTGCCCTGTTGCGCTGTTTCGAGTACTCCACCAACATGGCCAGTGGCGATGACACCGTTATCAGCGTTACAATACCACTTCTATGTCTCCTTGAGAAAACGCTTACAGCGATGATGGAAGAGGAGGTGGCCCAGGACGAGGAGGAGGATGAGGGGTCATTTTTAGAACTTTCAGGCCAGTCTGTTAGAAGTGGCTCAAAGGGAGGTTTTTTGCAACAGCAGAGGCCAGTTACAAGCCAGGGCCCACTACTGGAGGACGAGGAGGATGAGGAGGAGGTGGAGGAGGATGAGGATGAAGCAGGTTCACAGCGGGGTGGCACCCGACACAGCTCAGGCCCATCACTGGTGCGTGGCTGGGGGGATACGGAGGACGATGACGATACGCCTCCCACAGAGGACAGCTTGTCCTTACCTCTGGGGAGTCGGGCACACATGAGCGACTACATGCTGCAGTGCCTGCACAACGACAGCAGAGTTGCCCACATTTTAACATGTGCGGACTACTGGCTTGCCACCCTGCTGGATCCCCGGTACAAAGACAATGTGCCCACCTTACTTCCTGCACTGGAGCGTGATAGGAAGATGCGCGAGTACAAGCGCACACTGGTAGAGGCGCTCCTGAGAGCATTCCCAAATGTCACAGGAGAACAGGTGGAAGCCCAAGGCGAAGGCAGAGGAGGAGTAAGAGGTCGCCAATGCAGCTGTGTCACAGCCAGCTCTTCTGAGGGCAGGTTTAGCATGGCAGAAATGTGGAAATGTTTTGTCTCCACGCCACATCTAACTGCACCACCACCTGATACGGAACGTGTTAGCAGGAGGCAGCATTTCACTAACATTGAACAGGTTGAACAGTTCGTCTGCACACCCCTCCGTATACTGACTGATGGTTCGGCCCCATTCAACTTCTGGGTCTCCAAATTGTCCACGTGGCCAGAGTTAGCATTTTATGCCTTGGAGGTGCTGGCCTGCCCGGCGGCCAGCGTTTTGTCTGAACGTGTATTCAGCACGGCAGGGGGCATCATTACTGACAAACGCAGCCGCCTGTCCACAGCCAACGTGGATAAGCTGACGTTCATAAAAATGAACCAGGCATGGATCCCACAGGACCTGTGCCTCCCTTGTGCAGAATAGACATTTATAACTGCCTCCCCCTCAACCAGGTATTCTTGTACTCTGGGGCACTTCTTTATTGAATCCTCATTTTTTTAACTTTACCATGATCTTGCGGTGCATCCCAAAGTTGAATGAACCTCTCCTCTGTCTGGGTGGTGGGGCCGAATTAACTGAAAGTGGCCTTCTCCGGTGGTGGTTGATATTATGCATGATTCCTTGCTGTGGGACCTCTCTCCTCCGTCTGGGTGCCTGGTCTAAATAACTGAAAGTGGCCTTCTCCAGTGGTGGGTGATATGACGCATGATTCCTTGCTGTGGGACCTCTCTCCTCTGTCTGGGTGCTGGGTCAGAAATAACTAAAAGTGGCCTTCTCTAGTGGTGGGTGAAATGACGCATGATTTCTTACTGTGGGACCTCTCTCCTCTATCTGGGTGCTGGGCAGAAATAACTGAAAGTGGCCTTCTCCAGTGGTGGGTGATATGACGCATGATTCCTTGCTGTAGGACCTCTCTCCTCTGTCTGGGTGCTAGGGCCGAAATAACTGAAAGTGGCCTTCTCCAGTGGTGGGTGATATGACGCATGATTCCTTGCTGTGGGACCTGTATCCTCGGTCTGGGTGCTGGGCCGAAATAACTGAAAGTGGCCTTCTCCAGTGGTGGGTGATATGACGCATGATTCCTTGCTGTGGGACCTCTCTCTCGGTCTGGGTGCTGGGCCGAAATAACTGAAAGTGGCCTTCTCCAGTGGTGGGTGATATGACGCATGATTCCTTGCTGTGGGACCTCTCTCCTCTGTCTGGGTGCTGGGGCCAAAATAACTGAAAGTGGCCTTCTCCAGTGGTGGGTGATATGACGCATGATTCCTTGCTGTGGGACCTCTCTCCTCTGTCTGGGTGCTGGGGCCAAAATAACTGAAAGTGGCCTTCTCCAGTGGTGGGTGATATGACGCATGATTCCTTGCTGCGGGACCTCTCTCCTCTGTCTGGGTGCTGGGGCCGAAATAACTGAAATGTGGCCTTCTCCAGTGGTGGGTGATATGACGCATGATTCCTTGCTGTGGGACCTGTATCCTCGGTCTGGGTGTTTGGCCGAAGTAACTGAAAGTGGCCTTCTCCAGTGGTGGGTGATATGACGCATGATTCCTTGCTGTGGGACCTCTCTCCTCTGTCTGGGTGCTGGGGCCAAAATAACTGAAAGTGGCCTTCTCCAGTGGTGTGGGTGATATGACGCATGACTCCTTGCTCGGGACCTCTCCTCTGTCTGGGTGGCCAAGCAACTGAAATGTGGCCTTCTCCAGTGGTGGGTGATATGACGCATGATTCCTTGCTGTGGGACCTCTCTCCTCTGTCTGGGTGCTGGGGCCAAAATAACTGAAAGTGGCCTTCTCCAGTGTTGGGTGATATGACGCATGATTCCTTGCAGTGGGACCTCTCTTCAATTGATATTGGTTAAATTTTATTTATTTTATTTTATTTTAATTAATTTCCCTATCCACATTTGTTTGCAGGGGATTTACCTACATTTTGCTGCCTTTGGCAGCCCTCTACCCCTTTCCTGGACTATTTTACAGCCTTTTTAGTGCCTAAAAGTTCGGGTCCCCATTGACTTCAATAGGGTTCGGGTTCGGGATAAAGTTCGGGTCAAGTTCGGATCCCGAACCCGAACATTTTCGGGAAGTTCGGCCGAACTTCCCGAACCAGAACTTCCAGGTGTTCGCTCATCTCTATTAGGTACCACTCATGGAGGCGACCTTCACGTGGTGAGTGTCTTAATACGCTTTGGCCAAAATGTACACTAATGCCTCATTCAACATCCAGCATGGAGGTAAGAAGAGTGCTGGTTGCAGAGTGCCATTGCATTTTTTGAGGGTCATGTGACCCTCCATCTTCATATTCCCTGTCCTGTTTCCCTCACTAGTGTACTGAATTTGATATGTAAAATGGTGGGAACCGTTTTGCATGATTCATCCAGACTCAAACACTAAAACTAAAACTAGTTTGGAAGTAGAATATGTGAGAACTTCACAACAAATTCAATTTGTCTAGAATCATTTCACTCATCTTTAGGTATAAACATTGGGCAAATAGTGATCACATTTATGCCAGTGAACCTCGCCCATCACTTGGAAGGGAACCAGTATCAGCATAATTAAAAGCATCTGCAGAATGTTGTAGTGACTCGAGGATGTTAAATGATGCCTATTGCAATTTTCATTGTGCGGCAAGGTACACATCTTTCACAGCTCACTGAGTCAATCAGCCTTCTCCACGTCCTCCTCAATGGACATCCTCCTGTTCCTAGCAGAAGCAGGGCACATCATTGTTCTTACTCCCTCTCCCTCCAAGTATATGTGTAAAGTGAATCGTTGAGAGAGCTTCTACGAGGTTTTGCCCATTATCGCACACCACCAGGCTGGGCTTGAGGCTCAGTGGCACCAACCACTCATCAGTCTGTTGTTCCATGCCCATCCACAGCTCCTGCTTGGTGTGGGGGTTTTGCCTCAAACTTTCTTATTACTGGCTTAGTCGCCCAAAGCAGTCTATCAGATTCCACCTTTCATTTTTCACAGCTCCTTTGGAAAATGAAAGGTGGAATCTGATTGGTTTCTATGGGCAACTAATTCAGTTTTCCTTTACACCAGTTTGATAAATCTCCCCATATGTGTTTTACTCTTGAATACTTTATATGGGGATTTGTCTATAATACCTGACCAGTCTATAAATCGTTCAGAGACTTCTCTTAGTCTTCTAGATCTTGCTTCCACCTCAGCTAGACACTTATCCAGGGAAACACCGGACTACACTAGCTTAAGAAATTGATGGGGTCAGCCTGTTACCTCATTTCCAACCACAGTACTGGGAAATAATCCTATAAGTAAATTGTGCTTTCTGAAAATAGTAGTAACCTGATGTTTAAAGTTTAACTGGCCAAAATAATCTTCCCATGAAGCAAGTACAGTTATTATTGGACCAAGTGCAAATTATGATGCAGATAATAAATGGACTCTCTGAATGGTTGGGGCAGAAAGGCAAGTCACGTGCTTGACATGTCACAAGAAGTTATTGAGTTTGTCACTTCTGAGGTCTCCTGCAATTGCAGTTTCCAGGCAATTTGTTTTTTAAATGCCTTGTCCTCAGCAGTTGTCCTGCAATAAGGATGAGCGAACCCGTCGAAGTTCGGGTTCGCTGGGTTCGGCCAAAATTAAGGTCAAAGTTCGGGTTTGGGACCCGAACCTGACCCGAACTTGTCCCCGAATCCGGACCCCATTAAAGTCAATGGGGATTCGAACTTCACTTTATTATTTTCCGCTATAACATTGTTATAACGGAAAATAATAGAATTCTTAAGACAGAATGCTAAATAAAATGGCCATTGAGGGGTTAAATATAATTAAAAAAAAAACTCACCTCATCCACTTTAGGGTAACTGGGTGGGTGTCTGTGGTATGATTTTTTTATTGTATTTTATAGTAATTTTTAATTTTTTTGTCATCCCTCGAAGGTCAGAAAATACCTTTTCATATATTTAAAATATTTTTTCAATATACTCTTACACTGTAACTGGGACTGCCCTGTTGTAGTACCAGTTGACACTGTTTAAAGGGCCTCTGTCACCCCCTATTTAGCAATTTTCAGTAGCGGACATTAGCTATTTGCCAAACATATCACTCTTACCTTTTTCTGTGCTGTAATTTGTGTAAAAATCGTACTTTTATCTTATGCAAATTACTTTACTACCAGCAACTTGGGCAGTTACTTGCTGGTAGCCGCCGCATCCTCAGACTGTAAACACGCCCCCTCTCCACTTGATAGACAGGGCCAAAAAGCGTTCTCCTCCTCCCGTTGGCCCTGTCTGCCCATGAAATCCCGCGCCTGCTGGCAAGCACGCGTCCTTCACTCAGAACGCCTGCGCCGAATGAGGAACGTTACGGCTCAGGCGCAGGATTTCATGGGCAGACAGGGCCAGCGGGAGGAGGAGAGCACTTGCTGGCCCTGTCTATTAAGTGGAGAGGGGGCGTGTTTACAGTCTGAGGATGCGGCGGCTACCAGCAAGTAACCGCCCAAGTTGCTGGTAGTGGAGTAATTTGCAAAATATAAAAGTACGATTTTTACAGAAATTACAGCACAGAGAAAGGTAAGAGTGATATGTTTGGACTCAGCTGACATTAGCAAATAGCTAATGTCCGCTACTGAAAATTGCTAAATGGGGGGTGACAGAAGCCCTTTAAGGCTGTTCTGGACTTCCACCAGCATCCCAGCAATCATGCTAACAGTGACATGACTACCAAAGCCAAAAGAGCTACTGGAGCTGCCACTGCCCTAATTCACCCATTGAATGCTGTGTATTTAAGAACAGAGAAAACAGAAGCAGTGAAAATCACTTCTGTCTTATCTCCAGATTCCCCAGCAGTCTCTGACAAGACATTTGGGTTCTTGATCACTTGGGCAGCAAGCTAAAACCAACACCATAAACATACAATGGCTTTAGGTACCTGCCTCCTATAAATATACAACAGAAGTCAAATAATGCTAATTATTAGAATAATATTAGAATAATAAAGTGTTTAGGATTTCCCTTGTAATGCAAGATAATATGACTCCTATGGCATTCTGTCGAACAAATGAAATTACATATGAATAACATTCTTATAAATAGACATTAAGTTGTATATTAAGCAACTATAAAATGTATCTAATTCACTCATTGGTTTCATTTAAAAGGTTCAACGTTCAGCAGCTCTTCTCATTATTTATAGAGAAGCTGCATACAGACATGCTCTTATAGTTTAGTAAATGCAATAACTGCTGATTTTTATTTTATTTTTTGAGGGGGGGCACTACAATTCGATATAATCCAAGTTATCACCCGAATACCTTATCAAACTTATTTTATTTAATGGATTACAGAGACAAAAGCGCAATCAGAGACAACCCTGCACAGTCAACTATTCTGCAAGTGCATATGGTCCACATTACAATAAGTCTTTCTTTTCATGGAAAAATGTTTAGAAGTTTTAATAGCAAATGGCTCAGCTGTACCATTGTTAGGAGCTTCCGTTCTTCTTTCTTGCTTTTCTTCCCACGACTCTTGCAACCAGGACCCACTTACTTATCTCCCTATGGCATTGTTTTACCAGATTCACTCTTTTTCTCAAAGGGGAATGGAGTGTAAATGGCTTTCCTATATTATAAACGACACAACCTTCCCTGCATTAACATAATTTGGACTATAATTGAGCCTGAGACTTCTGGTGACACTCTCGGCGTATTGACCTGAGGTTGCTGTTGTCAACGCAACTCTATAATGCTAATGACAGACTTATTATGAGCAGATGGAAATAATTTATTCTGAATCAGGAGGAGGAAAAATAATGAAGTCATTGAGTGAAAGACGTATGTGAAACAAACTTTACAGTCTTTTTCTCTGTGTCAGCTAAACAAGTCATGTATCTGGATTTGCAAACTATTAACATATTTATGCATGATTAAAGCTGTTAAAGACGTGCATGTTAGGGTTACAACTGAGTTAAAATTTCTGTTCCAAATGGATTTATAAACAAAGAAAAAAGTGAAAGAAAAGTAACATACGAATAAAACATTTCTTTAGAAAGCCAAATGCAAATTGTATCAAAATTCTTCAATAAAGCAAAATAAAACAACTACAACAAAAATAAAATAAATAAATAAATAATAAATAAAAACACACATTCTACTCATACACCTACATTGGGGCATTCAAAGTATGAAAGTTTTTTATGGTCTAGTTCAGTGTTTGCCCACCAGTAAGAACAAGAGACATTATTGTTTTGAGGCAGCACTGTCTGTGTGGCACTATTTTTTTGTGAGAATTATAGTTATGACAACGATATTTCTGAAGTGCAGTATTTGGGAGCACTTTGGCACACAGTAAAGTAGAGTATCAATGGCAAATAGGGCATCAATAGGTACAGAGTAGGGTTACCAGCAGGATGGGGAGTTTATATACAGAGTGTACTGGAAAAGTGAAGAACCAATAATGTATTTGTTGCAAACTCTGTGGGGGTCATTTATTAAGACCATCATTTTCCACTCTGGTCTTAAGTCTCTTTGTACTGCTAGAGAAATCACCAAAGTTATGTGGAGGTGCAGGTCTCTACATAACTTTGGAGTTTCCTCCAGCGGGCCATGTAACAGACTTAAATCTACACCAGCTTCCTTGCTGATGTAGATAGAAGATAGAAGAAGAATAACAAAAAACTGCAAAACTGCAAAATGGGTATTTAATGGGGCGAAAATAGCATGGTACCATGTTAGGGCTCATGCACATGGCTGTTGACATTTTCGCGGTTTGCAAATAGCATATCCGCAAAACACGGATACTGGCCATGTGTGGGAATGGAACTTCCTGCCCTCTACAGAACTGTCCTAACCTTGTCCGTAAAATGGACAAGAATAGGATGTGTTCTATTTTTTTGCGGGGCCGCGGAATGGACAGACTGATGTGGACAGCACACGGATGTGCCGTCCGCATCTTTTGCAGACCAAAAATATGTTCTTGTGCATGAGCCCTTAGTCAGAGAACTATGTCACTAAAAATTGAACACAAAATCTTGTTCATCTTTAGCAGTCAGCAGAGATAAAAGTCCTATATAGATAAGTAACTCACTATTGATTTACTACTGCTGGGAGGGAAATATGTTATCTGTTAGCAAAATAGTAGATTAGTATAATTGGAATGACAGTAGGACAGCTCTATTGTTCTATTAATAGGCCTAGATAAAGATGCCTACAGAGGAGTATTATGCTTATCAGTGTAATGTGTCATGCTCTAATTGAGTCTCTCATCCCATTCCCTTTCAGCATCTTGGCTGCGCAACCCACAAATGACCCTATTTCCGAAAGTAGAAACCTCAAGGTATTCACTGAGGGGAATAGTAAGTTTGTGGGAGATATTTTTTTTTTTTTTTGTCAGAAGTTGGAAACTTTATTTATTTTTTTCTCAGAAAGTGTCATTTTCTGCTAACTTGTGAAAAAAAATTAAATGATACATGAACTCACCATGCCCCTCCGCGAATTCTTTGGGGTGTCTTCTTTCTAAAATGGTGTCATTTGGGGGGTATTTATACTATCCTGGCATTCTAGCACCTGAAGAAACATGACAGGTGCTCAGAAAGTCAGAGCTGCTTCAAAATGCGGAAATTCACTTTTTTGTACCATAATTTGTAAACGCTTTAACTTTTACCCAAACCAATAAATATACACTTATTGGATTTTTTTTTTAACAAAGACATGTAGAACAACAAATTTTGAATAAAATTTATATAGAAATGTAGTTTTTAAAAAAAAAAATCAACAGAAAGTGAAAAATGTCATTTTTTTTGCAAAAATTTCGGTTATTTTTGATTAATATCAAAAAAAGTAAAAATGTCAGCAGCAATGAAATACCACCAAATGAAAGCTCTATTAGTGAGAAGAAAAGGAGGCAAAATTCATTTTGGTGCCAAGTTGCATGACCGAGCAATAAACCGTTAAAGTTGTGAAGTGCCGATTTGTAAAAAAGGGCCTGGTCACTAGGGGGGTTTAAACCTGTGGTCCTTAAGGGGTTTAAAAAATTGTCTTTTTCTTTTTAAAAGAATTGTCTTTCTAAAATTTCCTCAAAACCTTTCATAAGAATGAAATGTGATTTCACATTGGTTTCTCAAAAAAATATGGCCAATTCATATCAGTATATTTGTCTATACACTCCCTGAACAGGACTTTTAAAATTGAGGCTATACTTCAGAAATTTGTATCAAGTTTTCAAATCTAACTAATTTCTAAATGTCTCACGTGCTGTAGAGTTAATAACAATTTAGAGCTTTTCTCACTGGCAAATGTTTTTTGGAAACATTTCTCAAACATCTACTGTGAGTTAGCTATTAAATATTTTATTATAAAAAAAATACATATTCTCGAGAAAGTTCCAAGTGCTCCAGAGCTATTCTTCCTATGAAAACCATTGTAGTCATTTGGATCCTACACTATCTTTGGTCATCCGGACACCCAACATGAATGCAAGAGTGCACTGACTCTTCACTGCTTCTTTTCTCATTTCATATTTGTATTACAGTGTATATGCAGCTATACTCTTGGGGCTTCTTTTCTTGCTTTAATACACAAGGGAATACCACTCTAATGCACTGAGGCAGGGATTGTCACATAATTACATGGCTCCTTAAAGTGAATGTTCACCCTTGAATGCCATTCTATTTATTAAATTGATTTACAGTTTTTTGATAATTAATATAACTTTACAACAGTTATTGCTCAGTTTTTCTGATACAGAATATCATCCCACTATCCAGGTTGGGTATGGGTGCCACGTCCCTCACCCAGTTGTTGCCTAGCATAGATGGAATGAGCCTGTTGTTTGGTTTTAAGCACTTTTCCCAATAAAGTACGCACTACGAGGTGAAGCTGGACATTTAGCTTTTTTCTGATACTTCTCAGCCTTGGTTCCAGTTGTTTGCCCGTGCTCCTCGGTGGTGTATGGTGAGGTGAGCTCTAACTTGGCATTTTAAGTTGTTGCCCAGCAGTCCAGCCCTGCAGAGCCCTGTCTGCCTGTCGGTAGCAGAGATGGCAGCCAGGGTCCTGTCTTTTGTAATATGGGCTGTAATCATGCTGCTAAGCCTCTTGTGATCCTTAGGGTGCACACACACTCCAGCTGGCTCTTAAAATCCGAGCACCCCCTAGGAGAGGTGACAGTAATAGATCCTTTTTAGCTTGCCTAGATCCTACAAAGGTGTCATAAGCCATTTATCTGCTTGTGTACTGACTTCTGCCTGATTCCCAGATTTTAACTCTCTCCTACCTGATGTAACTTCTGCCTGTTCACCATACTGATCCTGTGCCATCTGCCCTGACTTTTGGTCTGTTTTATGGATTTGTTGAAACCGCCTGCCCTGATCTCTGCTGGTTATTGACTAGGAGTTTTCTAGATTCCTTGGTTCCACACACCGGTATATATGAACCCTGTGGTTCAGCAGCCAACTACACCAAGAAGTAGCGGCCCGGTGAATTCACTGCAGCAAAAACCAAATCCCTGTATTGGGGTTAAAGGGGGAAAACCAGGGAGCCACCAGGATAATGCCCTCAGGTGTAGCTCATAGCCAAATCTGTTCGTTGGCATAGTTGCACAACCATTGTCCATAACACAGAATATCAGTTATACTGAATACCTGCCACCTCCACTACAGGGAGCTAAGGAGCTTACTAGATACTATTGAACTGGTTGGTTGCAGTAGGCTAGTAAGCTTCCATAGTCTATACAGGCAAAGATTGATGAGTAATTCATAAAGATTTCTTCTCAGCTCAATGAAGAAACAGCAATGTCAAAATAAAGTGTAGTAAGCCATATACAGGGAGTGCAGAATTATTAGGCAAATGAGTATTTTGACCACATCATCCTCTTTATGCATGTTGTCTTACTCCACGCTGTATAGGCTCGAAAGCCTATTACCAATTAAGCATATTAGGTGATGTGCATCTCTGTAATGAGAAGGGGTGTGGTCTAATGACATCAACACCCTATATCAGGTGTGCATAATTATTAGGCAACTTCCTTTCCTTTGGCAAAATGGGTCAAAAGAAGGACTTGACAGGCTCAGAAAAGTCAAAAATAGTGAGATATCTTGCAGAGGGATGCAGCACTCTTAAAATTGCAAAGCTTCTGAAGCGTGATCATTGAACAATCAAGCGTTTCATTCAAAATAGTCAACAGGGTCGCAAGATGCGTGTGGAAAAACCAAGGCGCAAAATAACTGCCCATGAACTGAGAAAAGTCAACCGTGCAGCTGCCAAGATGCCACTTGCCACCAGTTTGGCCATATTTCAGAGCTGCAACATCACTGGAGTGCCCAAAAGCACAAGGTGTGCAATACTCAGAGACATGGCCAAGGTAAGAAAGGCTGAAAGACGACCACCACTGAACAAGACACACAAGCTGAAACGTCAAGACTGGTCCAAGAAATATCTCAAGACTGATTTTTCTAAGGTTTTATGGACTGATGAAATGAGAGTGAGTCTTGATGGGCCAGATGGATGGGCCCGTGGCTGGATTGGTAAAGGGCAGAGAGCTCCAGTCCAACTCAGACGCCAGCAAGGTGGAGGTGGAGTACTGGTTTGGGCTGGTATCATCAAAGATGAGCTTGTGGGGCCTTTTCGGGTTGAGGATTGAGTCAAGCTCAACTCCCAGTCCTACTGCCAGTTTCTGGAAGACACCTTCTTCAAGCAGTGGTACAGGAAGAAGTCTGCATCCTTCAAGAAAAACATGATTTTCATGCAGGACAATGCTCCATCACACGCGTCCAAGTACTCCACAGCGTGGCTGGCAAGAAAGGGTATAAAAGAAGAAAATCTAATGACATGGCCTCCTTGTTCACCTGATCTGAACCCCATTGAGAACCTGTGGTCCATCATCAAATGTGAGATTTACAAGGAGGGAAAACAGTACACCTCTCTGAACAGTGTCTGGGAGGCTGTGGTTGCTGCTGCACGCAATGTTGATGGTGAACAGATCAAAACACTGACAGAATCCATGGATGGCAGGCTTTTGAGTGTCCTTGCAAAGAAAAGTGGCTATATTGGTCACTGATTTGTTTTTGTTTTGTTTTTGAATGTCAGAAATGTATATTTGTGAATGTTGAGATGTTATATTGGTTTCACTGGTACAAATAAATAATTGAAATGGGTATATATTTGTTTTTTGTTAAGTTGCCTAATAATTATGCACAGTAATAGTCACCTGCACACACAGATATCCCCCTAAAATAGCTAAAACTAAAAACAAACTAAAAACTACTTCCAAAAATATTCAGCTTTGATATTAATGAGTTTTTTGGGTTCATTGAGAACATGGTTGTTGTTCAATAATAAAATTAATCCTCAAAAATGCAACTTGCCTAATAATTCTGCACTCCCTGTAGATCGAATTTTATCAAGCTCTGCACTGCAGACTTCAAAAAGTCACCAAATTTGCAACTTTTTGATGCCACTTGTGTAAAGCTTTGCACTATTTTTCGCAATTTTATACCACTTACTACAGTTTTGAAAATTAGGTGACAAAGTGGTAGAGGGCAGCTATGTTAATGAGTTTCACTCCAGATTTATCACATAAATGATGATGTCAGCCAAGCCGAAAGTCAAAATAGTAGACCAGTCATGAAGTGGGGAGGGTGGGAACAGCATGAAAAGTCCACAGAGTGGACCTATGACATAGTGGTGAGATGGAAGCAGCATGAGGAGATCACAAAGTGGCTCAAAGTCAGGGTCTGGCATTGGTAACAGTATGAGGAGGCCACCGGGTGGAACAATGACAGAGTCTGTAGATGGCAGCAGTATGATGGGGACCACAGAGTGGCAAGGTGACATAGTTTAGAGGTGGCTGCTGCATCCGGAGACCACAGAGTGTCAAGGTGACATAGTGTGGAGATGGCAGCAGCATGAGGAGACCACAGAGCGGCAAGGTGACATAGTGTGGAGATAAACGCAGCATGAGGAGACCACTGAGTGGCAAGGTGACATAGTGTGGAGATGGCAGTAGCAGCAGCAACAGCATCAGGAGGATACCACAGAGTGGCAAGTTGACATAGTGTGGAGAGGGCAACAGCAGCAGGATGCCACAGAGTGGCAAGGTGACATATTGTGGAGATGGCAGTAGCAGCAGCAGCAGCATCAGGAGGACACCACAGAGTAGCAAGGTGACATACTGTGATGATGGCAGCAGCAGCAGGATACCATAGAGTGGCAAGGTGACATAGTGTGTAGTGTTGAGCAAGCATGCTCGGCCAAACACCAGTTCGGCTCGAGCATCTGTATGCTCGGCACATGGCGGTATTCGGCCGAATACTCCATGTGCTCGAGCGCAATGCTTGAGTCTCCTCACCACACGTTTCTTGGCTGTTACACAGCCAATAAACTTGCTGGTCAGTACTGCCCTCACTGTAATGCTGTAGCCATGTTGGTCACTGGCATTACAGTGATTGGCTGGCCGGAACGCGTCATCGGTTGCTATATAGTACCCGATGACGCGTGTTCGGCTTAGTCTTAGTCAGGGAGAGCTGTGCTGAGGAATAGACAGACAGTGTAGGGAGTAATATAGGAATATTTTTATTATAAAAACATCTCAGAGGCCCAAAAGTCCTTTTAAGGATTATTGTGTGTGGCAGCAATATTTATATTTAGCGCATCCTGCGCTAACTAGCATGCAATAATTAGGCCGCTGCAGACAGTGACATAGATGCGCCACATCTCCAGTGTAAAGTGTGCGTATCCAAAAAATATCTCTGACATCCAGTGTACTTTTCCCGTAGAGGGTGTCTGCTGCGGACAGTGACATTAGCTGCGCAACATCTCCAGTGTAACGTGTGCACTTAAAAAATGTAGCTGTGACATACAGTGTACTTTTTCAATAGACGGTGTCCGCTTCTGACAGTGACATTATCAGTGCCACATCTCCAGTGTAACGTGTGCGCATAAAAATGTTATCTGTGACATACAGTGTACTTTTTCCGTAGACGCTGGAAACAGTGACATTACCGGTGGTATAACTTATAACGTTTCCTCATCCCAAATACCTGTGACATTTCCTGTCATTTTATATTAGCCGCTGGTGACAGAATTGACATTATCTGCGGGATATCTCCTGTGTGACGTTTCCACATCCCAAATACCTTTTAAAAAAAAATTCTGCATACACTTCCAATTCCTACGCTACTGTACACTACTGTACGTGTGACATACTTTAAAGCATATATAACATTTAATATGAAGAAGGCGAGTAGTAAGGGACGGGGAAGTGGCCGTGCTTTCAGATCAGTGCAACCAGGTGGTCGGTTGGATTACAGCAGATAATGCTTCCAGTCGGTTAAGCACCACCCTGTCTTCCATCAAGTCCAGTCTCAGTAGCCAAGGCCGTCACATATAATGTTTTACAGGGTCAGCTCACCTGCAGGCCCTTGCATATAATGTTTTACAGGGTCAGATCTTCTACAGGCCCTCACATATAATGTTTTACAGGGTCAGCTCACCTGCAGGTCCTCACCTACAACCTTTTAGAAGGTCAGCTCACCAGCAGGCCCTCACCTACAATCTTTTACAGGGTCAGATCATCTGTAGGCCCTCACATATAATGTTTTACAGGGTCAACTAACTTGCAGGCCCTCGCATATAATTTTTTACAGGGTCAGCTCACCTGCAGGCCCTCACCTACTATCTTTTACAGGGTCAGCTCACCTGCAGTCCCTCGCATATAATGTTTTACAGGGTCAGCTCACCTGCAGGCCCTCACCTACAACATTTTAGAAGGTCAGCTCACAAGCAGGCGCTCACCTACAATCTTTTAGAGGGTCAGCTCACCAGCAGACCCTCACCCCTAATGTTTTAGAGGGTCAGCTCAGCAGCCGGCCCTCGTCCCTAATTTTTTAGATGGTCAGATCAGAAGGCCCTTGCTTCAAATGTTTTTGAGGGTCACCAGCAGGTCATCAATCATAATTTTTCAAGGGTGTGTATGATGCCCCCCTTTATGTGTAACAAAAGGTGTATTGGATTGCTGGTTCCTTGGCAGCCCTTTCACTTAGTGCATAGGCTTTATGAGTGTAGGAGTCCCACTACATGAACAATTGTACCACAATGTGAATGAGGCCCTCCTTTATGTGATATACAGGTTGTATAGGAGTAAACATACAGGAAACAATGTTTCCTAACAATTTTTCCTCTAAATCTTTGGTTTAGTGCGTATTATTGTCAATCTGTAAAAGTAGCATACTACTCGGACAATATCATTCCCAGCAGCGACCTGGGAGTCCAAGATGCATCCAGACATCCTCCCCATGCTAATCCGGAACCATTTTGTTGGTGTTTCCATAAATTTCTGACCTTTTCCTATGAACCAGGCACCCTCCCCTCTTCAGAGCAGGGGGTGCCTGGTTTAAAGCTCAGGTTCTCACTTTGACGTCCATTATACTCGGGTGATCTGTAGAGCACCCGAGCATCCCGATGTGTTCAGCCTGAGCACCAGAGCACTTTGGTGCTCAATCAACACTAATAGTGTGCAGATAGCAGTAGTAGCAGCAGCAGCATCAGGAGGATACCACAGAGTGGCAAACTGACATAGTGTGGAGATGGCAACAGCATGAGGAGACCACAGAGTGGCAAGGTCACATAGTGTGGAGATGGCATTAGCAGAAGGATACCACAAAGTTGAAAGGTGACATAGTGTGGAGATGGCAGTAGCAGCAGCAGCATTAGGAGGATACCACAGAGTGGCAAGGTGACATAGTGTGGAGATGGCAGCAGCAGCCGCAGGATACCACAGAGTGGCAAGGTGACATAGTGTGGAGATGGCAGTAGCAGTAGCAGCAGCATTAGTAGACCACATAGTGCCAAGGGGACATAGTGTGGACATGGCAGCAGCATGAGGAGACCACTGAGTGGCAAGGTGACATAGTGTCAAGAAGGCAGCAGCAGGAGGAGACCACAGAGTGGCAAGGTGACATAGTTTGGAGATGGCAGCAGCATAAGGAGACCACAGAGTGCCAAGGTGACATAGTGTGAAGATGGCAGCAGCAGTAGCAGCAGCATCAGTAGACCACATAGTGCCAAGGGGACATAGTGTGGAGATGGCAGCAGCATGAGGAGACGACTAAGTGGCAAGGCGACGTAGTGTCGAGATGGCAGTAGCAGGAGGAGACCAAAGAGTGGCAAGGTGACATAGTTTGGAGATGGCAGCAGCATAAGGAGACCACAGAGTGCCAAGGTGACATAGTGTGAAGATGGCAGCAGCAGTAGCAGCAGCATCAGTAGACCACATAGTGCCAAGGTGACATAGTTTGGAGATGGCAGCAGCATGAGGAGACCACTGAGTGGCAAGGTGACATAGTATGGAGATGGCAGCAGCAGGAGGAGACCACAGAGTGGCAAGGTGACATCGTTTGGAGGTGGCGGTAGCATCAGGAGGCCACAGAGTGGCAAGGTGACATAGTGTGGATATTTAAGCAGCATAAGTAGACCACAGAGTGGCAAGGTGACATAGTTTGAAGATGGCAGCAGCAGCTGCATCAGGAAACTACAAAGTTACCCAGTAACAGGGTCGGTTGGTAGCAATACCAGTACCCGCTGACGAAGGTGGGTGAAATAAGGAGCACTTGGAATCAGATGTGTGGCATCAGGCGGGTTGCAACATCAAAGTAGTAGCTGAGTCAGGTAGTCAGAAGAAACCGGTCTCTTATATAAAAGTGTTGGTGTTGCTCCATGGATGATCTAGTCTGTTGCATCAAGAATTGGTGGTTGGAAATCCTGGCTGATCCATGCCTGAATCATCTTGACAAAGGTCAGTCTCTCCACATTTTGGGTGGACAGGCGAGTTCTTCTTGCGTTAACTATGGCCCCCGCTGCATTAAACACCCGCTCTGATGCCACACTACTGGCTGGGCAGGACAGCTTTTCCTGGACAAACTCTGCTAGTTGCAGCCACAAATCCAGTTTGGCTACCCAGCAGTCCAGCACATCTTCAATGTGGGGTGGCAGGGTGCAGTCCAAGAATGCCACCACCTGCTGTTTTAGGTCCTGCTGCTGCTGGTGAGAAGTTTCTTCACTATGCAGCTAAGCTACTCATCAGCAACTGTAGACTCAGGCTGCTGCTGATGGAGTTAATACTGCTTCTGCCACCTCTCCCCAGCAGCCATAGCAGTGTAACATGAGCACAGAGGGCCCCCGGTCAGATCTGTGAGAGGATGGACTATGGCCAGATAGGCAGCAGCCAACTGACCACAAAGGATGTCTATAGTAGTTCAGTTTGTCCTCCCTATCGGTGGGTGTAAAAAAGGCTCCCATTCTGTACCAGTAGCGAGGGTCCAACAAGGTGGAGAGCCAGAAGTCATCCCTCTGCTGAATGGTGACAATTCATCTGTTACTACGCAAGCAAGTGATCATGCATCGTGCTATTTGTGAAAGTGAATCGGAGGGACTCCCTGACTCCATCTCCACTGTATACTGTCATAGTGTGTCAAGATTCTCTATCTCGTCTTCCTCATCACCCTAGAACTCCTCTGGCTGCTCCTGCAGTATGTCACTGCTGAATTTTAAAATACGTTTGTGCGTTGTATGCACAAGTGCTCTCTATAGCACCACAATACAGGTTTTTGCCCCTAACTACAGAAATGTACTATGTAACCCCAAAATTATAAAATAGGTAATGTAGGGGACTTTGCCTGCCAGCCAGAAAAAATTGAATTTTTCCTTCACTGAGCTACTAAAAAAGGATTAGACTGATGTCCCTGGCAGGCTGGCACACATGCAGGTCACATGCAGTTCCAAGGACACTGCAGTTGCTAAAATGGACGCCGACCCCACTTAACAGATTGATTTAAAAAAATTATTTTGCAGTATCACTGGGCTCAGGGCTGGGTACAAAAATGTAGGATTGCAATAGCACCCTCCCTCAGTAATTGCTGTAGCTTGAAGATTTCACACCACCAAGTTCAACAGATTTCTTTCCTAATCTCTCCCTGAGAGCACTGGCAGCAACCTGTCCCTACACTAAGATCAGCAGAGTGACGTACGGCACTACGTGACTCCAGCTTATATAGAGGCTGGTTTACATGCCGCACTCAGCCAATCAACGCCATGCCATTAGGCATGGCTGTGATGGCTTCTTAGGGTAAAGTAGTGATACGCTTGCTGATTGGCTGCACTGCAGCCTTTCAAAAAGCGGGAAGAAATCGCCGAACAACGAACCTGAACCCGAACTTTTACAGAAATGTTCTGGTTCGGGTGCGAAAAATCTTAAAGTTCGGTACGAACCCAAACTTTACAGTTTGGGTTCGCTCAACTCTAATTAGGAATTCATGTGGCTAAGTGAAATCTGGTTTGATATTTTTAGAGAGCTATTATATAAAGCATTTATATTGTATTCAGCAAAACTATTATTCAAGTACATTCACAGAAATATATTAAAGTACAGTTTGATATAACTTCTATTTTGTTTTTCAAACTTAAATGGATTGTCTCATCATTACTACAATAGGATATGCCATAAAAACGTCTGATAGGTGTGGGTTCCACCTTTGGAACCTGCGCCTACAGCATCTCCAAAATAGGGGTCCTCCAATTCCCATGATGGGGTATAAATGAAGAGGTGGCTGTGAATGTGTGACACTGGCCCTATTGCTTTCTATGGAGGTTATGGAAAGAATCATGCATATATACAAGCAGAGGTGGGATATGTCATAAATGTCTCTGATGGGAATACTTCTTTAATTAATAAAACTCCTTGACTAGATAATATGTCGCTGCTGAGGGTTGTCAGCTCACAAAATCCTAGAATATTCCTGTTCAAATGTTTCTGGATAAATATAAGTTCATATTTATGTAAAAGAACTCTTTGTTGGATCTTATATTTTTTGTGTATGTAAGGAGAGAAAAGCAGGGCAGCACAGCGTCAAGCGCTCCAACGGTAAAGTTCTGAGCGGCAGTGGGTGGATAGCAGTAACGGTGGTACCAGCCAGTAATGAAGTCAATGGTAACGTATCGATAGAAAAAGCAAAGAAAAAGGCGGCACTCACCACTGCGAATCTTCATTTATTGCAAGTGCTGAACAGCAAGTTCCATACAGGGCAAGGGCAAACGCCTACAGCAAGAGGCACATGAAGTAGGCTACTTCATGTGCCTCTTGTTGTAGGCGTCCGCCCATGCCCTGTATGGGAACTTGCTGTTTAGCACTTGCAATAAATGAAGATTCGCAGTGGTGAGTGCCGCCTTTTTCTTTGCTTTTTCTATCGATACGCTTATATTTTTTGTAATTTCGTATAGCTATTGCACATTGTATAACAATTCACCATAGTATAGCTTTATTAGTGTATGAATGCTAAGACAGATGAAATGCATGTTAACCATGGACATCAAACTATAACACAATACATATTCTGTATGTTATTGGGTTAGAAAAAATGACTGTATTACTATGGCACGCGCTTTCCCAGCATGGGTGCAATATATAATATACTATAGCTCTCAATGGTAATAACGAAGGGGTTGATAACTACCTGCCTTGTTGGGAGCCGCAAGAATAGTAAGTTGTCATTCAGATTAGGCCTCAGTGATAGTATAAGGAGTGCTTCAGTGAATTTATCAGATGTATGCCTCGTCCTGTATTCCACAGTGCATACTAAACCTCCAAAATGAATCCTTATTATAATCATGCAAATTACACACTTGTACTGTGTTTTGTGTCTCAGTGATGGCATTGTTAAACACAAGTTGGGGAGAAAGAATAACATAGATATGTAACAGTTTAGGACATTGCCAGAAATACGTTTATAAGTCGTGCACAATTATTAGTCTTACCGTAGCTATGGCTCTTTTGGAGCTATTTGGTCCCATAATTTACAGCACTGATCATGTACAGTACTGCCCTCATTTAGCTTTGACCATTGCCTTGTTTTGATACTTATGATTAAGTCCTAAACAAGCAACAACATTAAACTTTACTCTGTCAAAGAAAACTTTCCCAACAGTTAAGCATAAGCAATAAAGAATGTAGAGCACAAATCTATGACAAAAAAACAAAAACAAAAACACAATGAGTAGAGGGTTCAAAACAAGTTGAAGGACATATCCAATTTCAGAAGGAAACCAGACAAAATCTGGGTGCTACAGACACTCCCTGTGAGTATTGCTCTGGGATGTAAACACTGGGTGCAGGCTACAGATTGCAATAACGTTGGATGAGTAAAATGCACTCACAACTTATATACGGCTGGTGAATTAAGGTTGAATACTGGTGTTATTTTATTTATTTATTTATTTATTTTAACAAGAAAACCGATTTAACTCATTATTACCAATATATATATCAATATACCAGTTCCAAACACATTGTATTATGGCAATATACCGTGCACTTTTATTGAAAGCATTGCATTACACAAATATACTATGCAGCAGTTTTAGTTATCGCTTTGTACTTTATCAATGAACCAGCTTCTTTTAATGCATTGTACTATGTTAACATACCATTGTAAATTGTCAGTACCAGTGTGGTGTGTTTTTAGAAAGGGAGGACAATTAATTGTTCCTTTGTCTGTAAATTACAGAAAAATCACTTGCATTTTTTCTACCGTTTCATAATCTGTGTTCTGAACTTGTGACTTTATACGTACATTTATAGACCTCATAATGTCTGGTAAATAAAAGAGTGGAAAACAAAAGACCCATGCTTTGTCATCCAAGAGTCAGAATGTGCGTGGCTGTAGTAATGCAAATAGCAGTATCAGCACCAAGCGTTCGTCTACTGGTAGTAGTTGTATCACAATCTCCATTGCTTCTGACAGACAAAATACTATTATTGAGGACAAAGAGAATGACATTTTGGAAAAAAAAATTCAATGTCACCTGCCCTGAAACAGGGTTTACATCATTTCTTCACCTCCTTGCTGCCAAAGAGAAGCCTTTCACTTGCATCATCTCTGCCCTAGAGGGAAGCTGGATCGGGGTACTGAGGAGCAGGTGAGATCAGAGGAGGAGGGTGGTGTCCATTGCGGCAATACAGGCGTACAGCCAAAAACTAAAAAAAAAAAAAAAAAACTGGCAGGAAGAGATCTGCATCTATTGCGGTCAGCTTGAGAATAGGTAATGCCACTGATACTGTGGGCCCCAGATCTAAAAATGCCAGACCTAGGCCAAGCTTGACTGCTGCAAGTATATCCCGACTGGCAGTTTTTCTCCACAGGGCCAGCAAAAAAAAATCACTGCCATGTGCAAGATCTTCAAGATAAAAATAAACCCTGGGTGTTCAAACATAAACATACAGTATGCTCCATGGCTCTATTGCGACACATGAAACAGCATCACCAGATCCAGTGGAAAAAACAGAAGTGGCCAGTAAAAACCAGAACAAGAATTTCCTCCTTCTCCTTGTCTAAATCCACATGCAGTACAGTGTCCTTGTCATCGTTATCAGTAATAACTGCTTCTCCTTCTCCTCCTCTCCTCTGTCATCAGCCACTGATAATGGAATGTGTGACCAGGAAGCAACTCTACTTGGCCAACTATTTAATGGTGTGCAAACTTAATTCCCACCTGGCCAAGTTGCTGGCAGTACAGTCGCTGTTGTACCACTAAGTGGATTCCATTGTCTTTAGGGAAAAGATGGCATGGCTCAGCCTATGTGGAATATACCAAGCCACCATTATTTCTCCAAAAAAGCCATGGGCTGGGAGAATGTGGGACTCTCCTTGCAATTGTTTCTGTGTGGCAATGTGCACACCACAATAGACACCTGGAGCAGGATTGGGATAGTATATGTCTTTCAGGGTCCACTGGGTTAATGTTTTTTGTGACAGTGGCTATGAAGCACCACACATCCCTCCTATCATATCTATATATAAAGTGAAGCGTTACCATTCTGTGTTAGAGCTAATCAGCCTGAGCAAATGTAGGCACATAGTGGATTAGTTGCTAAACTGCATAAAGCAACAATTATCCTGCTGGATGCCCCTCCGCCAACTCCAACTTGTCAAAAGGGTCATTGAAAATGGCAGGGAGATTGTGGCTGCTCTGGGAGAGATAACACTTATTACCTATAGGGTGCACGTGATAAATTTAGTGGTGCACTGCTCTTAGTAACATTTCAGCCATTCTTATATGGCAAGGAACTCCTTACTGGACTTACAGTGACTTAATGGTGTGCAATTGCACCTCTTGATCTGAGACTTTCCAACTCGTTGGAATTCCACCTTCCATATGCTGTAGTGGCTGTGCGAACAGCGTAAAGTGATGAATGATTTCATTGTGCACCAAACCACCACAGCAGGGAACGTGTTGTTTTGAGGTCAGGCAATCGGAACATATCAGAGAAATGTGTCATATACTCAGGCCATTCAAAGGGTAGTGATGAGCGGCATAGGTAATACACGCATATTGCGTGCGCAATTTAATTACCTATAACATGTAATAAATAGACAATAACACAAAGGCTGTATGCCAAAAGCCAGGTATGTGCAAGCCAACAACCTATCCATGAGACAGGTACAGTCAGGATACCTTACAACGGCAGCCTTGTGCACTATGAAACATTCAAAACCAGCTCTCATCTGACTGAAAGCCATTAAGCCTCAAAGTTGCTTGATTTAAGTTGGATGGCTTGGGGGGACCTGCGCGCCTAGATCATTATTATTAGGGTGACAAAAATTCAAAAAACTATTTGGTGGATGCCAGCTGACTGTTTTCTCACTGCCGAAGCCGAATTTCCTCGTGCTTCGTGTGAGTGAATCGATTTAACCAGAAATAATAGAAAAACGAAAAAATTCAAACTTACTTCCTCCATTTGCTTGCAATTGGCCGCCAGCCTCCATCTTGCTTGAAGATCTCGGCCTAAGTCCCGTGCGGCGCGAGATTACATCATCACGCAGGCCAATGTGATGACGTAATCTCCGCCACACAGGATTTCGACTGAGATATGACGGTGGCCGGCCCGTTGTGAGCAGATGGAGGCGGTAAGTTTGAATTCAATTTTTTTAATTGTTCACTTTACACTCAGGTGCCATGATCATGTATGAACGAGTCATCTGAGGGGTACAATGACGGGGGCGGCGTTATCGCAGCTTCCTGTCATTGCACCCGCTACTTACAAATAAATGCACTTCAGCGAATTAGCCGAATCGAACTTTTAAGAAATTTGCTCAGCTCTAATTATAAAATTGATTCCATATGTTTAGACTACTGCTTTTTACATTAATTTGATTTGTTTGTGCCCTTGACTTCTGTCCATTTTTGCATACAGATAACATGCCCAGGTATGTTGTTAAATATAATTTTTGTTGAATATCTATGTACAAGACATCCATTCAAGCTCATGTTCTGGAAAAAAAAATGTATATAGCTCTACTACTATATCACCTAATTATTATCTTATTTCATTCCCCAGCATGCCCAGTGGTGAACCTCTAAATTTCAATATTAAACCTTGTGGCAATCTTCAAACTATATGAAGTGAGATTTCATGCTAACTACCCAACATTTTCTCTAATATCACAGCATGTCTGGCTAGCTTTTGTCTAGGTGAGAAATGAATGACATCACTAAGATCCAGCAGATGTGTTGGTAGAAGGGTTTTACTCTTGACTACCATGAAGGTTATTCTAAAGACATACTGATGGAGAACTTAGATTGTGAGCTCCACTGGGGACAGCGAGCGAGTGATGATAATGTCTGTAAAGTGCTGTGGAATATGTCAGCACTATATAAGTGCATTAAATAAGTGCATTAAATAAAAAGTTAAATTTAATATTTTGCAGTTAATTGTTAAAGCAACATGTAGCAAAATTTTAGCAGTCGAGCCTAGATACTATTAAGAATATCATTTTCATTGGTTAATAGCTAGAAATTCTAGTTCTCCCTTCGACAAAACCAGGGGCGTAACAACCAGAGCGCCAGACCTTGTGACTGTTATGGGGCCCAGGGAAAGAGGGGGCCCTGTCTTAGTTGGGATTATCCCCTCTTCTACTGGAGGTGAAAACTTGGTCAGGACTCTACCCTGTAAAGGAACAACTTTTAGCAAACGAGGTAGTGAAAAAATGGCCCAACGGTCATTGAAAAGTGTTTAGGCAAAAACCCTTCTGTCCTGTGTGGCGGACCTGGTTTGATCCTTGCTATGGGGCCCTTACCACTGGTCAAAACATTTGATAAAAAAAAAGTTAGAATTCATTTAGAGTTAATTTAGTATGTGGATTATATTCCTAAAATGATTTATCCTCTGAAAGTGTCATAGTGCAGTTTACTGTGTCACTTGGTGCAATGCTGGCTGGCTGCAGGAGCTCTTGCATACTGGATGCAGGCTATTTCCTGTGTATGCTGGTGGACTGTGAATGTGTACTCCCCTTGTGTATCACTATGTAGTTCTTAACTCTGCTTGTTGTGCAGGCTGGCTGCATGCGCTCTGCGTATTGGCTGCGGGCTGCTACCTGTGTGTGCTGGTTGCTTGGGTGCTGCGTGCTGGCTATAGTCTTCTGTGTATGAACGTGGGCTTGTGTATGTGGCTATTCCCTGTGTTTGTATCACAGGATAGTTCTCTGTGTTGCTATGTTGACTGGCTACCTGCAATATTACATATCGGCTGTGGGCATTTCCTATGTATGGTGGTTTCTTGTGGCGCTTGCTGGCTACGGTCTTCTGTGTCTAGTGTGAACTGTCTCCTGTGTTTTCTATGCTCTTTGTTCACATAGGATTAATGTTTCCCTGGTCTGTGTGCTTGATTACCAGGATCACCATGCATCTATTCTGCATGGGGTCCAGACATCTGTCAGTCTCATGTCTGAGCAGCTTTGTTTGTGAGAGCCATGCATCAATTCCGCATGGGGCCAAGGCATCAACCTGTCTCATGTCTGAGCAGCTCTGTCTGTGACCGCCATGTATCAGTTCTGCATGGGGTCCAGACATCTGTCTGTCTCATGTCTGAGCAGCTTTGTCTGTGACAGCCATGCATCCATTCCGCATGGGGACTAGGCATGAACATCAACCTGTCTCATGTCTGAGCAGCTTTGTCTGTTACCGCCATGCATCCGTTCCAGTAGGGTAGTTTTGGAAGCGGTGATGCTAATTATCTTAATTTTTTGAATTTTTTTAAAAATGGGCAAATTTAGATTTTTTTATTTTTTATATTTCTAAAAACTTTTTTCACTTTTTTTAACACTTATTTTAAATACTCCTAGGGGAACTTTAGCATGCGATCATATTATTGCTTCTCCCACAGACTGAAATGATTTAACATTGCTGCCTATGGGAGATTCAGTGTGCTCCTATCAAGCCTTGCCAAAGGCAGGCCTTGATATGAACTAGGTTCCTCTCAAGCCCAGAGAGGGCACTATCTTTATACTCCTGACATATATGCCAGGCAAGTAGTGAAGGGGTTAAATGGAGTCAACTCTAAGGTGTTTTTTTTTTCCTGTTATCCCATGTTATAATATGGTTGCTCACCTCTGAACCCCTTCTAGCTCCCCTATATCCTTTATAGTATGTAATGCCAAAACATTGAATCCCATATTCAAATGTAGCCTTACAAGGGATTTATAAAGTGATAATATTACATTGGGATCACAGGCTTTATTTCTTTTATACACTCCACTTATTTGCTTTATGGATGCAGCCTGACTAGAATACCCAAGTTCTTCGTAGTTTTATTATCCCCAGTTTGTGCATGCAATTAAATAGCTGCTGTGCATTACTTTACATTTATTAACTGTAAAAGTATATTTCATGTTCATACCCATGCTGCCAGATTATCTTACTGTAATATTGGACAATTAAGCTATCTTCCAGTTTTGTGACATCTGCATTTTACTTTTAATCCTGACCAAATTAAAAAGATTAATGAGAATCGGGACTAACACAGATTCAAGTGGTACTCCGCTGTTTACTTTAGACCATTTTGAGCACCATTTATTATGACTCGTAACCAATATTTTACCCACGTGCATGAATTATTCCATAGTCCCTGCATTTGTAGCTATAGCACGCCTTGTGCTCTTCTGAGGTATTGAATCAAATGCTTTAGCAAAATCCAGATGTTTCATCTGCTGCATGACCAACATCCAGATTGGCACTTACCTCCTCATAGAAAACCAATATGTTGATTAGACATAATCTGTTTTGCATGAATCCATTCTGTTATCAGTTACTAATTTATTTACCACCATACATTTTTGCAGCCCATCTCTATCCAAATATTTTACATACTGAATATATGAAAATTGCTGAATGGTAGTTATGCAGTTACATCTTTATACCGTTCTTAAATATTGAATCTGCCACCCTCCAGTGGCTCTGACTCTATTACAGAGAGTGGCACTGACTCTGTTACAAGAGAGTCTAAGAAGATGAGATAGAATGTTCTATCAATTATTGAACTTAGTTCCCTTAGTACCCAAGGATGTATACCATCTTGGCCAGGAGCTATATAAATATTTAATTTGCTTAGATGTAATTGTACTTCTTATGTAAAGATAGTTATATTTCACAGAGAAACTTGAAATATATAGTTCTCCTTCCTGCTGGATTCACTTCTGACTTTGGCTGAAAGAACATACAGGAAAATCAGCTTCAAAATATCCTCCAAAAAACAAAGGGTCACATTTATTAATAAAGGCCCATAGCTGGTGGTAGATCTGCCAAAGCTACGAAGAGGTGCCAACCTCTACATAACTTCAGCGGATCCTCCTCCAAGTCTAAATGTAAGATAGCTTTATTAGTGTCTTACATTTAGACCATTTTCTACGCTTAAAACTGGCATAGAAAATGGTGAATGAGACGGGCCTTCCGGAACCCTCCCTTTCCCCACCCACGCCACACCCACAATTTTAGACCTGCGGTGAGCTGGGAAAAGTCACAGATAGCAGTGCACCACCATCTGCGCCTGAAATATGCCTAATTTAGGCATATTTCAAATTAGTTAATGACCCCCAAAGTGTAAACCTACGCTGAATTTTATTTCTCTGTCTTCTACAATTATAATCTCATGCTTAACTTTTAGAGTTAATTAGTTCCAGCTATAAAGGATGCATCTCAACTAGGAGTATTATTCATCAAAAATTATCCAGCAATTAACAACCCCCCTCTTAAAATATCACTTTTAATTATTATCACTAAAATTATTGCTGATGTTGCGGTCACTTAACCAAACCCCACCCTATACTAATAAACAAACAGATACCATCTCTGTCATCATCTGTATGTCACAACTGACATCAACCATATAGATATTTAATATTGGGTATGGCCGAGGAGGATAAAGGTAATTGGGTTGATCCTTCTACTAACCCTGCGATTTACCCTGCGTCTCTTCCTTTGCCCAGGGACGGCCCCTAATGGTGGGACCTCCCTGTCCTCGTGCCTAAGGCTGAATCACCCTTGGTCTTACCCTAATCTGATTACAATATTGACTAGTGTCAGTTGTTGAGACACAGAGATGACAATAGTTGGTGTATACGTCACAATTAATTAAGTCCACACAATCCAGTGAAGATCTCTGGTTATAATATCACCGAGTCTCCTTTAAACAATCTGGTGCATCCAGACCTCTAGACTCTGGGTAACCCTAGGTTCAGGGTCTGTAAGGTGGGCTTATTAGGACTTAACACCCCAATTATCAATCAATATAATTTTTCACATCATGTTTCATTATGCCTTGTATATTTATATTGTTAAAACCTCGACGCGTTTCCCTTCAGATTACTGAAGTTCATCAGGAGGCCAGACGGGCATCAGTGTCCCAGATTGATGTGATGAAGATTGATGTAATAAAAGATTTTTTTGATATATAGAAAACCTGATATAGCTCAAATGTCAAGAGGAGTTGTCTTTGATAAGGTGCAGATATCACGGGATATCATTTCGGCAGGCATGTGACTTGTGCCAATTCACATGGCGTTATGTTACGCTCGTGAATGTCGATATGGCCTCTCCTCACATGTCACTGCTCAGACCCATGTTTCCTCCTCTGACGCCATGCAAAGAGGAATTCAGCATGGGTCTGAAGGGAAACGCGTCGAGGTTTTAACAATATAAATATACAAGGCATAATGAAACATGATGTGAAAAATTATATTGATTGATAATTGGGGTGTTAAGTCCTAATAAGCCCACCTTACAGACCCTGAACCTAGGGTTACCCAGAGTCTAGAGGTCTGGATGCACCAGATTGTTTAAAGGAGACTCGGTGATATTATAACCAGAGATCTTCACTGGATTGTATGGACTTAATTAATTGTGACGTATACACCAACTATTGTCATCTCTGTGTCTCAACAACTGACACTAGTCAATATTGTAATCAGATTAGGGTAAGACCAAGGGTGATTCAGCCTTAGGCACGAGGACAGGGAGGTCCCACCATTAGGGGCCGTCCCTGGGCAAAGGAAGAGACGCAGGGTAAATCGCAGGGTTAGTAGAAGGATCAACCCAATTACCTTTATCCTCCTCGGCCATACCCAATATTAAATATCTATATGGTTGATGTCAGTTGTGACATACAGATGATGACAGAGATGGTATCTGTTTGTTTATTAGTATAGGGTGGGGTTTGGTTAAGCGACCGCAACATCAGCAATAATTTTAGTGATAATAATTAAAAGTGATATTTTAAGAGGGGGGTTGTTAATTGCTGGATAATTTTTTTACTTTTAGAGTGCCAATATTATAATTTTTGTTTTGTTTTTGGCATTTATATAATTGTAATAGATTTTGAGATTTACTTATATCTGAGACTGAGTATTCCCTTTGGAAGTTGTTAAAACGTAACTTTTATTTGTTACTTTATTAGAATATGTGGAGAAACACAGAAAGAGCAGGTGATACTTGTGTTATACTGCTTATCTGAAGGAACGCTAGGTCAATGAAACTGTGGCTGGTATGGGTCACACAATATGGGGGTGCCCCAAGAAAACAAATCAAAGCGGGATACTTGAGCTTGGTCCTCTCCCTGTTAATGCTAGTACTAGTTGCAAGGGAGAACCCTACAAGGCTGTAGTCGGAGCACCCTTCCCGAAAAGGGCGACCCACAGCCGCTGGAACCTCGTGCCTGTTTGTATAACCCTGCAAATAGCTTCCTATCAGATGGAGTCATGAATCCTATCCTACGCGTTTCACCAATAGATGGATCTTCAGGGACTGGATTTTAAAACCCTGGAGTGCCTGGTGCAGTGGCACTACTTCAGCATAGGTAGAAAAGCAGTGGCAACTGAAAGATCTGTGTCTCTCCTTTTTATGCTGCTAAGCCCCAGTAAGGAGACCCAACCAGCAGGTGGGGGCGTCGACCATTAAGTTCTCCCACCCATCTATGACATCACCAGAGGCGGGGCTACTGTTTATGAGGCTACTCACTAGGTTGCCACTCATTCTCCAGTGCTCCCAATCAAGTTGGAGGATGACATCACATGTAGGAGTGTTCGTTGCTATGGGGATCTAAAGCCGCGTCCCCACAGGTCCTTACCGTACTAGGGCATAATAAGATACTCATTGAATAAGGGGCATCAATTATGTTGCTACCAACTGGAGGGCCCTAGGGATGTGTAGGCGGCATGGATGGAAACCACCTCTTTTTATTTTTTTTGTTATATTGAAAAAATCGATGATCACATGAGTGTGGTAGCTGCTTAGCTTGTAGCCAGGTACGCAAAACCAAAATGTTTATCAGCCTCCACACTCATATTGAATATACTATCAGGGACTTTGTTAACTGTCTCACAACGGGGGTTGTCTACTTGGCCCAATGTACTTGCCCACTCGATTACGTGGGCAAGACAAAAAGAGAATTTCGGCTGCGGATTCGAGATGACGTGAATGATATTCTGAATGAAAAAGACACATCCGTGGCACATCATATCACACAGTTCCATGGAGGAGATATTACTTGTCTCAAATTCATAGGGATACAACATGTACCCAAACCAAGGAGGCGTGGGGATTGGGCGAAAATAATCCTCAGAGCGGAGACCAGATTGATCTACAGATCAGATTCAGTAACACCGAATGGCCTAAATGAGTATATTTCTTATAAACTGTTTTTATTGGCCTGGTACATCTGGCCTCCTCTCATTCCCCCCCCCCCCTGTAAGTGAACGTTATGAGTGTATATATCCCTGCTTCCCCTATGTGATCATGTGATCATCGATTTTTTCAATATATAAAAAAATAAAGAGGTGGTATCCATCCATGCCGCCTACACATTCCTAGCGCCCTTCTGTTGGTAGCAACATAATTAATGCCCCTTATACAATGAGTATCTTATTATGCCCCCTACACATCTATCCACCTTTGGATTCCTTTATCCTTAGCTTCATTAATTGATTTACGATAACATGTATGCTGTATTTCAGCAGCGCTACACTTCATACTGTATGTGGCTAGTACGGCAAGGACCTGCGGGGACATGGCTTTAGATCCCCATAGCAATGAACACTCCCGCACTGGAGAATCGGCGGCATCCTAGTGAGTAGCCTCAGGAACAGGAGCCCCGCCTCTGGTGATGTCATAGATGGTTGGGAAGACTTAAGGGTCGACGACCCCACCTGCCAATTGGGTCTCCTTTCTGGTGGGCAGGGCTTAGCATCATAAAAAGGAGAGACCCAGATCTTTCGGCTGCCACTGCCTTTCTACCTATGCTGAAGTAGTGCCACTGCACCAGGCGCTCCAGCAGTTTAAAATCCATGTCCCTGAAGATCCATCTATTGGTGAAACGCGTAGGATAGGATTTATGACTCCATCTGATAGGGTTATACAGACAGGACCAAGGTTCCAGCGGCTGGGGGTCGCCCTTTTCGGGATGGGTGCTCCGACTACAGCCTTGTAGGGTTCTCCCTGGCAACTAGTACTAGCATTAACAGGGAGAGATCCAAGCTCAAGTATCCCGTCTTGATTTGTTTTCTTGGGGCAGGCCCGTACCGTGTGACCCATACCAGCCACAGTCTGTTTCATTGACCTACTGTAGCGTTCCTTTAGATAAGCAGTATAAAACAAGTATCACCTGCTCTTTCTGTATTTCTCCATGTATTTTAATAAAGTAACAAATAAAAGTTACATTTTAACGACTTCCAAAGGGAATACTCAATCTCAGATATAAGTTTAGCTATACCACTGAGTTAGTGAATAGTGGGTCGAAATCAGTGACCCACAATATATGAAAAAGGTTTTGAGATTTATTTTAATGTCATCCGCAATTTAGTTTCCTGTGGCTAATTTAGCTAAGTTTACTTCATTTTTACATTTCCTGTTGAGGTCTTTGTAAGCCTGGAATGCTTTTTCAGAAACCTTGGCCTTCAATGTTTTAAATGCTTTTTGTTCTTGTACAGTACAAGTACAGTACATCCCTTTTAGCCACATTGGTTTTCTTTTATTCCTGGACTTTTTTTTTATTGCATGTGCTTACTACAGGAGGCTTGTAATATCTCTCTTTTGCTTCATTATCCCTTTTTATCAGAACAAAATCCCATATATATGACTAAGTTTAGCTTTTTGAAAGTTCCATAATTTTCTACCTACATTTTATAGGACCTTATTGAATATTATATTGAAGTTTACAATAGTACCGTCAATATTACAGTCAATATTTCCCCAGTTCTACTAGACCTAATCTGTTTGATACCAACTGAGAGAAATAATTGTTAAAATGTTTTGCTTCGGGTCCAATTTGCCAAATGTTTTAAAAAGTTCAATTTGGGTATGAATCGATTCTACCCAAGAGAAAAAACTTAGTAGAGAAAGTATAAGGAGAAAAATGACGAAGCACAAGGAGATATATATAAATACATATAGTAGAGATGAGCAAATCATTTCTATCAATTTGGAAATCATCCTGAGTTTTCCAAATAAAAAATAAAAAATTTGATTTTAACTAGAGATGAGCAAACATTTTCAAATTTGTTCTGGGTCCAATTTGTCAAACTGTTTGAAACATTACAATTCAGACCTGTATCAATTCTGGACTTATCAAATATTCTCCAATTAGACTAACATTTTTGTGTAACACATTATAGTCTCATTATTATACTCATATGTTTTGTAAAAAGCTTCAGCAAACAAACATCTAGAAGCAGATTTGTTAGAATCTGACCTTTTCGGAAATTTGGTATGAATTCTGAACTGGTAGAATGAATGTTTCAATCAATGTTGGAATAGTTAAAATCCCCATTATGGCTTGCTGCCTTTTAATTTCTTGCAGAATTTCATTCTTAGCCTGTTTGGCTATGTTAGGTGGTTTATAACTTGGTGGTAACAAATTCCAATTAATACTTTATTGTTATTGCCAGCTTCATGGATATCCACCCCTAAGGACTCCACATTGTCAGAGCCTACCTGAATACTGTCATTTAGAAAATGACCTGCTATTTAAATCACGTTTTTATGTTAGATTTTCCATCTATTCCATATATTTAAACAAAAAAGATAAAACCCTGCAATTTTTGCACTTGCCACTATGTCTAATATTTGATGCCACTTTTTGGTTTATACAGATCACTTTTCTGCAGTTAACTCATTCTAATCCTTCCTGTAATGATATCTGACCATTGTGTCTATGGCTCATGGGGCTGCCATAATGCTATTTTCTTAAGGCTTTCTAAATGCAGCTCAGGCAAGATGGCAGCCCCCATACTAATATTCAGGAAAATAGAAGAAATATCTGCAATCTAATACTTTCTTACAGTGTTTTTACTGACCAAAATATAGGACCTGTGGTTCGTTTGTCTGATTTAATATGAGACAGTATTGCATGGTTTCCTACAGTATCCCATTGACTTATAACCTTGCTATGTTGACCCAACACTGACTGACCAAAATACATTGTATCAGCATCACAGGTTGGATTACTCTGTCACTCCCTGCACCCATTTTTGGCGACCTCTTGTCTTCTTCCTGGATACCCTGGATACCCCAGTGAGATCAGGTTAATACAGGGAGAAGAAAGAAGACTGTGGGATTGCACTTGTCAGGGCGGCAGTTCCGCTCTTATGCACAATAAAAATAGGGACACTGTAGGATGTTTTTCTGGGGTTTCTGGGAGTTTTATGACAACAATCCCATTATATAAAGGTCTACTTACTCTTATTGATTTTATAAGATAACTGTCCTGACAAACTCTTCTTCATATATCTGGACTATTAACTATTATACAGGGATGTTCCTCTTTCTAGCTCACAGGCATAGGAATAATTTAGGGTAATGTGATGCAAACAGGAATGCTAGCATTACCTTATAATGTGCAAACATGTTATACAATATTTATTTATTTTTAATGATTAAAGAGGATTTCCTGTCAAATTTTAAAATTGGTCTTATTAATTAATTTGAAGTCAAAGCTGTAGCCAAAGCTTGGTAACTACATTTTCTTTACACATAGAGAAATTATCATTTGTCTGCTTTGGAGAAGTCTTTTGTTTTTTTCAAAAGTGAGAACAGAAAGTGCAACCATATTGGCTGTTTCTTTTGCATTAGCTTCTGAGAAATGCATGGTAAGTCTGGTGTTCATCCCTCAAAATATCTCACACACATGTATGTAATACCCGGGACTATTAAGCTACTTTGAAGCATACTTTTATGCAATATACTTGATGTGATTGTCTACTGTTTCTGCGAGTTGAGTGTCAATTCCACGTATCTTTTATACTGTCATTGTGTCACTATGTGCAATGAGTAACGAAGTGACAAATTAATTGAGTAACAAAGTGATAACAACCATTATGGCTGCACTTCCTGTTGTCACTTTTGCTAAAAGAGCCAAATAATAGCAAAAAATAAGCAGTTACCAAAGCTTGGCTGTTGCTCTGAACTTGCTAATTTCAAAAAGAAATTTACAGTTGTAACATTTTTCAAAGCCTTGTAACAGTGTAATAACCTTATCTTGTAGATGGCACAAAGATTTATTTATACTACTGTTGTTTTTCCCCTATACCGTCTTGTTATTGGGAATTGAAGTCACATAAATTAATTAAACTCAATTGCTTAATGCAAACATAGCTGATACAATGAGGCTGGGAAACATGATGTGAAACAATGTCCCTCAGCAGGCAATGCAGGTAATAGCACTTTAGGTCCACACAGATTCCTTTGATGTCTACATACAAATATTGTACTTCTTCATGTGAAAACGCGTATGCAAGTCCTTGACACACAAACACAAATGTGTAGCTTGTAAGATTCTTGAGATTTCTGGGACTTTCTCCCTACAAAAACTCTATGAAAGGTAGGTCACCAGGCACTCACCATACCACCGTAAAATTCCCATTATAAACAAACAATGGAATATTTTTCATGTTTTCAGAGGGGTAGTGAATAGTCAATATTGCAATTGGCACATTGCCAATAAGCAACCAAAACCTCTACCGTTGTCTGACAGGCATTGGTTGAGATCTAAATTTTTAACAATAAATAAAATGCTGAGGTAAGTAGTATCAAACCCAGCTGCATCAACATGGTGGTGAAAAGATAAATGAGACCCTTCCCTGCTGGATATTTAAGCACTGAGGCAACACAGCTATGAAGGAATACATGTTTCCATATCTCTGAAACAGCTGCCACGTTCCTGCTGTCGAAGGCAGCCCAGCAAACAGAAATTCAATCACTCTTCTATCATTTCAATAATTGCGTATTTACGACATTATTTGACCTTATTTAGAAATTTGACATTGGTGTACAGCAGTTCCTACTACGTTAAATTAAATATTAAAAGTACAGACAATATAAAACCTTCTTTGTTAAATAAAGAAATTAAAAATAACTAAAGTGGTTTTCCAGGCTTTTTTTTTAATTAATGCTTTCTTCTAACCTGTACCACTCTGCTGCCCTCTCTGCTGTAGTCACACATACTGGGGGCCCTTCCCAACCAGATGTCTTCCCTTATCTTCCTGTCTAGCTGCATAATAGAAAATTCTGCTAATGAAGGGAAGACACCCAGTCAGGACCCAAGTCGAAAAGGCTGCAAACTGTGTGAGTGCAGTGGAGACAGCAAAGTAGGGGAGGCGGAGGGGGAAGTACTAACTAAAATATTTTTCTTCCACAGGTTAGAAGAAAGCATTGATTTAAAAAAAAAGACAACCCCTTTAGAGGGTGTCTATCACTTGAATTCACTTTAGACCTTTTAATCTTAATGTGGATTATATGACACTAACTCATACATCTTTATTCCAAAATATGGGCCCATTTTAAGATTATTTGTTTTACGCCTCCCTTCCTTCCCCATTCGGCCAACCTTCTGTTCCATTCAGATGGCATTGAAGTCCATAAAATGGCTGCAGATGAAGGAGCATGTGACCAAATATGTCATCACCCCTAATCAATAGTTTAAAAACTGGGCCCAGATGTTAAAATAAAGATGAGTGCGATAATCCATATTAATATGCAAAGTAGAAATAAAGTGGCCAATGCCTTTAAGGTGAATAATTTTTTATAAAGTAATCAGTCAGATATATTCTTTCATTTTCTTGCAGTAAAAATGAGGATAGGTCATCAATTGAAAAAGCCTAGACAACCCCTTTAAAGAAGGAATCCATTTTTATCTATTGTTGCCCCCTGTTTGAAGACTGCCTAAGACATAGTGTAGTACAATGACTGAGCACCCACCATCTTTAATGTGGACCAAAAAAAAGTATTTCTGTTCATTCCTACAAGACTGACATTGAAGCTGCAATAGGAATAAACAGAGAATATTCCTTTCCACTCTAAAGATGTTGTGTCAATTGAATAGTCAGATCACGGGGTTATGAGGCGCACTGCTGACCCAGCCTGGAGCTATAATTTTACCATATTGCAGCCCATAAGATTTATCACTGCACTAACCTATGTCTTATGTAGTGATCAAAAGGGGAAACAATATAAAAAAAATAGTGTGCTACTTTATAGCTAGGGTTACACTTTGACTTTGGGAGTGCAAAGTTAAAGGTGGCATACACATTCATTAGCTGACAGCTGTCTTCCCTGCCTCCCGCATCCAAATACTCATTTGCTTCGGAAAATGTATGTGGGAGATGGGAGAAACCCATAGCCGGACACTCTGTATGGGGCATCGCAATGTCATGCTACTAAATATAACTAATGTTACTGAATACATTGAAATATAGCATGTTGTGGTCGTGTTAACTTGCGCAACGCAATACAGCTACAGGCAAAACCAATACTTGATATTTAGCAGCGCAACATTTAGATCTAACTGCCGCGTGGCCGTAGCTTTCATGTGGCCCTACCCTAAAGGGATTTTATATAGCACATGACTGTAGATGTACAGTTATCATTTTAGCTGATGGCTTTGTCATCCAAAAGGACAACCTTTGCAGACCAACAATCTTTAAAGAAGACCTTTCATCACGGTAAAAATGTGTACTAAGTATGCTGACATGTAGAGCGGCGCCCAGGGATCTCCCTGCACTTACTATTATCCCTGGGCACCGCTCCGTTCGCCCGGTATAGGCTCCGGTATACTCTGGGACTTGGTTCTACTAGGAGGAGCCTAGTATCACTTGGTTATAGTAGGCGTATCCCAGGCTGTAGTGCTGGCCAATCGCAGCACACAGCTCATATCCTGTGAGTTTTTTTTCTCCCAGGATATGAGCTGTGCGCTGCGATTGGCCAGTGCTACAGCCTGGGATACGCCTACTATAACTAAGTGTACTAGGCTCCTCCTAGTAGAACCAAGTCCCAGAAGATACCGGAGCCTATACCAGGTGAACGGAGCAGCGCCCAGGGATAATAGTAAGTGCAGGGAGATCCCTGGGCACCGCTCTACATGTCAGCATACTTAGTACACATTTTTTACCCTGATGAAAGGTCCTCTTTAATGAACTTGAAAATAGACTCATGCCATATTATAACAGTTTTAGAGGGACACTTTACTCAAGTTCATTTTTTTTTCAATATTCATAGAAAATGTTTTTAAGAGTTTTCAGCTTTTTTTCTTTTTCACATAGACAGTACTATGCCATGAAAATGAAATACAAAGTATTGCCCTTCTTTAGCAGTCAACAGAGAGAGATGAAACTTCAATATACATAGATATTCAATTTGGCCATTAATTTACTGCTGCTGTAAGGGAAAGATATTACCCATTAGTAAAATAGTAGATTAGTAGAACTGGGATTACAGTATCACAACTAAATTGTTCTCTTTTTAGGCCTAGAAAATGCCTACAGAAGAACATTGAACTTATCAGTGTAATGTGGGAGGCTCTAATTGAGTTACACACTCCATTCCCTCTCCATCCTTTGTAAATGGTCTGATGGTGGAATTCAGGTGAGGCTATTTGTCGTGCTGAAAGCCCAAACAAAGGAGGAAGTTAAGAACCAGGTGAGTAAGTAGAATAAATGGAGCAATTTAAAATTATATACAGAAACCCAGACAACCTTTAAAAAAAATACATAGAATAATCACATATAAAATGTTAATATGACATTACAATTTTTGTTATGGCAGTGTCCCTTTAAAAATGCAATAAAAAAAAAATATACTATCTCTAATGGTCAACAAATGTTTCAATAAAACAATTAACATAAAAATAATGTTTATTAAATAAATGGCACATTGTGATAAAATAAAAACATGAAAGCCATGTATCACAAAATACAGTCTGCAATCTAAAAAGCTAAATTGCATCTACAGAAGGCATCCTATTCCTTACAAACAGTGGTTGTAAAATGGGAAGGCAAGGAGGGTTTCAATGTTAATACCTATGTGTAATGATTGTGAATTTGTTTGTCTACTGTAAAATGTTTAAAAATGGAACCAGTTGTATACAGAAAACAGATTTGAGTAAATAATCACAAATCCAGGATTACTCCTTGAACATACGGTAGCTAACATAGTTAATGTTGTCCCTTCCCAAACTACATGCTTCATGTTCTAAATTAACCTTAGCAAAGTTGATGTCAGATCCAAATAAACCTTCTCCTGGTCATATGGATTTAGTTGTGGTGTGCAAAACTAGTGATTTGTGTTACTTAGGAACTGTGAGAACTATGAGGAAAAAATGTTTGTATGTTTATATGAACAGTAGTATGAAGAAGACAACACTGAATACCTTAAAAATATGTATAGTTAAGAATCTAAGGAGAACATAAAATATACTTTGGAGGTAAAGGTATTGTTATGGAAGAAAATGTGAAAGCAAAGGTGAGAAAGATATAAAGAAACACTTGACTGAGGAACTTGGGAGAGGTTATGCAACCAACTTGAGACAGGGAGTTCTTTCTCTACACAGTCGGTGCAGACTAGATCCATGTGGCTGTTGCCTGGGTGATGGCTGGGGATTATATGGAATGCCTGAAAACCACATCCTTCTCTTAGGCTCATAAGATGAAGCAGAAGGGGGTGGATGGCTTTTCTCTATGTTTCTCCTCTTTTTTCTCTTTAGAAGATTAGACAGGCTGGTTGCTGTAGCAACTACACAGAGGAGGTCTCTGGCACACCTGCACCTCAAACAGGGATCCCCTCCAAATCCAGACCTGCAGGCAAAATTAGCTGTGGGAAAATGCAGAATAAACAAGGAATGGAGAGAAATATTCACAATGAAAGAAAGAAGAGATGCAAAGAAATATATGGCCATTCATTTCTTAAAACCATCAGAAGTCTTTAAAGCACAGACTATGTGCCATCAGTATAAATTCAAGAACAAGGTGTCTTATTACTTGCTTCCTCTAGCCACAAAGTTCCTAAAGAATGGTTATTGAATATCTATTGGATGATATGTAAATATGACTTCTAAAACACAAAAACATTACTCTTACAGAGAACAGTTGCACAAAATGACATTTGATCCTCCTAGAAGAAAAGGTTGAAAAGAATTGAAACCGAGGAGGTCTTAAAGGCAAATATACTGATCTGGAATGCCTTGGCAAGCCTCCAGGTCCCACTAATGAAGCAGTCAGTCAGTTGTTAGCAGTGTCCTTGCTTCACCTCTTCTGCTCCCCTCCTCGTTTTCTCTCCCAAACAGTATGCTTTCTGACGGGAGTCTCTCATGGTGATCTTTCACATGACAGCTGTGGCAATGCTGACCCCATATCATAAAACAGCTGTGTTTTCATAACAACAGGAAAACTGGTCACAAGCATTCTAGAACTGCCTTAACCAACGATTCTTCATGCCTTTTCTACTGTGCTGGCATCTACACAGTGCATTCAGAAAGTCTTCAGACCCTTTTTCTTTTTCACAATTGGTGTGTTGCGGCCTTGTGCTAAAATTAAGAAAATCAGTGCCATTTCCCCTATAAATCTGCACTCAACCCCCCTTAATCAGAAAGTGAAAACTGATTTTTAGAAATTTTTGCAAATATATTTAAAAGAAAAAATAAATAAAATTTAGCATTGACAAAAGTATTCAGACCCTCTGCTATGAGACTTAAATTTTAGATCCCATTTCTCTTGATCATTGTTGAATCAGTTGATTTGGCATGATTTGGAAAGACATACTCCTGTTTAATTTCTCACTGCTCACAATGCATATCAAAACCAAGCCATAAGGAAGAAAGGACTGCTTGTAGAGCTCAAGACTGCCTGTAGAGCTCAGAGATAGGATGGTGTTGAGTCACAGATCTGGAGAACAGAAAAATTCTGCTACGCTGACATTTCCCAAGAGCCAAGTGGCCTCCATAATTCTTGAATGGAAGAAGTTTGGTACAATTAGAACTCTCCCTAGAGCTGTCCGTCCTACCAAACACAGAAATCGCGGAAGAAGGGCCTTGGTAAGAGAGATTACCAAAATCAAATGGTTACTCTGGTTGAGCTGCAAAAATCCTGTTTGCAGATGGTAGAAACTTCCAGAAGGTTGACTATCACTGCAGCACTCCACCAATCTGAGCTTTACGACAGAGTGGTCAGAAAGAAGCCCCTCCTCAGTAAAAGCCTGCCTGGAAGTTGCAAAACAAAAGTTCCTAAAAGACTCTCAAACTGTGATAAACAAGATTCTTTGGTCTGATAAAACCAAGAATGAACTTTTTGGCCTTAATTCTAAGTGTCATGTCTGGAGGAAACCAATAGGACTTAGGCTACTTTCACACTGGCGTTTGGTGCCGATCCGTCATGAATCTGCACAAACACATCCGTTCAGATAATACAACTGCATGCATCCGTTCAGAACGAATCCGTTTGTATCTGGAATAGATGCGGAACGGAGCCAAACTGATGCATTCTGAGCGGATCCTTATCCATTCAGAATGCATTAAGGGCAAAACTGATCCAATTTTGGACCGCTTGTGAGATCCCTGAACGGATCTCACAAATGGAAACCAAAACGCCAGTGTGAAAGTAGCCTTAGCTGCTCCCAGGCCACATGACATGCAGGAAGCAGCGAGAAGGTCGTGGTGCTACTACGAGCGCAGCTGCCTTCTCAAACAGCTGATCAGCGGGGGTCCTGGGTGTCGTATCCCTGCCAATCAGATGCTATCCAAATGATAAATCATCAGTAAGAAAAAGGTAAAAGAACCCCTTTAAATGGCAAAAGAATAGAGAATTGCACTAGTGATCCATTAACGCAAAAGACGCTATAGTTATCCATGGTAAGTACAGAGTTTTATAACAAACTGCTGCTGCTTTGAGTTAATTGGGAAACCCATTTGGCAATAATTACAGCTTGCAGTATGTAGAATATATTATTAGAGGGTTTTGTCAGACAACACAAATTTCAAAAAGAGTATTATGTATTTTGTTGTTTGACCAAAAATTTTCCACCGTTGGGTAACACATTTGATAGTTGGTACATTCATTTTTGAATACTGTCCCTATAAATGTTTCATTTGCCGTATAATGGTATTTTGAAGCTCTTTTTTTATTTTATCATCATATGTACCCTGCAATGGGACAACTTTATTTTGATAGGGGGAGGATGCTTGCCATCTAGTGGGGAAACTCCATAATCGAAAGAGAAAGAATATTAAAGCAAATTAAGATAAATGAGTGAATTATGTGACTGTCACTTTGCATAAGTGACCTTTCTTAGATTTTATTTAATTAACACTAGATAAATCATTGATAATATTATCTTCTGTTTATTTAGGTATTAATATGTAAATGATTACGAAGATTTTTTTATCCCATTATATTACGTAAAGGTCTACTTTTATATAACTCATAAAAATATTTCAATTTTCCCTGAAAGCATCTACATAAAAAGCTGAGTAACATGCATTGGATTACATATCTTGTATTGACCAGTGGAATACCTACCATGGAGGCAGCCCACGCAACTACTATGGGGTCTGGATGGGAGAAGGGCCTGGCGCTAAACTTCTTCCATTCCTTACTAAAATCTGCAGCATTTTCCAGTAGTCTCCATTAGGGAAAGCTCAGTTCATAGAGATTTTTACAGCTTACATTCAAGGGGTAGTGTCACTTCAGCAAGTGTCATTTATTATGTAGAGAAAGTTAATACAAGCCACTTACTAATGTATTGTGATTGTACATATTGCCTCCCTCGCTGGCTGGATTCATTTTTCCATCACATTATACACTGCTCTTTTCCATGGTTACGACCACCCTGCAAACCAGCATCAGTGGCTGTACTTGCACACCATAAGAAAAAGTGCCAGGTTGGGACCGTGGGAGCGCACATAGGCTGGTGCTTTTTGCTATAGTGTGCAAGCATGACCACCGCTTCTGAATTGAAGGATGGTTGTAACCATGGAAATGAGCAGTGTATAATGTGATGGAAAAATAAATCCAGCCAGCAAAGAAAGCAATATGGATAATAACAATACATTAGTAAGTGGTTTGTATTAACTTTCTCTACATAAAAAATGCTATTTGCTGAAGTAACACAACCCCTTTAAGTTCATGGGTAATTATTTTAATTTCTATTCACTCATCTCCATCTAGTGGTGACTGCAGACATCCAGCTTTATTATATATTATATGAAGGGAATCAAAAGATTTAGAGCTGTATTTTCAGTCAGCCCTAAATCCTCTCATTTCCTCTATTTAGTATATCATAAAATGGATGTCTGTAACTCTAGCAGTTGTTATCACTGGGGGTGATGCATTCAGCCATTTGTTTTGCCAGCAAACCAGCCCTTTACATGCTTATTAGTGCTGACTGAGCGAGCTTTGGATGATTCATCCGAAGTCGCTTCTTCAAAACTTCGGAATAATACTGTACGGAGATCCGTCTTCGTACAGCATTAGAATGTATGAACTCAGATGAGCCGAAGTAAGTTATAGACGAAGTCGCGTGTAAATTTCTTGAATAAGTTTGGTATTTGTTTTTTAAAGTGGAAAACCACTTTAAAAGTTAAAACCAAACTCGGCATTGGTTCCAACTAGTACTTTGGAACTGAAGCGGAGTTCAGTTTCAAGTTTTAAAGTGAACTACCGAAGTTATTCAACAAAGTCACACACGACTTTGCAAATAGCCTAATTCAGCTCATCGGATGAAGCATCTGAAGATCGCTTTGCTCAACATTAATGCTAATTCATGGCCAGGTGGATTCTTCTAGAGTAAGAGGCAGTCTGTGTTAATAGAAAGAATCATTAGTGGGGTACCTTATTCCTCTACAGCCTTAATAGAACATATGGAAAGACGTTTCTGTTACAATACCGACCCGTGCTCAGCACTGTCCTACTCCCTCAGAATCTGCTTACCCCCAGCTATTCACCCGCGTCAGTCCTGGCCACAGGCATCAGTATGATCTATTCAGGCCATGCCCTGCACTCCTCTGTGAACACCTCAAGGCCTGTCTCTAGAGCAGACATGTGCTTTCTGGCTCTTAAAGATTTTAGACCCAATTTTCTTCCCCAGGTGGAAAGTACCTAAGCTTTAGGTTCCCAGCTTGATAGTGTTTCAGTGAAGGTATGCTTATCTGTTTGTCTGCCTGTGCACTGACCTTCTGCCTGTTTATCGACCCTGATCGTCTACTGCCTGCCTTTACTGTAGCCTGACCACCATATTGAACCATTGCTGCCTGCTCTGACTTCAGACTAGTTTCATGGATACACACACACACACTCTGCCTGTCTATGAAGATCATCTGACCTCTTGATGTTTCGCATTGGTGCCTCTGACCCCTGTGGGTCAGCTGCCAATTCTACTGAGACTATTTCAGGAGGTAGCAGCCTGGCTGGTTCCCTGCAGTGGTCCAGATACCTGTATAGGAGTTAAAGGGTGAAAACAGCCCAAAGCCAAACTCGTTAGTTGGCACAGTGGGTCAACACCCACTACTCATTACAGTTGCTTTGCTTGGTCAACCCCTTTAATGAGCAGTGCATATAAGTTCTCTATGTTTGTGAAGTACCTGCACAAGCTGGGGAATGAATGTACATATAACTAGTTAGTGCTTGAATTCCCTTACCTTCACAGCTTCTCTGCCTGTAGCGTCATGTTTATAAAATGCACAAGTAAGTTACAGGCCCTGAAATCTCCTCTGAATAGTTAAGCTGAAATACAAGTACTGTATATTACAATAGGAGCAGCAAAGTTTCTGTACTCATTAAGACATAAGTGAACTTGTTCATCAGTGAATGTGGCTAAACAACTAAATGTATCACATTATCCTGAAAAATAACCTGGTGCTAATACCTAATCTATGTCGAAACATGTATTCATTCCACTAAGTGGTGATGAATTTGCTTATTCTATTGTAAATGAGTCAGTTCTTCTAAGCAGAACCATACTGCCACTGATTCATGCATCTATTAGAATACGTAAAGCTCAGATAAGAGCATGTTTTATTAACAGACCTTGAAACATTTCCTTGGTTTTTACATCAAGCAAAATAGTTGGCTTTCTCTGCTGTTTTCTTGAGGGTTAAATGGAAAATATTAGTTGTGCTAGTTGAGGATTGTGTTTTGACTTCAACACACTCCTTCCTAACTATGAGCTATAGATATATTTTGGAATAAAGTCACAGGCTAACTGATATATTATTGTAAATCGCTTTTATTATCTTCATTACAACTGAAGGCATACAAATGTACTGTTTTATTACATAGATAACAGGGGTAGAAATGTGCTAGCTAGAGATGAGCGAATCGAAGCTGACAAAGTGGAATTCGATACGAATTTCAGGTAAAATTCGATTCACAACAAATGCAAATTTCCTTGTACTTGGTGGTAATGAATTGCAATTTTTCCTAAAATGGTGGCTAAAATGGCGGCTACACGTGTGAGGATATGGGGCAAGGAACTCTGGGAAGGCAGGATAACCCATAAGGCCATGCATGCATCCAATCAGCAGCCAACCAGCCCTGTGATGTCATAGCACTATAAATATGGCGGCAATCTTGGATTCAGACATTTTCCACCATTCTGAGTGCAGGGACAGACATGAGAAGACGCTAGGGACAGCAATAGGAAAAACCTCATTGTGAAAAAAAAAAAACTGAAAAAATGATTTATAAGTGCAGGGAAAGGATAGGGAGGAATCATTTCACAGCATCTTAGTGCAGGGGGAGACGTCAGAAGGCGCTAGGGACAGTGCTAGAAAAGCGATTTACAAGTGCAGGGAAAGATTATTTGGGGATCCAAATACCATTATACAGCTCTGTCATTCCAGGAATTTGTTCATGTTATTGGGATGCAAGTGCTATGTTGAAAAGCTTTAGTGGCCTATTTCAGTACAAAAAGAAAAATATATACGCACTTCACTGTTGCAGTTATTTGTGGTGAAAGCATTTAGTGGCCAATTTCAGTACAAAAGAAAAAATGTATACGCACTTCAATGATGCAGTTATTTGTGGTGAAAGCATTTAGAGGCCTATTTCAGTACAAAAATAAATATGTACGCACTTCACTGTTGAACTTTTTTGTGGTGAAAGCATTTAGTGGCCTATTTCAGAACAAAAAGAAAACTATATCCGCATTCCACTGTTGCAGTTATTTGTGGTGAAAGCGATTAGTGGCCTATTTCAATACAGAAAGAAAGACATGTACGGACTTCACTGTTGCAGTTATTTGTGGTAAAAGTGTTTAGTGGCCTTTTTCAGTACAACCATAAAAATATATTCTCAGTTCACTTCTGCAGTTATATGTGTTAAAAGCGTTTAGTGGCTTATTTCAGTACAGAAAGAAAAATATAAGCGCAGTTCACTGTTGCAGTTATTTGTGGTAAAAACGTTTATTCCCTTATTTCAGTACAAACAGCAAAATATATACGAACTTCACTGTTGCAGTTATTTGTGGTGAAAGCGTTTAGTGGCTTATTTCAGTAGAAAATGAAAAATATATACAGACTTCACTGTTGCAGTTATTTGTGGTTAAAGCATTTAGTGGCCTATTTCAGTACAAAAAGAAAAATATATACGCACTTCTCTGTTGCAGTTATTTGTGGTGAAAGTGTTTAGTGGCTTATTTCAGTACAAAAAGAAAAATTTATACGCAGTTCACTGTTGCAGTTATTTGTGGTGAAAGTATTTAGTGGCCTATTTCAGTACAAAAAGAAAAATGTACATGCAGTTCACTGTTGCAGTTATTTGTGGTGAAAGTGTTTAGTGGCCTTTTTCAAAAATAAAAATATATTCACAGTTCATGGCTGCAGTTATTTGTGTTAAAAGCGTTTAGTTGCCTATTTCAGTACAGAAAGATAAATATATACACATTTCACTGTTGCAGTTATTTGGGGTGAAAGCATTTAGTGGCCTATTTCAGTACAAAAAGAAAAATATATACGGACTTCACTGTTGCAGTTATTTGTGGTGAAAGCATTTAGTGGCTTATTTCAGTAGAAAAAGAAAAATATATACAGACTTCACTGTTGCAGTTATTTGTGGTTAAAGCATTTAGTGGCCTATTTCAGTACAAAAAGAAAAATATATACGCACTTCTCTGTTGCAGTTATTTGTGGTGAAAGTGTTTAGTGGCCTATTTCAGTACAAAAAATATACATTTTTGTGGCTTTTAGGGGTGTTTTAATTTGCTTTCAATTTATTTAGTTCAGCTCAAAGTATGTCCGACAGAGAAGTTCCAGGCCATGCACAGAGGAGTGGCAGAGGCCTTAATGTTTCTGGCTCAGGCATAGGTCGCAGCAGAGGAAGGGGGCGTGGCAGCAGGAATCGCAGTGAGAGGCTTGAGTTCCCAATGTCATCTAGTGGTCGTGTCTTGACCAGCAACCCAGAGGTTTTTGATTGGTTAACTAGGTCATCCACTTCTTCCCAAGTGACATCAGACACCCCCAGCCAAGAGTCGGTGGGTTTGTCAGACTCAACCCTTAGTTGGCATGGCCCGGTAAAAGACCCCGTGCCCTAACCTGTCCTCAACCTGCCTCTGTCCTTTGCTGTTCCCTCAGCCATAGAAATATTGTATGCTGTGGGCTCAGCTCCGCTATACAGTGAGGATGAGCTACTAGAGGACAGTCAGCAGCTACTGCCCAGCCAAGATCTTGTGCAGACATCCGCCGCTTCCTCCAATGGGCGGGCAAGTAGTGATGAGGAGAGTGGCATGGAAGGTGATGTTGCGAGCGGTCTGGCTCCTGACCCAGAGACCGTTGAGGAGGACATCAGTGATCTGCAGACACTACTCGATGATTATGAAGTCAATCGCACTTGAGAGCCGGATGCCTGAAGGGCTTCATCATCATCAGGAGAAGAGGGAGGCAGCGGCTGAGCCAGCAAGGTGGTAGCATGGCTGGGAGTCAGCTGGGTGGCAGCAGTGGGAGGTCGGGAGCCAAACATGCCCGGGAAGAAGTGGTGCAGGGGTTCACCGAGGCAGCGGCAGTAGCAGTCAGTCAGTGACGACTGTTGGGGGGAAAATCACCTACTCTGCGGTGTGGCAGTATTTTGTTAAGCTGCCGGAGGAGGTGAACGTGGCCATATGTCGAATCTGTGGGCAGAAGGTGAAGCATGGCCAGGGTGCCAATGTTGGCACTACGACCCTATGGCAACATATGCAGTGTCTACATACAGTGGCCTGAGGGAACCGTGGCTCCGATGTGGTGGTCCAGCCTGCCGCAGCAACTACTGCATCACCCAGTGGCACGCACCCTGTTTCAGGAAGTCAAGGCTCCACCTCCTCAGCTAAAGGGAACTGTCTGTCATTCCCATCTTCTGCTGGTCCAGATGCTCCTGCTCTTCCTACTTTTCGTCAGTCATTCCGTCAGCAATCGATCACCGAGCGATTGCCAAGAGACAGCAGTGAGACAGCAGTACGTGTGCAATAATCCAACGGTGCAGAAGCTGAATGTGCTCCTGTCCAAGTTACTGGTCCTGCAGTGCCTCCTTTCCAAGTGGTGGACTCTGCACCTTTCAGAGAACTGATGGCCGAGCCGAGGTGGAGAGTCCCAAGCCACCAGGACTTTTTTTGGCCAAAAAGGCAGTACCAGCCCTGCACAAATATGCAGAACAGAAGGTGGGCCAGTCCTTGAGCCTGTCGGTGTCTGCGGTCAGGGACAATATGTTTTTTTACAGCCCACTGGGTGAATGTGGTTCCTGCACAGCCACACCAGCAACTTGGCCAGGTCACGCCACTTCTGCCTACACGTTGTCACACCGTTGGTCCTGCGACAATGTCTGCCTCTGCCTTCTCATCCTCCACCATGTCCTCAGCCTCCACTGCAGGGACAAGTCACAGTGCCTCTCCAGCATACCACATGAGTAGGGCAAGGCGATGTCTGACTGTCTTCAGAAGCATCTGGATCACATTGTCTAATGTGAATGGATGCCTATGACTCCGTAGTCACATATAATATTTGAATCCTCTCCCCATATGTGAACTACATATTAATATTGATTTACTTCTTCTTGGATTAAGACCTCATATGGGTAAGAATTCAGTAGGAAAATACTAAGACACCTATTGAAGATTTGTAATTTAGTCAACAACTTCAAGCCACACATGTCTTTTCTCTCTCCTCTTTTAGGTCTCATTAGGCTATCACTAGACTAGTTTTCTAGGGCCGTATCATAGGCTTTTCAGGTAAGTTCCACGGTTAGCTAGCCCCTGTCCCTCTCTTAGCCAGTCATTCAGGGGTTTCTTTCGCTGCAACCACGCACACCCCTCATCTTAAGTCACACGGTAATGGTTATCGGTGGTTTCTCCTGGTCTATGATGAGCACATGGTCTCTCTCCTTTTAGGCTCTACCGGCTTCTCCTTTTCTTTGCAGCTCCACCATGTCGCACCGATCCGACATTGATGACTTTGTCAGTCCCTGAGTCAGTAGCTTCTGACCAGGCTAGCCGTACGTCCTACAGAAGCTGGACCATCCCCAAACTAGTCTCAGAACTTAACAAGAGAGGGATTCCGCACTCGGCTTCAGCCAGGAAGGCCGAATTGTACCATCTGCTGTTACTTGATCCTGACGCTACGTCTTCAGAACAAGTGTCCTTGTCTGCCATACAGCTATCCTTGACTCAGTTGCATGCCACCATCAACAGCCTCTCAAGCTCCTTATCTGACGTCAACACCAGGTTACAGATGGTTGAAAATAGGGACCCATCCATCATTTCATCCGTTCCACCAGCTTCTCTACCATCAACTTCGCACTTCTCTCCCCAGGTAGGGTCCCCGCCACCCCCGCTGTTGCTCCCTCGTTCTTTGTTCCAGAAAACATCAGGAAAGACATTTTGGCAGGCAAAGATATCAACCTAGCTTCCATTCTTATCTCCACTCATGACACTGTTGAAAACAAGACGATTGTTTGTGGCGACGTTTCCGTCGTCCTCAAGTCCAGAGACGCCCGACTCAATAAAAAATTAACCATCCCAGAATTTGTATTAGCTTTCAGTTTGTACAGAGACATCATTTGCTCTGCTCACCCAGACAGACGGGAAGAACTAGATACCTACTTATACAGGGTAACAGAGTTGGGGTACAAATATGGAGGTCATGCATTTTATGATTACCACCGGTCCTTCTCTGCAAAAGCGGCTGCGACGCTCTCCTAGTTCCAGCACGTCACAAATTGGGCTTCTCTGGACACTGGAGCTCTTTTGCAGACATTTTTCAGGACTCCTAGCCCCCTCCTGCTCCGGTTGTCAGTCAGTCCACCATACCTCCGATTGGTGCCCTAACTCGAACGTTACCTCCCAGCCAAGGCAATTGGCTACTCTTCCCGCAGCACAGAGACCAGGCCCCTTGCTAGACAAATTAGGACGACCCATAACGTTTTGGGGGAAAAAAACAAATTTGTAACAACTACAATTCCACTTTTTGCAACTTCATGAAATGCAAAGCCTTTCATATTTGCGCCACTTGTTTCCGGGCCCACCCGCAATTCTCCAGTTCTCAAAGAACTAAAAGCTCCTGACTAACCGACATAGACGTGGATGCCTTACTCGTATTGCTTCAGGATCACCATGATCCCAACTTCGTTAGTTTTCTAAAGTCAGGGTTTCTGGGGGGTTTTCATATCGGCCTAGTCGCTCTGCCCCAAGTCACCTGGGAAAGTCCCAATTTAAGGTCGGCCTTGACGGATCGATCAGCCGTGGATTCGCTTTTAGAGGCCGAGCTGCTAAAAGGGTTCATCATCGGGCTCTTTTTCACAATCACCCTTCAGCATTTGGAGAGTCAGTCCCATCTGTCTGGTTGCTAAAAAAAATTCTAATAAAAAAAGATTGTTATACGATCTGTCGGCGCCTCATGGTTCCGCCATCGCCAGTCTCAACTCCCTCATTTCTTTCGGAGGAGTACTCAATGCAGTATTCTTCTCTGGATGAAGCAATTCAGTTAATTTTGCATGTAGGACCAGGAGCCTGGCTTTCCAAAGCGGACATCTCAGATGCTTTCAAATTACTACCAATTCATCCTCATCTCTGGCAGTTTTATGGAATCAAATGGAGGGACCTTTATTACTTCGCCACCCATCATTATCTAGATGATTCCTTACTGGTTGAGCACCCACTGCATGTTCCTGATAGTCTCCAAAACCTACTTTCCATTTTGTCAGCACCTCGCATCCCCGTGGTTCTTCAAAAGCGGAAGGCCCGGCCACCACAATCACATTTTTAGGTATAGTGTTAGACTCCAGCAGCATGGAGGCCAGGCTAACTGATGACAAATTAACCAGGCTCAAAGAAACCGTGTCCAAATATGTAGATTCTAGGACTTTATCAAAAGCCGAATTGCAATCATTATTAGGTTCATTTAACTTCGCCTCTAAGATCATGCATCCAAGGTAGATCTTTTATTTCCAGGCTACTGCAGTTACTTCTCACGGCCCCTGGCCAAGACTCCCTTGTCCATCTTGACCGCGAGGCCATTGCTGATCTAGCCATGTGGAAGGAATTCTTGTTCTGGCTGGAACGGCATTTCTTTGTTCGTTCCTCAATGGAATGATTCTTGTCCGGAAGTCTTCTCAGACGCGGCTGCATCCACTGGCTTCAGGGCAATATGCGGCAATCAATGGTTTGCCAGTCCATGGCTCCCTCAAATTGCCTTTCACCACGAGTGCTTCAGGTCATTGCTAGTGTTGAGCGAACAGTTCGAGAATAGTTCGGGTTCGTACCGAATTTTGGAGTGTCCGGGACCCGGACCCGAACCCGGACATTTTCAAAAAAGTTCGGGTTCGGGTTCGGTGTTCGTCGATTACTTCCCGCTTTCTGAAGGGCTGCAAAGCAGCCAATCAGCTAGCGTTTTACTTCTTGCCCTAAGAGCCCATCACAACCATGCCTACTAATGGCATGGCTGTGATTGGCCAAGTGCAGCATGTGACCCAGCCTCTATTTAAGCTGGAGTCACGTAGCGCCGCACGTCACACTGCTCTGATTAGTGTAGGGAGAGGACGCAGCTTCTGTCAGGGCGAGATTAGGCAGGTTAAAGTCAGCAACAGCACCTAATGAACGGATCAATTTACAGCTGAGAATCATTGAACTTCTGCTAGTTACTTGCTCGCTGGTTTTTAGGCTGCACAGAGCGTTTTTCTGTCACTTATTTTCTGGGTTGATCGGCGGCCATTTTGTGACTTGTGGTGCGCCAGAAGAAGCTGCCACCAAGTCCATCAATCCATCAATACTAGTTTTTTTTTTGCTATATCCTACATCAGGGGCTTGGCTGTGCTAATTGTCACCCCTAGAAACTCAGGAAAGAAATTTCTATATTTTATTAAGGGTTAAATACAATTGCCCAAATACCAATCCCCTAAATCTGGTGTTCCAGCTTTGGTTAGACAAGTATAATACTGTCTGCTGTCTGGCAAAGGATAGATTATTTTCTGGGGTTAAATTCAATTGCCAAAATAGCAATACCATAAATCAGTGGTTTCAGCTGTGGCTGGCAAAATAGAATAGTGTCCGAGGTAACGCACACACGTACAGACGCACGTACACGATTCTTGAATAGTTGTATTATCGCGATAATAAAACTAACAGTGTAAAGTTGACTGTATTGCTCTAAGTTATATTCGCGTACGAATGTAACTTCTATTACAGCACACCAATACTAAAACTGACTAAGAGACAGCTTTAAGTTCTATTCGAACGCGATTGCAACTTTGGAACTTAAAGTGGTGTACGATTTTAAAAGTTGAGTACTAAAAAGTTGGAATCGCAATGCAATTCTTATGTATTTGCTTAATCGCATTGCGATTACAACTTTGAGCTACCGATCACCATGGGAACGCCTCCTCCAGTAGAATGTACTGTCGGATGTGAGAATTAAGTTGAAATCGCAATGCGATTATTATATATCTGCTTAATCGCATTGCCGTTTCAACATAGCATTGCTAAATAATTCCATCCATATTCGTTAACTTACTAACTCAGTAAGTTAACGATATGGATGGAATTATTTAGCAATGCTAAGTTGAAATCGCAATGCGATTAAGCAAATATATAAGAATCGCATTGCGATTTCAACTTAATTCTCAGATCCGACAGTACATTCTACTGGAGGAGGCGTTCCCATGGTGATCGTTAGCTCAAAGTTGTAATCGCAATGCGTTTATTGCGGTATATTATCCCTCGGGGTGTCTCTTACAGCCTTTTTAGTGCCCAAAAGTTCGGGTCCCCATTGACTTCTATGGGGTTTGGGTTCGGGAGGAAGTTCGGGTTGAGTTCGGATCACGAACCCGGACATTTTCCGGAAGTTCGGCCGAACCTCTCGAACCCGAACATCCAGGTGTTCGCTCATCTCTAGTCATCGCCACTCCTGGAAGTTTACCCTGTAGTAGCGGCAGCTCAGGTGTGGGGCAGGTTTTGTGCCAACTTACTGGTAGCCTTGGTCACAGATAACCAGGTAGTGGTGGACATACTTACCAAAGGCAGATCCAGTTCACCCCGGGTCATGAGTTTTTTCCACAGGCTAACGTGGCTTTCACTTCAGCACAATTTCCACATCACTTGCAAACACATTCAGGGGGTCAGGAATGTGGCCGCAGACGCGCTATGCCGCTTCAACTTCGACCTTTTCTTTCAGGTAATGCTGGGAGCAGAAAAGGTCGGATTAGCTCCTCCAGCTTTCCAAACCCTGATAATGGATTAGGCAAACATATTTCAGAAGCCAAATCCTTAATCCGTAAGTCTTTAGCAGCCAACTCAGCTCGAAATTATCAGACAGGGTGGAACATTTTCAAACAATTCTCCTGTCGTCACCCGATAACCAATACCAACAAAATCACATACATTACGTTTTTTTTAGCCTACTGTCACAGGGAACTAAAGTTGTCCTACAACACTATCAGACTTTACCTGTCGGGCGTTCAATATCACTACATGGTCAAGCATCCTAGTAGCAAGTCATTTTTCAATTCCCAAATCATCAAAGCCACACTGAGGGGCATCAAGAAAAGTCGCCCAAAGGCTCCCGCAGCCAGACAGCCAGTTTCAGGGAAATTATTTAGGAAGTTAACCTCCTCCCTAGACGGGAAGCCTTTCAGGTCATTCAACAGCTCGGTCCTTAAGACAGCCCGTTACATAAGACAGCCCGTTTCTATGGTTTTTTAAGGCCCGGTGAATTCGCTAGCACCTCCCCCAGCCACGCAGGGCAGCTTAGAAGACAACTCGTCCGGGGCCATGGCCACTTTACTTTCGCTCTCACTAAATATAGGATGTCCAAGGTCGGGCCACCAGTCAGGATTGAGTATTTTCGGACCTTCAACGAATGGTGCCCGGTAAAAGTCCTCAACAAATTGCTGCGCTTGCTAGGCAACCGAGCGCCAGACACCCCAGTCAGGCCACTTTCCTCAGCTCAATTCATCAAACACATCCGCATCCTCACTAAGGGTCTAGGTTACAATCCCAATACTATTACCGGGCATTCTTTCCGTATCGGAGCCGCTTCCGCAGCATCCAAGCACGGAGTCTCCGGTCACATCATCCGCAAGATTGTGCGCTGGCAGTCATCCTGCTTCAATCGCTACATTCTCCACCCGCAGTCCGAAATTGCTAAAGCCTTCTCCAATTTGGTGTTGTAAACCATATTGTAATAACATTATTTTCATTCCTATTTGACAGTCAACCATAGCCCGGACCACAAATTCAGCAGGCTGGTTCCTAGCCTGCATTTGTGGGAGGGGCGTAGGCTTTATAACGCCCCACCCACCTTCCATTTCTTTTAAAGCTCGCATCAGGATATGCCCCCTTTTTAGCACATTCTGTTGCACCTGCAAGCCGGTGTCACATGGTCTGTTGTAGGTGTAGCTTGCGGCCTCATTTGTTCCCCATTGCATTGTTGGTCCTGCAATGCAGGTGAGTGGGAGGGGGCTGTAGGCTGCTTAATACCTGTTCAGACCTTGTTCACACACCATAGGTAGTCTAGTGGTAGGACCCCATGTCATGCTGAGATACCGTGAAGTGGTGCTTAAAGGGGCTCCGATATGTTCCTGATTGGAAATATTGGCGAATCTCTCAGCTTTTAACACCAGAGTGAGGGATTAGCCAGTGTTGTCAGTTGCTTATCCATGTGGTGCATCTTTTTTCTGTGAGTTATGTGTTTATATTTTTTCATCCGCACATGTTTTATTTTGTGCAGGATGTTTGTGTGGTGCTTGTGGTTCGCGCCGGTATCCTCCATTGTATGCAATTTTTGCTGGGGATAGCCGTTCGCTGCGAACCACATGCGGAGGAACTGCCCCCCCAGTTAGAAACACGCCACAGTGTTTGGGGTTTGGAGCAGTCCCACCCATTTAGGCCACGTTAATTTCTGTGATTCTTGTTTTATATGTATTGAATGTGCCATTGCATATGGCTGGTAAACATTCTGTTGCACCTGGAAGCCGGTGTCACATGGTCTGTTGTAGGTGTAGCTTGCGGCCTCATTTGTTCCCCATTGCATTGTTGGTCCTGCAATGCAGGTGAGTGGGAGGGGCTGTAGGCTGCTTAATACCTGTTCAGACCTTGTTCACACACCATAGGTAGTCTAGTGGTAGGACCCCATGTCATGCTGAGATACCGTGAAGTGGTGCTTAAAGGGGCTCCGATATGTTCCTGATTGGAAATATTGGCGAATCTCTCAGCTTTTAACACCAGAGTGAGGGATTAGCCAGTGTTGTCAGTTGCTTATCCATGTGGTGCATCTTTTTTCTGTGAGTTATGTGTTTATATATTTTCATCCGCACATGTTTTATTTTGTGCAGGATGTTTGTGTGGTGCTTGTGGTTCGCGCCGGTATCCTCCATTGTATGCAATTTTTGCTGGGGATAGCCGTTCGCTGCGAACCACATGCGGAGGAACTGCCCCCAGTTAGAAACACGCCACAGTGTTTGGGGTTTGGAGCAGTCCCACCCATTTAGGCCACGTTTATTTCTGTGATTCTTGTTTTATATGTATTGAATGTGCCATTGCATATGGCTGGTAAACATTCTGTTGCACCTGGAAGCCGGTGTCACATGGTCTGTTGTAGGTGTAGCTTGCGGCCTCATTTGTTCCCCATTGCATTGTTGGTCCTGCAATGCAGGTGAGTGGGAGGGGCTGTAGGCTGCTTAATACCTGTTCAGACCTTGTTCACACACCATAGGTAGTCTAGTGGTAGGACCCCATGTCATGCTGAGATACCGTGAAGTGGTGCTTAAAGGGGCTCCGATATGTTCCTGATTGGAAATATTGGCGAATCTCTCAGCTTTTAACACCAGAGTGAGGGATTAGCCAGTGTTGTCAGTTGCTTATCCATGTGGTGCATCTTTTTTCTGTGAGTTATGTGTTTATATACTTTCATCCGCATATGTTTTATTTTGTGTAGGATGTTTGTGTGGTGCTTGTGGTTCGCGCCGGTATCCTCCATTGTATGCAATTTTTGCTGGGGATAGCCGTTCGCTGCGAACCACATGCTGGAGGAACTGCCCCCAGTTAGAAACACGCCACAGTGTTTGGGGTTTGGAGCAGTCCCACCCATTTAGGCCACGTTTATTTCTGTGATTCTTGTTTAATATGTATTGAATGTGCCATTGCATATGGCTGGTAAACATTCTGTTGCACCTGGAAGCCGGTGTCACATGGTCTGTTGTAGGTGTAGCTTGCGGCCTCATTTGTTCCCCATTGCATTGTTGGTCCTGCAATGCAGGTGAGTGGGAGGGGGCTGTAGGCTGCTTAATACCTGTTCAGACCTTGTTCACACACCATAGGTAGTCTAGTGGTAGGACCCCATGTCATGCTGAGATACCGTGAAGTGGTGCTTAAAGGGGCTCCGATATGTTCCTGATTGGAAATATTGGCGAATCTCTCAGCTTTTAACACCAGAGTGAGGGATTAGCCAGTGTTGTCAGTTGCTTATCCATGTGGTGCATCTTTTTTCTGTGAGTTATCCCTTTTTAGCATACCCTCGTCCGTGGCTAAAGGCACACCACTAGCCAAATTTAGGGTCAGGTAGGTTAACCCTCCTTCTAGCTTCAGTCAACCGTAGCCAGGACCACAAATATAATATATATAAATATATATATATATATATATATATATATATTGTGGTCATGCAGTTGGAAAACTGGTGGAAGGAAGGTATATTTCACCCAGATTTCTTACCTGGGTGAAGTAAGTGTAGTCCAGGAAGTGCTCTGGCCTGTACAAACTTAGCTGTTTAGGCAGGATTCTTTCTGGACATATGTGGGGCCTGAATTATGCGGAACGGTTGTTAAGGTTGGTAGAGGGAGCAACCGTTCCCTTCCTTCCAGGCCAGTTTGTTGGTATGCTCTGAAACACCTGAATGCAGTTAACCTTGTTGGTTTGCTATATACAGGGTTCTGTTGCTCACTTGCAGAGAGGCCTGCAAGGACAGCACAGGGTGCTATGAACACTGAGGACCAGTGAGCAAACTACATGCTGTGTGAACATCAGCCTACAACTGTAGCCTAGGTGAGGCAAACTCTTTGTGTTATTAGTTAGTCCCAGACGGGAAGGCTTTTGTTTTTGTGATTTGTTACTGCAATACTCAAAATCCTGGGTTCCACTAAAAAGCATGTATTGATGTAAACCTCCTGAATACGGACCCTAATAAAAGTGACGTGAACTTTATGTCATCTGTGCCTCCGAGAGTGTCCATAACTGTACGCTACCTCCCAACCCCCCTGCAGGCCTACAATACATACATAAAGCTGAGTGTATGTGTGTGTGTGTATGTCCTCTAAAGGAATCCGTACCGTCGCATTTACAATCACGAAATTTGGCACACTGGTACATCAGGTGTCCGGGAAGGTTTTAGACCGGGTCTCAGCTCTATAGCATGTACTGTTCCTGAGATATAAAAAAAAATGCATTAGCCAATAGAAGGCTGGTCACATGACCCTTATCAGCCAACAGAAGCTAGCACATAGTCTCCACATACACACAGTTTTACATCAGGTTTCAAAAACAACCCAGCCATTTTTCTTCACTGCTCTAGGTCATCTTTAAAGGAAATCTGTCACCAAGATAATCGCTATTAAAGTAAAACCATAGCCTAATAGCAATTAGTACCATAGGCGTGCACACGGGGTGTGCCGGGTGTGCCTGGGCACACCCTAATAGGTTTGTCACCCCCGTGCTCACTGCAGTGTCTCCCTCCCGCTGATTTCCCTGTGGCTCTGTGTCTGTTATGCTGGCCGCGGCCACCGCACTGTTAATTAATTTACATTACAATACACTACCCTGGGCTGCGGGTGGCTGCCGGCTAGTAATATTAACATAGGGGGACGGAGCCTGACTCCCGGACCCAGCGGAGGCAGAGAGAGAGAGGGTGCCGTGTGGCGCAGGCTGACGTCACGTCACGCTGCGTGCCCTGCGCGCCTTTTGATGTGAGTGCCTAGCTGGATGGATTGGTCCGGTCCAGTATCCGTCTGAAGAATTCTGGTGGTGTGGTGCCACTGCCCAGCTGCTCCAGTGACCAATCTGGGACCATACAGCAGCAGTGTGTTTTGTTTAAATAAAAAAAAGTATGTATACCAGCCCAGACTCCAGTAGCAAACATTAAAAACGCATATAAAAAAGAAGTATGACATTGACTGTATGTCTACCCCCCTCTATGACTGTCCCACAGTGCTACCCCTCTGGCTCTGTTGTCCCGTCCCTGTAACAGTATTACCCTGATTTATACCCCTCAGTTTAGTCAGTTATATAATATATGATTATCTGAGCCTTCTGAGGGGTATCAGGGAATTATACAGGGGGCAGGGGGCATATAACTATGGAGGGCTATACCATCATGTAATATAACTGTGGATGGCTATGCTAATATCAGACATTATACAGGGGTAATAACTAATATATTACTCCTAGCCCCTGTATTATGTCCCTGATAGCCCTCCTCAGTTACCCCTGTATAATGTACCTTGATACCCCTCAGTTTAGTTATATAATATAACTGAGGGGTATTGTGGTAAATTGTACAGGGTGGGGTAATATAACAAGGGGTATCAGGCAAGTCGCAGTGTCATCTACAGATCCCCCATGACAGTGTCATCCACAGATCCCCCATAACAGTGTCATCCACAGATCCCCCATAACAGTGTCATCCACAGATCCCCCATAACAGTGTATCATCCACATACCCCGCATAACAGTGTGTCATCCACAGATCCCCCATAACAGTGTGTCATCCACAGATCCCCCCGTAACAGTGTCATCCACAGATCCCCCATAACAGTGTCATCCACAGATCCCCCATAACAATGTGTCATCCACAGATCCCCTATAGCAGTGCGCCTGCGCACTGAGGAGAGACTGAAAGGAGGGGAAGATCCACGGAAGAAAGCAGAGGACAGCACAGCAGACGACTGAATAGCTTCTTTTGTAAGTAAATTGTTTTATTAGAGTGCTGAAACTGCTTTAAACTCTAAAGAAAAGTTTTCGAGAGTGTTTCTCTCTTTCTCAGGTCTGAAGCAATACCGAGGAAGAAAGGAAAACTCTTGAAAGCTTGTCTTTTAAGTATTAGGTTAGTATAATAAAATGGTATCCCTGCATACCACAATACTCTCGTATTTTGTAATCTTATTTATATATACTGTGGGGAGTCGCTCTGGTAGATAGCAGTGCGGGTGCAGTATAGAGGCAAAACAGGGAGTCCAGATAGTGCAATAAACAGTGTTTTATTCACACTTGCACAAAATAAAACAGTCTCTTGGTGTTAATTCACACACATAAGAAATCAAGCGGAAAAACAAGACAGTCCAAAACAGGCTCCAGTCACCTGGGAGGTTTTTAGATGCAGGTTCACACCTGGCTGTCAGTCCAGCCGTAAGACAAGCGACGTCAGGCTTCCAGGCCGTCTGCACTCCTCCTTGCTGGGCTCTTGCTTCCTGCCCAGAGAACTTCCAAACTGAAATGAATCCCCAGCCTAACAGCAGCACCAGGATAATCACCTCCTCCACACCCAGCTGCTGGCTGTGTTATAAAGGCCCGGGAAAACCCGGCCTGGACCGTGGGGAGTAGGCACCCACCCAACTCTTTGCCTACTCCCAGTAAGAGCCGGCCCGGATTGGCTTTGCAGCCAAACTAAATAGCAAGGTGTCAAGCAGCACTAGCTGCTGCTGACACACCAAAAATCCGGCTCTTACCTCACCGAGGCCAGGAACCTCGGTGACACGTACCTCCCGTCGACCACAGTACCTTGCACCTTACCACATACCCCCCTTTGTTCAACCCTGAGGGGTGAACACATGTGAGGCAGTGGACGCGGGACAGGGCATCTGCGTTACCCTGCAAGCGGCCTGCCCTGTGTTCCACGGAGAACTTGAAGTTCTGTAGGGATAGGAACCACCTGGTGACCCGAGCATTCCTCTCCTTGGCCTGGCTTATCCACTTGAGAGGGGAATGGTCGGTCACCAGACGGAACCTCCTCCCTAACAGGTAGTAGCGGAGAGATTCGAGTGCCCACTTGATAGCCAGGCACTCCCTCTCCACTATGCTATACCTGGTCTCGGCGGGACTGAGCTTACGGCTCAGGAAGACAACGGGATGTTCTTGCCCGCTGACCTCCTGAGACAGTACAACACCGAGGCCTACCTCCGAGGCGTCGGTCTGTACGACGAACTCCCTGTTGAAGTCGGGTGTCACCAAAACCGGGGACCCACACAGGGCCCACTTCAACGCGGAGAAAGCCTCCTTCGCCTTCTCACTCCAGCTAACCTTCCCAGACTTTCGCCCCTTCAACAGGTCTGTCAATGGCGCTGCTATTGTGGCAAAGTGGGGCACAAACCGCATGTAGTACCCTACAATTCCCAGGAAGGACTTTACCTGCCTGGTAGTGACCGGTCGGGGCCAATTACGTATGGCCTCTACCTTAGTTACCTGCGGCTTGATGACTCCCCGCCCAATAACATATCCCAGATATTTGGTCTCTTCCAACCCAATCGCACACTTCTTTGGATTGTCCAGCTTTCCTCAGGGCATCCACTACCGCCTGCACTTTGGGCAAATGGCTTTCCCAGTCGGTGCTGTGGATGATTACATCATCTAAGTAGGCCGAGCGTACCGACGGTGCGGTCGCAGCACAACGTCCATTAACCTTTGGAAGGTGGCGGGGGTGCCATGCAGGCCAAAGGGTAACACCTTGTAATGATACAGGCCCTGCGAGGTAACAAAGCGGTTTTCCTTGGCCGCCTCCGTTAAGGGTACTTGCCAGTATCCTTTAGTGAGGTCTAGCACAGAAAAATAACGGGCTTGCCCTAAATTTTCAACAAGCTCGTCTACCCGGGGCATGGGATACGCATCAAACTTGGACACTTCATTTAACTTGCGAAAATCGTTGCAGAACCGCAACGTCCCATCCGGCTTGGGTATTAGAACTATGGGACTTGCCCACTCACTTTTCGACTCCTCAATGACATCGAGCTTCAACATTAATTGCACTTCCTCCGCGATGGCCCGTCGCCGAGCCTCAGGTACCCGGTATGGTTTTAACCGGATCTTGGCCTGAGGCTCAGTGGCGATGTCATGTTGGATGAGAGACGTGCGGCCAGGAGGTCGAGAACACATCCGTGTTCCGACTGATGAACTCCTGACTTCCTGAACTTGTTTGGAAGACAGGCTGTCTGCAATTTTACCGTGGCTACCGCTTCGCAGGCCTCGAACTGTGGGGCTGGACCCTTCTCACCCAGAAGCCCTGGCCGGGGGCTGTTGTCGTCGGTCATGTTCCTATCCTTCCACGGCTTTAGTAAATTCACGTGGTACACCTGCTCCGGCTTGCGCCACCCTGGCTGGTGTACCTTGTAATTTACTTCCCCTACCTTCTCGATCACCTCATAGGGGCCCTGCCACCTAGCTAGGAACTTGCTGTCAAGGGTGGGTACCAGAACCAAAACCCGATCTCCTGGATTGAAGTCCCGTACCCGAGCCTGACGATTATACACCCTACTCTGGGCTTGTTGCTCTGCCTCCATATGCTCCCGGACCAGCGGCAACACCCGTTCCATCCGTTCCTGCATCTGGGTGACATACTCAATGACACTTTTGTGGGGGACAGGCTGTTGTTCCCACGCTTCCTTGGCGATATCCAACAGGCCCCGAGGGTGTCTGCCATAAAGCAGTTCGAAGGGCGAGAACCCAGTAGAGGCCTGGGGCACCTTTCGCACTGCGAACATGAGATAGGGCAGAAGCAGGTCCCAGTCCTTCCCATCTCTAGACACCACCCTTTTTAACATATTTTTGAGAGTTTGGTTAAACCTTTCGACAAGACCGTCCGTTTGCGGATGGTAAACGGACGTCCGCAATTGCTTTATACGCAATAATTTACACAGTTCCCTCATAACTTTGGACATAAAAGGGGTCCCTTGGTCTGTCAGAACCTCTTTTGGCAGGCCCACACGGGAAAACATTTCCATTAACTCTTTGGCAATGAGCTTAGCTGAGGTATGTCGCAGAGGCACCGCCTCCGGATACCGAGTGGCATAGTCGAGAACTACCAGAATGTGTTGGTGGCCCCTGGCAGACTTTAGTACAGGCCCAATTGGATCCATAGCGATTCGCTCAAACGGGACCTCAATAATTGGAAGAGGTACCAGAGGACTACGGAAATGTGGCTGGGGGCTAGTTATCTGACAGGTGGGACAGGACTTACAATAATTTTCTACCTCCTTGAACACACTGGGCCAATAAAACCGCTGCAGTATGCGGTCCTGCGTTTTCTGCCACCCCAGGTGTCCCCCAAGAACATGTTAGTGGGCAAGCTCCATGACCAGCTTGCGATACGCTGTGGGCACCACCAACTGTTCAACAGGCTCACCTCGGATTTGGTTCACCCGATACAACATATCCTGAAGAACAATGAATCGCGGAAACATTAATTCAGCCCCAGGTTTCTGGGGTTTACCATCAATTATTACGACACTTTCCCAGGCCCTGGTTAGGGTTTGATCCCGGTGTTGTGCAGTCCCAAAATTTTCCCCGGAGACATTGAGGTCTGCCAACTCAGGTCCCGGTGGCAAGTCCTCCGTGTCTCCCACCATTACACTCAGTGGGGTTGTCTCCCCCTCTACCGCTGGAGCAGTGGTCACCCCTACCGCTGGCCCTTCAGACTCGGGCTCCCAAGGTTCTGGCCTTCCAGTGGTATCAGGCCACTCTCCTAGGGTTACTCCTGTCTCGGGTCCATCAGACAGTTTTATCGCCGGCCACAGTGCCGGGAAACCTGGGAAGTCCCTCCCAAGTATCAGTTCATGTGGGAGTTTAGTAGTGACAGCCACCTCGTGGGTCCACTTACCAGCCGCTGTGGACAAAGTCACTAGTGCAGTGGGGTAGTCTTTTAGGTCTCCGTGGATGCACAGGACCCCGATTTTACGGCCGGTATACTCCGCCGGCCGTACCAGGGCAGCCCTTACCAGGGAGACTAGACTCCCGGAGTCCAGCAGGGCCACCGCCAGAGAATCTCCCACCTCTACCTGACACAGGTGGTTATTGTCCTGCACCTCACGGGTGCCAGTTGCGCACAGCTTCCGTGCATACAGGGAGTGGCGCCCCCCGTAGTTCACATCCATCGGCTCATCCCGATGCGGACAGTCGGCCCTGATGTGGCCTGGCTCCTGACACCTCCAGCATACCACGGATCCGCAGGGATCCGCAGGGGGTACATTCCGTGCAGGCCTCTCTGTCGCCGGACGGCGGAACTGGGGCGGAGGCCTCCGGGGTTTGACTGACCCCTTCCCAGCAAGACTCCCCTGCAGGTTTCTGGTGGCCTCGTAACGCTCCACCAGGTCGACCATCTCCAGGGCATTAGTGGGGGATACCTGGCCAATCCAGTGCTGAAGGGGGTAAGGCAGGGCCCTCCAGAACATGTCGGCCAGCAGACGGTCCATCATAGCAGTCGGACTTAGAACATCAGGCTGCAGCCACTTTTGCAACCTGTGCAGCAACTCATAGTACTGCGGCCTGACGGGTTCAGCCGTTTTAAAGTCCCACTGGTGGACCCGCTGAGCCCGGACCAACACGTTTACCCCCAGTCTGGCCAGGATCTCCCCCTTCACCGTGGGATAATCAGCAGCCTGGTCATCTGCTAAGTCAAAAATACTTGCTGGGGTCCAGACGCCAGGAACGGAGCGGCGACCTCCGCCCACTGTTCTCGGGGTAATTTCTCCCTCACGGCCACCTTCTCGAACACCGCCAGATAGGTCTCCACATCATCCGAGGGGTCATCTTAGGGATCGCTGCACGGACAGCTTTCCGGGCATCGTGGGCGTGGTGGGATGCTCCTGCAGCTTGTAACGCCATCACGTGCTGTAGCAGTAGCTGGTTGGTCTCCCGCTGCTGCACGTTAGCCTCTATGAGAGCTTTCACAGCCGCCTCCATTTTGTCAGGGAACACAGGCTGCAACTTTGCCGGCCGAATATAGGACATCCAGTCGTGCCCAGCAAAAACAAACTTCGGCGTTCACGCCAGCCTCACTGCGCATGCCCGCATCCGACACCAAATGTGGGGAGTCGCTCTGGTAGATAGCAGTGCGGGTGCAGTATAGAGGCAAAACAGGGAGTCCAGATAGTGCAATAAACAGTGTTTTATTCACACTTGCACAAAATAAAACAGTCTCTTGGTGTTAATTCACACACATAAGAAATCAAGCGGAAAAACAAGACAGTCCAAAACAGGCTCCAGTCACCTGGGAGGTTTTTAGATGCAGGTTCACACCTGGCTGTCAGTCCAGCCGTAAGACAAGCGACGTCAGGCTTCCAGGCCGTCTGCACTCCTCCTTGCTGGGCTCTTGCTTCCTGCCCAGAGAACTTCCAAACTGAAATGAATCCCCAGCCTAACAGCAGCACCAGGATAATCACCTCCTCCACACCCAGCTGCTGGCTGTGTTATAAAGGCCCGGGAAAACCCGGCCTGGACCGTGGGGAGTAGGCACCCACCCAACTCTTTGCCTACTCCCAGTAAGAGCCGGCCCGGATTGGCTTTGCAGCCAAACTAAATAGCAAGGTGTCAAGCAGCACTAGCTGCTGCTGACACACCAAAAATCCGGCTCTTACCTCACCGAGGCCAGGAACCTCGGTGACACGTACCTCCCGTCGACCACAGTACCTTGCACCTTACCACAATACTTTTTTTTCTTTTTTTTTTCAGTAGTACGATTAAGTGGTGAAAATGATTAGTGCCCCCCCCCCATTTTTGACTGTGGTATCTTATGTGCCCCCCCTATATATTGTTCCTAGAGTCGCTACTGAGAGTGTATTTGTGTATATATATGTGTGTGTTTGTATATAATATATATATACATACGTGCGCGGCATGTGTGTTTGTGCTTTAGGGTGCACACCCTAATGCAATATGCTGCGCATGCCTATGCTTAGTACCCTTTTTCCAGATGTGCCTTTCTTCCAGCAATAGATTTTTTTTATCCTATAAAAATCCAGTTTGGATTGCAAATGAGTAAGTAAGGTGCCCAGAGGGGCATCATTCTTGCATGAAGGAGCCCAGGCACGCCTCCTGCCACAATGTGTCCACCCACCCCTCCTTCATGCCATTCAAGCCATAACTTTGCCCCCCTTTTCCCTGCTCCCAGCATGAGGGTGGGTTTGGGCACTAGCAGGAGGCGTGCCTGGGTTACTTTCTGACAGAGTGACGCCCCTCTGGGCACCTTACTGGCTCATTTGCATACCAAATATACTGGATTTTCAGAAGATAGAAAACATCTATTGCTGAAACAAAGGCACATCTGGAAATAAGGTACTAATGCTATTAGGCTATGACTTTACTTCAATAGAAATTATCCTAGGAGCAGGGCGCTCTGGATGACACTGTTAAGTGTGCGGAGTGCTGTGGAGGTCGCAGTTCAGGAGGCAGGAGGGTGGCATTAATGGCCAACCTCAAAAGACTGACTTAAAAACCCTGCCTCCAGGCCCCACTAAGCCACGCCCCTGTCCTGGTTAGGTCACGCCTCCTCCGAGTCCGCAGCAGACAGGGATTGAAAAAATTAAGGTAAAAATTTACTTCTGTCAGCTGCAGGGGTGGGAGGGAGTGGATTTCTCCCTGCAGCTCACGCTCAGACAGCAAAGTGCTGCTGTCTGAGAGTAAGCTGTTCAAAAGGACATCCCTGTGTCCATTAAGGCCCTGTGCAGGACAGAGGACAGGGAGTCTTAAAGACACCCCGCCCTCTGTAGAAGTCACTGATAAGAGGGCGGGGTGTTGTGGAGGTCATTTTTTAAGGGAATGGAGCTCTGTGGAGGTCACTGTTACGGGAGAAGGTTATTGTGTAAATCACTGTTAAGGAGACAGGGTACTGTGGAGGTCACTAATAAAGGGGCCGCCACTCTGGAGGTCACTGTTAAAGGGGAATGCGCTGTGGATGTTACTGTTAAGGGAGCAGGCCGCTGTGGAGGCCACTGTTAAAGGAGGAGGGACTGTGGAGGCCACTATTAAAGAGGCAGTGGGGTACTGTGAGGTCACTGTTAAGACAGCGGGGTCCTGTGGCAGTCACTGTTAAAGGAGCAGTCGCTGTGGAGGTCTCTGTTAAGGGGGCAGGGAATGGTGGAGGTCACAGTTAAGGGGACCTATGGTCAGTGTTAAGGGGCGGGTGCTGTACAGGTCACTGTTAAGGGGGAGGCCACTGTGGAGGTCAATGTTAAGGGGGTGGGGTGCTGTGTAACTCGCTGTTGAAGGGGCTGGCTGCTGTGATGGTCAAAGTTAAGGGGGTGGGCTACTGTGGAAGTTCCATTATAAGGAGATGCAGCATAGGGGGGTTAGTGTTAAGGGGTGGGGGGCTGTAGAGGTCACTGTTAAGGGGTAGGGGTACTGTAGATGTCACTGATATAGTGGATACTGTCGATATCTTTTAACGACACACACAAACATTAAATGAAATAGAAGAAATATACCCGTGTGAAGCCGGGTCCTTCAGCTAGTATATATTTAAAAAAATCCTAAAATCGTGCAGTTTTCACTCTAAGCCTAATCATTTGCTGACAATTCCTGTTCAGTACATATCACATATCAGTAATTATCTTATTATCATTACAGGCAGGTTTATAATGTGTAGTAGATCATAACAAGGTACTCATCCGGGAGTAAAAAATCTTCTTGCTTTATTGCATAAACATGGACATGAACATCTAGGCGATGGCCATTTACATGCAGGTTTACTATAAAAGATAAACTCTCTGTATAGATAACACAGAATCCACCAGTCACAATAGGTGATGTCACACTATTTCTACTTCCCTCCCTACACAATAAACCTTGCACAGGTCACAGAATACTCCCCCTTAGAAATCAATGAACAGCTAATTTCCATTCTGTCTATGGACCCTTATGGCTGCTATAAAATGTATCTCTAAATACAGTTAATAGAAGCTCATGCAAGATGACAGCCCCATAATCATATGCAAGAAAATTAACCCCTTCACTACTGAGCCACTTTTCACCTTAAATCTCAGGCTGATTTTTTCAAATCTGACACTTTATGTGGTAATAAATCTAAAATACTTTTACTTATCCAGGCCATTCTGAGACTGTTTTCTCATCATATATTGTACTTCATGACAGTCGCAAAATTGAGTCAGAATTTTTTCATTTTTATTTATAAAAACTACCAAATTTACCAAAAATTTTGAAAAAAGAGCAAATTTGCAAATTTACATTTGTGGTCAGGGCTACGGACACGAAAGCCGTAGAGCCCTAGTGGGATAAACACCGAGACCCACCGTAACTGCAATATGCATCTTACCTAACTAAATGGCTGGTGGTGTGGCGGTAGCCATGTCCGTGGGTAGGCCTATAAAAGGGGGGCATACCCTGTAGAAGTGAAAATAGAAAGGGAGGGAGGGTGGGCAACTGAGAAAACACCCGCCCCTGGGTGGGGCTGTGCCTGGTTTAAGTAGAGCCTCCGCCCCTCCCACAAATGTAGCCTAATCAGACTGCCATACTTGTGGTCAGGGCTACGGACACGAAAGCCGTAGAGCCCTAGTGGGATAAACACCGAGACCCACCGTAACTGCAATACGCATCTTACCTAACTAAATGGCTGGTGGTGTGCCGGTAGCCATGTCCGTGGGTAGGCCTATAAAAAGGGGGCAAAAACCAGACATGTAGGGTTAAAAGAGACTTGAATGGCCTGTACAAAGAAACCCCTGATCCAAACTGCGAAGCCATATCTCCCACGAGAGTTCGGGTACATAAGTCAACCATAACGATGCCTGCATCCATCCTGCGGATAGAGCCAGGACAGAATGCTGAATGTCGCAGATTCTGCCCCAATGCACGAGGGAGGATCTGGGAAACGCATCAGAAGGAAGCGTGGACGATACTAACTAAACCTGAAGACTTGGTTGTGTTGCGAGCACTGACAAATTCCCCCTAGCCTTATAAGACCGGAGAACTGAGAGCCTAACTGTCTGGACTATGCAAAGAAGGGCCCGAAGAATACCATGTAGGCCAAGAGAGGATGTAAAGCAATAAGCTAAGAACGTAGTATATGGAATCCTGGCGATGCCCTCACGCGAGTGAAGGAGTGCGATTGCAGTAAGCTGCTGGCGATTTAGTTCGCAGACCTGGCTGATTGAAAAGGTAACCGGCATGGTAATACAAATGACAAATATGAGGGGTAAACAAGAAAATAACTAAAAGGTGACCTAAAGAAAGTACGGGCGGGATTACAACATGGGCCTGACCGATGTGATATGCGATACTAAAAAAAAAAAAAAAAACTATATTTCCTGAAAAAACCTGACAGGAGAATATCGTGAACATGAGACCAGACCAACGTGGCCGGTGACACCTAATGACGAGTGTCATTTGGTACGAGAACCTGAAGGTAGGTGGCCGATGACACCAATGACTTGAACTCCGGAAATTGAAGTCTGGTCCTGGGGGGGGAGGAGCATCGCCAAACAGGGGATCTGTCGACCAGGCAGGAGTTTGTGAGCTGGCCACATTGATTATTGAACGTGAAGAAAAACATAAGCGGGCAACCAACTATGGTGATTGAAAACGTAGGAGGAAGAATGCAACAAGTACAGACAATAGGTTTAAAACAGAAGCCCAAGTGTGGCATAAATAATTGTATGTGGATGATTGGAATGTAATGGGCTAAGGACGTTGAGTTAGAGAACAAGGGCCTAACAAAATGAACAAGAGCTAAGACACCCGGGGGTGGCCCACGCTCCAATGACAAAAACGATACGTTGTATTGGGCAGCAGTGGCGCCACCGCCCATCCTATATGTACCATGATTAAGTCTATTAGTATGGTTGTGGAATCAGCTTCCTGTTCTGCCGAGCATAGCAAATGACCTACCATGATCCCTGCCAAGCACTAAATTGTCCGCAGAGAGAACAGAATGGTAACAAGGAGTGACCAGCAAAGAAAGCAATGCAGAAATGAGGAGCAAACGGAAAGCATCCATGCGGCACCCAAAGTCCGCCAGAAGAAGCAGTGTTGTAAAGAAGCATGTCCAGAAGAGGGACAGTGTAGTAAAGACTAAACCCGGAGAGTAAGCATACCCGACTATCCGGTGAAGGTAGCCGTGCAGTAAAGATTCTCCAGCCGAGGGAGCAGTACAAAATGGTGAATAATAAATTATGTTTGCCGAGGGACTAGAAGAACAGGAGAGCGCAATGCAAAGGACTGCCTGGTGCCATGGAGCCGAAGCAGTCATCGTGCCCCCGAAGCCATGGAGCCGAAGCAGTCATCGTGCCCCCGAAGCCATGGAGCCGAAGCAGTGATCGTGCCCCCGAAGCCATGGAGCCGAAGCAGTCATCGTGCCCCCGAAGCCATGGAGCCGAAGCAGTCATCGTGCCCCCGAAGCCATGGAGCCGAAGCAGTCATCGTGCCCCCGAAGCCATGGAGCCGAAGCAGTCATCGTGCCCCCGAAGCCATGGGGCCGAAGCGGTCATCGTGCCCCCGAAGCCATGGGGCCGAAGCGGTCATCGTGCCCCCGAAGCCATGGGGCCGAAGCGGTCATCTTGCCCCTGAAGCCATGGGGCCGGGCGGTCATCTTGCCCCCGAAGCCATGGGGCCGAAGCAGTCGCCGAGCCCCCAGCCATAGGGGCGAAGCAGTCATCGAGCCCTCAAGCCATGGGGCGAAGCAGCCTTCGAGCCCCCGAAGCCATGGAGCCGAAGCAATCAGCGAGCCCTCAAAGCCATGGGGCCGAAGCAGTCAGCGAGCCCTCAAAGCCATGGGGCCGAAGCAGTCAGCGAGCCCTCAAAGCCATAGGGCCGAAGCAGTCAGCGAGCCCTCAAAGCCATGGGGCCGAAGCAGTCAGCGAGCCCATAAGCCATGAGGCCAAGCAGTCATGGGGTACCCAAGCCATGAAGCAAAAGCGAACATGGGGCCCCCCAAAACCTGAGGCCAAGTAATTATAGGGGCCCCCGAGCCATGAGACCCGAGCCACCAAAGCAAAGCATTGAGGCCACAGAAATCGCAAGGACCTCAAGTCATGAGGCCAAGCAGCCAAGGGGCCCACAAGGCATGCGGCCAAGCAGACATGGGGCCCCTAGCGCCATGAGCCCAAGGCAGTCATGGGACCCCCAGAGCCATGAGACCAAAGCAGTCATGAGGTCCCCAACCGGTAAGGCCAAGGTAGTCCTCGAGACCCTGATGCCAAGGGGCCGCAGCGGTCATCATGCCCCCCGAAACCATGGGGTCGGAGCGGTAATGGAATCCCTGCTCCCTGAGGCCAAAGCAGTCATGGGGCCTCAGCGGCCATGAGACCAAAGCAATCAAGGGGCCGCCGCGGCCTTGCGGCCCAAGCAATTAAGGGGCCCCCGGGGCCATGAGGCCGTCCTAGATGTACGTGATGGGTTAAGATAAATAAGAGTGAGCCCAACATGATGGAAAAAGCAACAACTAGGATGATTGGGACATCTAAAAGTGGCCTGGAAAGGAACGTGATTGCTGACAGGTATGGACAATAGTAATCCGAACGACGGACATAAGCATAAAAACTGAAACCAGCCATAAAACTTAAAAATGCAAACGTGGAATATGAAACGGAGAGGAGAGAACAACCAAAACCTGAGGCATTGCGATTTGCAAAGTCAAGTCCCTTGTCGCGACAAACAACGAAAAGTTTGAAAGAAACAGTAGTGAGTAGGAAGCTCAAACCCTAATGACCCACGGCCCCAGCGAGGCTGTTTATTAAACTGGGGCAGTGGGAGCAATCTTAGTTAATACAAACCAGAAGTAAAGGAGAGCAGACAAAATATTTTTTTTTTTTTTTTTGCTTGCAACTAGAGAAAAGACCCACTTGATGTATACGCGCAGAAAAAACAGATGTAAAGGAAATGACCATTGATGCCCGTCATGTTTGACAGGAGAGTGGCACCGGAGCCACCAACTGCCTCAGTGTGACAATCGAGTAAAACAACCGTGACGTAGAAACTGACGGGAGAATGTGGCTTGAATGGGAGCATGGTGTGCCAGCAGATGGGTGACTGTGGAGCTGGAATGAGTAAAACCTAAAAAACATGGTATAACCAAAATGCAGACCTGAATGTGAGCGGAATAAGATAGCGTCGCGACAGCGAACGCATGGACGCAGTTCTAGCAGGGAATGGAGTGTAGTACTAGATGTAACAGCAAACGTGTGAACTCAGCTAGAGCGTGAAAGGAGTATTAACTTTCTGTATCAGCAGACGTGAGATGCGGCCATGGATGGGCGGGAACATTGAGACGTAAACGTGAAAGTAAAACCCGGAGTCACAGCGGTAGTGTGAACCCCAAATCTGGCAATAGGCCGAACGTAAAATTTGGTATGACCGCAGCCTGCAGTGAACGAGGCAAAAACAAACTAACGGTAACATGAACGCGCTCTTGCAATGGGCCTAAGCAACAGTGGACGTGTGACACCAGTCTGAGTGTGGTGCAAGCAAACATATGAAAGCAAAAGCGGTATGAATGCAAAAAACAGGATGACAGAAAAATAAATAAATGCACAGAGAATAAGACAGATTTACCCGCTGTTGTGACCATGCATGGAGCGTAAACGTGATGCGAGAGCGGATGAGAGCACCGCTCAGAAAATGAGCATGTTGAAGAGCAGACATGAGAAGGCAGCATCTCAATTGACAGGGCAAACCTGGCGTAAAGAGTTGAAGCATACACGCAGCCCTGATTGCGGGGGAGGGGCAGGTCACATGGGAAGTATTTGCTATAGCAAGAGCCGTAACAAGCAACAGCTGCATCCAATCTCCAACATAACATCACATGCAGCCCAGGTAAACCTTCCTTACCGCACACAGGCTGAAGCAACTTTTCAAAGCGAAACAACGTGAATGTAAAACATGTGAGATAGAAGGGGAACTAAATCAGATTACCTAACAAACAAAGTGAAAGGAATTGTTTAACTCTGACAAAACAAACCTGAGAAGCTGAGGCGGACGATTTTGAGGCGATGCCTCCCGCTCGCAAGAAAAGTCAGATTCCAGCCGGCCTGGAGAGACGGACACGGCTCAATTAACTTACATAAATGGCGCACGCGTCCCTACGGTAGCCACGGGCAGGAGAAAAGCTCCATTCCAGCTCCAAACTGTAGTAAAAGAAACCTCCTAGCAGAGGAGAGTGCACCCTGCTGACACACCAGCATCTCCTGTGCAACTGAGAAAACGCCCGCCCCTAGGTGGGGCTGTGCCTGGTTTAAGTAGAGCCTCCGCCCCTCCCACAAATGCAGCCTAATCAGACTGCCATACTTCTCTACTTTTATAATAGATAGCAATAACTCTAAAATAGTTATTAATTTACATTCCCCATATGTCTACTTCATATTTGAATCATTTTATGAATGCCATTTTATTTTTTGCGGACGTTAGAAGGCTTAGAAGTTTTAAAGCAAATCTTTAAATTTTTCAGAAAATTTTCAAAACCCACTATTTAAGGACCAGTTCAGGTCTGAAGTCACTTTGTAAAGCTTACATATTAGAAATCACCCAAAAATGACCCCATTTTACAAACTACACCCCTCAAGGTATTCAAAACTGATTTTACAAACACTGTTAGCTCTTTAGGTGTTCCACAAGAATTAATGGAAAATCGAGAGGAAATTTCACTTTTTTGGCAGATTTTCCATTTTAATCTAATTTTTTCTGCTAACAAAGCAAGGGTTAACAGCCAAACAAAACGCAATATTTTTTGCCCTGATTCTGTAGTTTGCATACAGCACATACGTGGTCATAAACTGCTGTATGGGCAAACGGCAGGACGCAGAAGGAAAGGAACCTCATATGGTTTTCGTAAGGCAGATTTTGCTGTACTGTTTTTTTTTACACAATGTCCCATTGAAACAAAAGAAAATCATGTTTTAGCGTCTCCATAGTCTAAGAGCCATAGTTTTTTTATTTTTTGGGATGATTTGCGGGATGAGGTGATGGTTAGATTGGTACTATTTTGGGGGGCATACGCCTTTTTGATCGCTTGGTGTTGCACTTTTAGTGATGTAAGGGGACAAAAAATGTTTTTACTTTATGTTTTTGACGGTGTTTACCTGAGGGGTTAGGTCATGTGATATTTTTACAGAGTCAGTCAATACAGATGCGGAGATACCTAATATGTCTACTTTTCTTTTTTTCCCTATTTTTTACCAAAAAATTTACTTGATTTTTGGAAAAGGACGCTTTTTTATTTTTTTACTTGAAACTTTAATATTTTTTTTTGAAAACTTTATTTTTTGTCCAACTCTGGGACTTCAACTTTTAGGGGTCTGATCCCCTTTACAATAGATTACAATACTTCCGTATTGTAATGCATTGGCTATAAGTGTATTACTTAATGTAATACGCTTGCAGTCTGCATGCCTGTAAGATCCAGGGGGTTGGCTGCCTTCCCTGCCATGGGGTCACCATCACAGCAGAGCTGGGACTCCATGGACACCTGCACCTGTGAGGATACCGCCATGCGAAGGGTTAATGCGCCAGCATTGGTGATTTCACCAATTGCGGCACATACAGCAGGGGTCCGGCTATCAGTGACAGCCAGACCCCTGCCTCTGATCGGGCGGGCACAGCTCCTGCACCCGCTCGATCAGAGCGCCATACCCGTACTGCGCTTGGATTTCTGTCCCGCACTCCTGCGCCGTACATGTACGGCACTGGTATACTAAGGGTTAAAAAAAATCTATAATTAGGAAACAAAAACAAATGCAAAAAAATGATTTTTTTCATTGTCTGGCTTTAAATAGTATTATAGGTGTCACAGTGTCTTTACATATCACTAAAACATGTGGTAAAGATCTATCAATCAGTATACAGCAGATGACAAATAGTAACTGAGTAACTTAAAAGTAAGTTATTTTCCCATTGTTCACCAAGAACACAGTAACACTACATTTCTCCAATTCTGATTGTAATTAGCTATATTCCCAATTCTCACATTGCAGGTTGACTAACTTAACTGCTTGAGCAAGGATTTAGAGATGAGCAAATTTCTTTAAATTCATACTTGGGATCAAGCATCCAAAAATTATGCCTCAACATGGGCAGACCCCTGCCCCTGTTAATACACGCACAGTTTAATACCAGAAGAAACAGTGTCAGTAATCAAAAAGAGAAAAATATCCAGCTCACCATAAGCGTTCAGTGCACGGAGAGGACCAGACTTGTCCCTTATATAATCACAAAATAAAATAATATTCTCCAGCATCTGTCAGTGTTGGTCGTCTTTATTGTAGATCGGTATAAAAGTACATACCTCAATCTTCACCATCCTCCACCACAGGTTAACAAGTTATGTTTTAATGGTGGCAGAATACCTGCCCTTATATACATATACATAAGTGTAAATTGTCAGAAGAAACCGTTGTTTGTTCCAATTTAGCATGGAAAAATATCACCTAATAGCAGCACAGAATGGAATAGATAAAGCAGTAGATGTGTATGCACCTGTGTTGGGGAAGTAGTATTAGTGGTGGCTGTGTAGTGGTAATGGTAGGGGCAGTAGGAGTAATTGAAGTGATAGTCGGGGGATTAGTAGCAGGCAGTAGCAGCTGCGGTGGTGGCGGTAGCAACAGCCATATGGTATGGAACATTATGGTAGGTAGGCAGACAGCAGCAGTGGCATGGTGGGAAACCATCAGCAATTGCAATCTATTCATCAACCTTAGCTGGAGGTGTTTGAAGATCCACGGATCCATCCATATCTAATTCATTTTGGCAAAAGTGATGTTTTGTACACTCGAGAAGGACACATTTCTCCATTTGGGTGTGACATCACCATCTGCCGTGCTGAAACCCCTCTCTAAGATGACAATTGAGGCTGGACAAGACAGTAGAGAGAGAGAGAGATAAAACTGGGCTAGTTCTGGCCACTGATACAATCTGTCTCCCCAGAAGTCCATGGGGTCAGTGAACAGTGTATTTATCTAGGAAAAGCCACAGTCATTTAGAAAAGGAAACAATTTTGAACAATTAAAAAAATGAACAAGCTGGGCAGAAGTATGAAGATTATACAGGAGAATTAAATTTTGGAGAAGGTGCTCAACTGCACCATTATGGACACCTGGCCAAAAGTCCAACTGATGGAATATGGCAAAAACTGTGGCTAATGATATAGAGAAGAATTTAGTTTCAGAAAAGGATTGCATTTTGCTGAAGGCGCTGTGGCAGTATGCTATAGTGGCATGTTGGGGGTTCAGTAAAAGGGTGTCTCTCCCATAAAATTGTTTTTTCCCTCTCTGTGTATCCACTAGGCTGGTAATGAGGTGTAGCCAGCTGAGGAGCTCAGTTAAATGTGGGCTGCACTCTTTAAGTATGACTCCCACACTGGGGGAGAAGCCGCAGGGGCGTAACTACCATAGCAGCAGACCATACGACTGCTATGCTATGGGGCCCCGGGAAAGAGGGGGCCTAGTCTTAGTAGGGATTATCTACTCTTCTACTGGAGGAGAAAACTTGCTCAGAACTCTACCCTTTAAGTCTAAAGGAACATCTTTTAGCAAATGAAGCAGTGGAAAAATGGGCCAAGGGTCATTGAAAAGGGTTTAGGCAGAAACCCTTTTGTCTTGTGTGGGGGGCCTGGTTTGATCTTTGCTATGGGGCCCTTACTTCTCTATGTACACCACTGAGAAGCCAGCTGCGTCAAGGCCTGTGGGAGCCAGGATCCTCTGATCACATGTGTGGTATGCACTATAAGTTGTGTTTTGGGGAACTTGGTGGTAGACCCAGGTCTTGCTAGTGAGGGAAACTAATGTGTAGTTAGTGGCTAGACAGCCTAGGAATTTTTTTGTGTTTTAAAGTACACTGTCTGTTGTAAAGTGATAATGAAGCTGGTTGTGGCCAATTTCCTTCCAATTCTACAGTCTTGTGTTGCTCTATCGTCTAAAACTGAGAAGACAGTGATCCCAGAGAGCTAAGTGACCCGGAACTGTTACAGTGCAGAACTGCCCCACCACAAACACCTGGCTAAAAGTCCAACTGATGGAATATGGCAAACTCTGATAGCACACAGAATAATTACATTTTAGAGAACAATTTGTGGTACAACTAAGTGATACTGCAGCAACTGCATTGCAAGCAACTTTGTAGGTAGGAATTCACACAGCTTGCACGCAAGCTAATTGCTGGTCACTAATAGTTTTTTCATGGACATACATTCTGTTAAGGATGTCTCATGATAGAACAGAGGAAAGGAGGAGAAGGAGCCTGAGCAGGAGAAGAAGTAACTAATGATGATTACAAGGACACTGTACTGTGTTGGGGGATGCAGGCTGGCTGCCACAAAGAAGACCAGGAGAAGGACAACAGACATGTTTTGATTCAAAATACTGGCCAGTTCTACTGTATTTCTATTTTATATTTATATTTTCCCAAAGGATCTGGTGATGCCGCCTCATGTTCTACAATAGACCCCTGGTTCCTATGTTTGTGTTTAAATGTCCACTGCATATTTTAATCCTGCAGATCTTGCAGATGTTTGTGTTTTTGTGAGTCGGCTTTGGGGAGAAAAAATGGCATATGGGAGTTGCACGCTCATAGCTAGATGCAGCAAAGCTTGGCCTAGGTCTGATATGTTTTGAGCCTTCGTCCACAGTATCACCAGCCCTGACAGTTTTTCGTGAGATTTTAGCGATACATTTCCTCTGCTCTTTATTGCCGCCACTACTGTTGTCCCACTCCTCTGATGTAATCTCCTCCTGAGCGACCCAATCCAGTTCCCAGATCCTGTCCAACACATAATCCTGATCATAGTCCTCACCTGCCCTTCCATTTTTATCAGACTGTGGTATGTCATTGTGGATGCCTTGTCCTTATCCCATTCCTCTGCATTGTATTTCCCCTGAGTGCCACTGTTGCTATCGCTACGCCTATCGCCACCATCATGCTATAAGTGCCACTACTACTACTATTACTGGCCAGATGGCTGGTGTTGCTCCTACTAACATTCTGAATCTTTAATGATGAGGCCTGGGTCTTTCATTTTCCACTCTTCAGTTTTCCAGACATTTTATTATGAGGCCTATAAATGAGAAGTCATGGGTTTCCTGTAAATGAAAAGTCACGGGTAAATGAAAAGTCACAGATTATTAGATGGTACTAGCAATATTGCAAGTATTTTTTATGTAATTTAAAGACAGAGGCGCAATTAAATATCCCTCCACTTTTCCCTCCCACACTGCACACTGGTATTGAGAATTTACTTATAATATTATATTTTATAATGCAATTTGTGCGGTAAAATTTCTTTGAACTATGCATTCACTAACACAGGCATAGGAATGCAATTATTGTAGTAAAATGAGTGAACTACATTTACACGTATACTGTCTGATGCAGTAATGCATTCAATAAGATGGGTATAATAATACAATTTTTATGGTAAAAAGTTTTTGAACTATGCGTTCACTACAATGCAATTTTTGTAATAAAATGTCTTTGAACTAAATGGTCTGATGCAGTAATGCATTTGCTAACATGGGTATAGCAATGAAATATTTGCGGTAAAATATATTTGATCTATAATATGGGTATAAAAATTGTGTTATTGCTGTAAAATGCTTTTACTATACATGAAGGTTATCCTGCAGTAATATGCAACGTGATTAATAACTCGGGTAGAATTAAGGCGATATTTTGTGCTACAAAATGCTTTTGTTATAATGCAATGCATTTAATATCACGGGTGTAATAATGGTGTTATTGCCGAATAATGCTTTTGAACGTTATCTTGCAGTAATATGCAAAGTGTTTAATAACACAGATAGAATGCACTAAAATGGTTTTTAGAAGGAAAAAATGTGCATTTGCTCAGCATTTGCAGAAGAATGCTATTGGGGTGCTGGCTATAAGCCTATGAACTGTAGAAACAAGGTTTAAAAAAAAAAATTCAGAAATAAATGAGATCCTTTTTCTTGCAGGCAGTTATGTTATACAGAACTAGCTGCCAACCAGCAGCTGTATTGAACATACAACTCAGTGACCATGTCCCTCACTCCCTCAAAAATTTCCATGATAAAATTCCCCGAAATCGACTCAACTATATTTTCATATTCTCTCCCTATAGTTAGTGATGAGTGAATCGAGGTTGATGAAGTGGAATTCAATCCAAATTTCAGGAAAAATTTGATTCGCACCGAAGCCAAATTTCTTCGTGATCCGTGGTAAGTGTATTTAGTGCAGAGAGAGATGTCAGCAGGCGCTAGGGACAGTGTTAGAAAAAACTTCACTGTGCTAAAAAAACAACTTAAAAGTGCAGGGAAAGATTATTCAAGGTGTAGGGAAAAGATAGGGAATCATTCTACAGCATTTATGTTGAACAGGGTTCAGTAGGGGAGGTTAGAGCCTGCTTAATAGAAACAATCCTATTACACCTTGCTGCACTGACTGGGGATCCAAATTGCCATTATACAGCTCTGTAATTCCAGCAAACCGTTTTTATTAGGGTGCAAGTGCTGTTTGATACAGGCATTAACAGGGTTTATTACAAGGAAATATTTATTTGTCATATTTGCCCTTGTGTTTTGCAGTTATATGTTCTAAAGCATTTTTTGGCTTGAATTAGTGGGGAAAAAAAGGGCTTATTAGCCGTTGCGTGGTGAAGTGCTAAAATTACAATTCTTTTTGCCGTTCAGCAGTGCAGTTATATGTTTTAAAGCCTTTTGTGGTGTGTATTAGTGGAAAAAGAAAAAATATATTTGCAGTTCAGCGGTGCAGTTATATATTCTAAAGCCTTTTGTGTCGTGTATAAGAGGAAAAAAGGAAAATATATTTGCAGATCAGCGGTGCAGTAATATATTCTAAAGACTTTTGTGTCGTGTATAAGTGGACAAAAATAAGGGCCTATTCGCCGTTCAGTGGTACAGCTATAAGTTCTAGAGCCCTTTTTGGCATGTATTAGTGGCAAAAAAATGTATACATTTGCCGTTCAGCTGATATGTTCTAAAGCCCTTTTTGGTGTATATTAGTGGGGAAAAAGAAAAAGGGCTTATTAGCCGTTGTGTGTTAAAGTGAGAAAATTACAGCCCTTTTTGGTGTGTATTAGTGTATTAGCAACTAGCAGAGTTTGCCCTGGAAAAGCTGTCCTGCCTGGCCAGTAGTGTGGAATCAGAGTGTGTGTTTAGTGCAGCGGGGGCCATAGTTACCCCAAGAAGAACTCGCCTGTCCACCCAAAATGTGGAGAGACTGACCTTTGTCAAGAAGATGAATCAGGCGTGGATCTGCAGGATTTCCACCCACCAATGCCTGATGCATCAGACTAGATCATCCATTCTGCCACACCAAAACTTTAAATAAAAGAGACCGGTTTCGTCCCCCCACTCACCGGGTCACTCTGTGGTCTCCTGATGCTGCTGCCACCTCCACACTATGTCACTTTGCCACTCTGTGGTCTCCTGATGCTGCTGTCACCTCCACACTATGTCACCTTGCCACTCTGTGGTCTCCTGATGCTGCTGCCATCTCCACACTATGTCACTTTGCCACTCTGTGGTCTCTTGATGCTGCTGTCACCTCCACACTATGTCACCTTGCCACTCTGTGGTCTCCTGATGCTGCTGCCACCTCCACACCATGAGAACTTGCCACTGTGTGGTCTAGTGATGCTGCTGCCACCTCAACACTATGTCACCTTGCCACTCTGTGGTCTCCTCATTCACGTGTCATCTCTGTTTTTTATCCACTCCTGTTTTTTTTTGGCATTAGCAATACTGATGGCTTAATGACCAAATTCTGACCGAGTGAAGGCGGATGCTCCACAGACGTTTTTTGGGGGTTATTGTTCTGATGGATTAGAGGAAAGGCAAAATAATCAGTGACGTCAACACAAACTTACTGCTGACACCCTCTGCACTCGGTCGGGGGGCTCTAGAGTTTAATAGAACAGGTTCTATAGACATCTATGTGGAATCAGCTGACGACGGTGTAAAAGGAGTACGCTTTTTCTTGGCGCTAACATCAACCTGTAAGGCTGATTTCAGACATTACTTTTTTGTTCAGTTTTGTCCCCGTGACTTGTGCAGTGATTCTAAGAGCGATGCCTGTCATCTGCTTCTCATACGGACTCACAGTATTATTTCACTACTACAGCAGACTCCTTCTGCGTGTTACTGCCAGGAAATAGCTGTTTTTTCAAGGAAATTCGCCGCAAAAAATTCAGTTCGAACCTAATTTTTTTTAAAAAATTGGCGAAATGGCCGAATCGAATTTTTGAAAAATTCAATCATCTCTAATAGCTTATAAGGCCGAAAAAAGAAATCTGTCCATCCAGTTCGGCCTGTTATCCTGCAAGTTGTTCCAGAGGAATAAAGAAAAACCCTTTGAGGTAGAAGCCAATTTTCCCCACTTAAGGGGAAAAAAATTCCTTCACGACTCAAATCAGGCAATCAGAATAACTCCCTAGATCAATCTAGTAGCTATAGCCCGAAATATTATTGCACACCAGAAATACATCCAGACCTCTCTTGAACTCTTTTAATGAACTTACCATCACCACCTCCTCAGTCAGAGAGTTCCATAGTCTCAGTGCTCTTACCATAAAGAAACCTCTTTTATGTTTGTGTACAAACCTTTTTTCTCCAGAAGCCAAGGATGTCCCCGTGTCACAGTCACAGTCCTGGGGCTAAATAGATGATGGGAGAGATCTCTGTACTGAGCCTGATATATTTATACATAGTTAAATGAATAACCCTAATTGTTAATAATCTTTCAGGCTACTGTAGTCCCCCCATTCCAGTTATTACTTTAGTTGCCCTCCTCTGAACCCTCTTCAGCTCTGCTATGTCTGCCTTGTTCACAGGAGCCCAGAAGTGTACACAGTACTCCATTTGAGGTCTCACTAGTGATTTTTAAAGTGTCAGGACTATGTTCTCATCACAGGCATCTATATCCCTGTTGATGCAACCCATTATCTTATTGGCCTTGGCAGCAGCTACCTGATACTGGTTCCTACAGCTTAGTTTGCTGTTCACTAAAATTCCTAGGTCCTTTTCCATGTCAGTGTTACCCAGTGTTTTACCATTTAGTATGTACGGGTGACTTGCATAATTCCTTCCCATGTGTATAACCTTACATTTGTCAGTGTTAAACCTCATCTGCCACTTATCTGCCCAAGCCTTCAATCTATCCAGATCCCTTTGTAGCAGTATACTGTCCTCTTCCATGTTAATTACCTTACACAGTTTAGTGTCATCTGCAAAAATGTATATTTTACTGTACAAGCCTTCTACAAGATCATTAATAAATATATTGAAGAGAATAGGGTCTAATACTGACCCCTAAGGTACTCCACTAGTGACAATGACCCAATCTAAGTGTGTACTATTAATAACCACCCGCTGTTTTCTATCACTGAGCCAGTTACTAACCCACATACAGACATTTTCTCCCAGTCCTAGCATTCTCATCTTATATACTAGCCTTTTATGCAGTACAGTGTCAAATGCTTTGGAGAAGTCCAGATATACGACATCCATTGATTCGCCGCTGTCAAGTTTAGAACTTACCTCCTCATAGAAACGGATTAAATCAGTTTGACATGACCGATCCCTCATGAAGCCATGCTGATGTATTGTTATTTGCTTATTTTCATTGAGGTGCTCCAAATATAGAATCTCATAGAAAACCTTCAAACAGTTTACCCACGACAGATGTTAAACTTACCAGCCTATAGTTTCCAGGCTCTGTTTTTGGACCCTTTTTTAATATTGGCACCACATTTGCTTTAAATATCAGAAATTAGGGTCTGGCTATGACATTACTCAATTCTCTTAGGATACGGTGGTGTACACAATCTGGTGCTGGTGATTTGTCTATTTTAATCTTTTTAAGATGCCGCTGTGCTTCTTCCTGAATCAGACAGGGAACTTTTAATGGGGAATTTACTGTTACATTCTACATTTCATCTGACAGTTTATTTTCCTCAGTGAATATAGTGGAGAAAAAAAATATTTAATAGCTTTGATTTCTCCTCTTCTCTCTCTGCAACGCTCCCCTCATTACTCTGTAAAGGGCCGACACCTTCACATTTATACTTTTTACCATTTATATAATTAAAGAACATTTTAGGGTTCGTTTTACTCTCTTTGGCAATTAATCTCTCGGTTTCTCGTTTGGCTGCTTTTATTTGTTTTTTTACATATTCTATGTTTTTCAGTGCTTCCTCGCTACCCTCCTGTTTTAGTGATTTAAATGCTTTCTATTTGTCATTTATTGCTTTCTTTACAGTTCCATTTATCCGCATAGTTTTTTTCTTGTTCCTTAACCTTTTATTCCCATAAGGTATTTACCTCTCACAATTAGATTTTAGGATGCTTTTAAAAATATCCCATTTTGTGGCTGTATTTTTATTTTTGAGGACTTTGTCCCAGTTAGTTAGGCCTATGGCTCTCTTACTTCAATACAAATTCCTGTAGCGCTATACTTTTCTCTCCCACTCCTCAGCTGCGGTACCAGTAGTAGGACTGCAGCAACCTCCTACATTCTTTAATAATAGTACAAAAAATATTCTAATGGTACTTTGCTCTAACCTGGATAACTAATGGCACACAACGCCAAACACAATAATATTTCCGTTCTAAAATAGCTTCACTACGTATATAGCTTGAATACCATATAGGTGCAGACTTACTGTTTTTTCACCTTGATATTCTAGCTTTGGTAGCGGAGGGATGGCTGGCTGAACGGCAGGCACACTGTGGAAAGACGCTGCACATGGAGATGCGCCCCGGCCGGTGGCGCAGCTCCTGTAGTAGATCGCGCGCAATCGCACGCTTGTGACGTCACTGCCTGTGACGTAGGTCGCAGGCACCACTATTACCTCTATGCGTTTCTGATAGTAAACGATTTCCTTCCTCAGGAGTATTCCATTACCTCCTAGTGTCTTTCCTATATATGTAGTATATGCCTGTTCTTCCATTTGCCCAGCATGCTGTCAATCAATATATGCTGCATCCTCTTCTGCATTGTCACATACTACATTGTCTTATTCAAATGCATATACTTCAATTTCACTATTAAGACCGAAGGGGACCAGTGTATTCATGTTGAAAATCATTCTGGTTTCTTGTTTTGACATTTTTCTAATGAAATCGCCGCCCCTCCTGTCCTTTTCCACCAACTCTAGTCCACAAAATTCTGATCCTTTAAATTTTTCTTGGTGTTTCTCTCTATAGTGATTGTAGAGAGGATGTCCTGCGTACTCTTTTCTATGTTGTATATGTGTTCACTGATTCCTTTCTTCATAGTTCTTTTAGTGCGCCAAATGTAAATCTTTTTACATGGGCAAATGATGGCGTATATATCACGCCCTGGCTATTACATGTGAGGAATTTTTCAATCTTATGTGTATAGGTACCATCCGTATTTTCTAGCACTCCATATTTTTTATTATTATTATTCTGTGTTTTTTTACATACGGCACATTTCCTACATTTTCCCCTATTCTTACTTTGTTCTGTGGTGTTACTATCCATACACCTGTTCGTCGGTGCTAGAGCATTATATAAATTACATGCTTTGCGGTAAATAAATTTGGGGGCCTCCGGAACTAGACTTCCCACTATTTTATCTTCTTTTAATATTTCCCAATGTTTCCCCACTATCTTTTTTAATTTACTTATTTGTCTGTTATAGGGGACAATAATAGGAGGGAAGGTCCATGTATTTTCTTCCCCCTTTTTTACCTCTTTGGTTTTTTCCTCTAACAGTGTGTGTCTCTCCATTAATTTGATTTCTGTCCTGCATTTATGTAATTTTTCCTCATTGTACCCTTTTATTTTAAATTTATTATACATATTGTCAGCCTCCTGTTCATTTCGCTCTATTTTTGTACAATTCCTCCTAATGCGCAAAAATTGGCTACGTGGGACATTCTCTAACCAACGTGGTAAGTGGCAGCTGTTGATGAAAATAAAACTGTTAGCATCCGTTGGTTTATTAAAAGTTCTTGTGCAAATCTTGTTATTTTCAATAAAAATAGTCAGGTCTAGAAAATTGACTTCACTTTTACTGTACATTGGGGTGAATTCAAGATAAAATTCATTTTTATTTATATCCTCTAAAAATTCTTTTAAAAAACATTCCTCCCCATCCCATATACAAACTATATCATCAATAAAATGATGCCAGAGGACGAGGCCTGCCCGGAGTCCGCCAACACAGTGGATAAATTGATGCTCCCACTGTCCCACATAAAGGTTAGCGAACGCCGGTGCGAACCTCGTCCCCATAGCAGTCCCCCATTTCTGGAGGTAAAAGCGTTTACTGTTTTTTTCTAAAATGAACGTGATACATTCTCCCAGGAATTCAATTTGTGTCTGTTTTAATTCCCTCTTCTTTTCTAGGAAGAATTTAGTTGCCTCACATCCTTTATTGTTTTCAATAATTGTGTAGAGTGATTTTACATCAAGTGTACCTAATATGTATGTTTCTTTCCACTTTACTTTATCGAGTATCTTAAGGATGTGTTTGGTGTCTTTTATGTAGGCCGGGAGAGTTTGTGCATAGGGCTGTAGAAATTGATCTACGTACCGAGATAACCCACTTGTCAGGCAATCTATGCCTGACACAATGGGCCTCCCAGGTGGATTATTTGGATCCTTATGAATTTTTGGGTTATGGTACAAAGTTGCAATTTTTGGGTGCTGATTATAAATGTAATTAGCTTCTTGTTTATTTAGTATTCCTAAATTTTTTCCTTTTTGGGTCAAACTTTTTAGCTGTTTTTTAAAGGTTTCCGTCGGATTCTGTTTTAAAATTTCAGACATTTTTGAATCCTTCAGTATGTTTTTAGTCTCTTGGTGGTACTTATCTTTATCCATGACTACTATTCCCCCCCCCCCTTTGTCCGCGGGGCGTATTATGATGTTATTATTATTTTGCATTGATAGAATGGCTTTCTGCTCTTCCCGGGAGATATTATTCAGGAACTGGGGATTTTTTACACTCTTAATCTTTCTGATCTCTTTTGTGGTTTGATTCATAAAAGTATTGAATGCAGCAGAGTATTCCTGCAGTGGGTTATAGATAGATTTGTGTTTTAAATTTGAGTGTATAAACTCATCATCTTGGATATGGTCCTTTGTGTTTGAATTGGGGCTTTTTATTTTCTTCTGTTTTTTTATGAAATATCTCTTTAATGCAAGGTTGCGCATAAATTTGCGAATGCCTACAAACGCTTCAAATTTATTAAATAGTGTAACTGGCGCAAATTTCAAGCCTTTTTTCAGGATACTCACTTCTCCCTTTTTTAGTTGGTACTTACTCAAGTTATATATTCTTTGGGATAAGTGGTTATCCTCACTAGCTTGTTTTAATTTTTGGAGAGTTTCCCTCCCCTATTTCCCCTTTTTTGTTTCCATTTTTTCTGGGTTGAAAATTCCTTATTTACCGTTCTATTTGGTACTGTATTGATAGATTTTCTTCTATCCTGAGTTTTTTCTTCTTTTTGTTGTTTTTCTTGTTTTCCCTTATTTTGTTCCTGATGTTGTTCTGGCTTATTTTCTATTTTATCCTTACTACCTTTCTTATTCCTTTTTCCCCCACTTTCTAGCATTTCCCCTTCTCCACTATTTGTTATTTCTTGGGGTTCCTCTATTTCCTGGTTGAGGGGGTTAAATCGATTGGACGTCGCGATAGCTGGTCTTCTGGGATTAATGATTATTTTGGGAGACAATGGTATCGTAGTGTTGGTTTGTTCTATTTGACTTGAATACAGTCCACCACTATGTGTAGTGAGAATGGATTCATTTATTTCATTACTATCTTTTTCCGCTACATATTCATCAATAGTATCATATAATCCTGATTCCTCTATATTTTCCCTATCCTGATGAATCAAAAAAGGGAGAGAATCCCTATTGAATTTTCTCATCTTTTTCTCTCTAATCTCTTCTTCTTTTATCCTTATCCTTCTTTTAATACTTTCCACTAATGATTTTATGCCGTGATGGTCCTTCCAGGGTCTTATTCTTTCAAATAACTCACAAATTTCTTTATTCATGTTCATGAGTCTAAGTCTCCTTCTATGAATGATAAAGATCACTGCCCTGCGGGAAAAATCATGTAGCATTTTGTGCCATTCCCTTAATATCTCTGGATCCCCCATATCTCTTGACAGTGTTTTATCCACTCTCAGTCCTTTTGGTATAATGTCACATTCCAGGTATTTTTCCAGTGTGTTTATTTCCAATAGGTCCCTCATTTCCATATTCAATGCATGTTCTAGTTCTTTTAAAGTATTTTTAATCATTGTATGGTGTGTATAAAAATCATCATGTTCCTCATTGTTCACTTCTCTTGGTGGTAGGCAAAATGCTTTTTGCACTCGTTGAATCCTCTCTTTCCTATCCCACCAAAGTTCTGCCATTCTAAAGTGGGAAATATGAGTCAGCTGCTGTGGGAAATACGAGGGACTGCAGTAACAATAGTGCACACTTCAATACAAAATCCTGTAGCGCTATACTTTTCTCTCCCACTCCTCAGCTGCGGTGAATAAGAAAGGTAGTAAGGATAAAATAGAAAATAAGCCAGAACAACATCAGGAACAAAATAAGGGAAAACAACAAAAACAACAAAAAGAAGAAAAAACTCAGGATAGAAGAAAATCTATCAATACAGTACCAAAAAGAACGGTAAATAAGGATTTTTTTCAACCCAGAAAAAATGGAAACAAAAAAGGGGAAATAGGGGAGGGAAACTCTCCAAAAAGAAAAAACAACAAAAATTAAAACAAGCTAGTGAGGATAACCACTTATCCCAAAGAATATATAACTTGAGTAAGTACCAACTAAAAAAGGGAGAAGTGAGTATCCTGAAAAAGGCTTGAAATTTGCGCCAGTTACACTATTTAATAAATTTGAAGCGTTTGTAGGCATTCGCAAATTTATGCGCAAACTTGCATTAAAGAGATATTTCATAAAAAAACAGAAGAAAATAAAAAGCCCCAATTCAAACACAAAGGACCATATCCAAGATGATGAGTTTATACACTCAAATTTAAAACGCAAATCTATCTATAACCCACTGCAGGAATACTCTGCTGCATTCAATACTTTATGAATCAAACCACAAAGAGATCAGAAAGATTAAGAGTGTAAAAATCCCCAGTTCCTGAATAATATCTCCCGGGAAGAACAGAAAGCCATTCTATCAATGCAAAATAATAATAACATCATAATACGCCCAGCGGACAAAGGGGGAATAGTGGTCATGGATAAAGATAAGTACCACCAAGAGACTGAAAACATACTGAAGGATTCCAAAAGTATGAAATTTTGAAACAGGATCTGACGGAAACCTTCAAAAAACAGCTAAAAAGTTTGACCCAAAAAGGAAAAAATTTAGGAATACTAAATAAACAAGAAGCTAATTACATTTATAATCAGCACCCAAAAATTGCAACTTTGTACCATAACCCAAAAATTCATAAGGATCCAAATAATCCACCTGGGAGGCCCATTGTGTCAGGCATAGATTGCCTGACAAGTGGGTTATCTCGATACGTAGATCAATTTCTACAGCCCTATGCACAAACTCTCCGGCCTACATAAAAGACACCAAACACATCCTTAAGATACTCGATAAAGTAGAGTGGAAAGAAACATACATATTAGGTACACTTGATGTAAAATCACTCTACACAATTATTGAAAACAATAAAGGATGTGAGGCAACTAAATTCTTCCTAGAAAAGAAGGGGAATTAAAACAGACACAAATTGAATTCCTGGGAGAATGTATCACGTTCATTTTAGAAAAACTATTTTTATACAATAAACGCTTTTACCTCCAGAAATGGGGGACCGCTATGGGGACGAGGTTCGCACCGGCGTTCGCTAACCTTTATGTGGGACAGTGGGAGCATCAATTTATCCACTGTGTTGGCGGACTCCGGGCAGGCCTCGTCCTCTGGCATCGTTTTATTGATGATATAGTTTTTATATGGGATGGGGAGGAATGTTTTTAAAAGAATTTTTAGAGGATATAAATAAAAATGAATTTTATCTTGAATTCACCCCAATGTACAGTAAAAGCGAAGTCAATTTTCTAGACCTGACTATTTTTATTGAAAATAACAAGATTTGCACAAGAACTTTTAATAAACCAACGGATGCTAACAGTTTTATTTCCATCAACAGCTGCCACTTACCACGTTGGTTAGAGAATGTCCCACGTAGCCAATTTTTGCGCATTAGGAGGAATTGTACAAAAATAGAGCATTATGAACAGGAGGCTGACAATATGTATAATAAATTTAAAATAAAAGGGTACAATGAGGAAAAATTACATAAATGCAGGACAGAAATCAAATTAATGGAGAGACACACACTGTTAGAGGAAAAACCAAAGAGGTAAAAAGGGGAAGAAAATACATGGACCTTCCCTCCTATTATTGTCCCCTACAACAGACAAATGAGTAAATTAAAAAGATAGTGGGAAACATTGGGAAATATTAAAAGAAGATAAAATAGTGGGAAGTCTAGTTCGGAGGCCCCCAAATTTATTTACCGCAAAGCATGTAATTTATATAATGCTCTAGCACCAACGAACAGGTGTATGGATAGTAACACCACAGAACAAAGTAAGAATAGGGAAAAATAACAATAAAAGGGCTTTTTCCTTGTAGGAAATGTGCCGTATGTAAAAAACACAGAATAATAATAATAAAAATATGGAGTGCTAAAAAATACGGATGGTACCTATACACATAAGATTGAAAAATTCCTCACATGTAATAGCCAGGGCGTGATATACGCCATCATTTGCCCATGTAAAAAGATTTACATTGGGCGCACTAAAAGAACTATGAAGAAAAGAATCAGTGAAGAAATATACAACATAGAAAAAAAGTACGCAGGACATCCTCTCTACAATCACTATAGAGAGAAACACCAAGGAAAATTCAAAGGATCAGAATTTTGTGTACTAGAGTTGGTGGAAAAGGACAGGAGGGGCGGCGATTTCATTAGAAAAATGTCAAAACAAGAAACCAGAATGATTTTCAACATGAATACACTGGTCCCCTTCTGTCTTAATAGTGAAATCGAAGTATATGTGTTCGAATAAGACAATGTAGTATGTGACAATGCAGAAGAGGATGCAGTATATATTGATTGACAGCATGCTGGGCAAATGGAAGAACAGGCATATACTACATATATAGGAAAGACACTAGGAGGTAATGGAATACTCCTGAGGAAGGACAGCGTTTACTATCAGAAACGCGTAGAGGTAATAGTGGTGCCTGCGACCTACGTCACAGGCAGTGACGTCACAAGCGTGCGATTGCGCGCGATCTACTACAGGAGCCGCGCCACCGGCCGGGCGCATCTCCATGTGCAGCGTCTTTCCACAGTGTGCCTGCCGTTCAGCCAGCCATCCCTCCGCTACCAAAGCTAGAATATCAAGGTGAAAAACAGTAAGTCTGCACCTATATGGTATTCAAGCTATATACGTAGGAGTGAAGCTATTTTAGAATGGTAATATTATTGTGTTTGGCGTTAGTGTCGATTAGGTATCCAGGTTAGAGCGCAGTACCATTCGAATATTTTTGTGTACTATGGCTCTCTTAGTTGGCTAAATTTTGTAAAGTGGGAAATATGAGTCAGCTGCTGTGGGAAATACGAGGGACTGCAGTAACAATAGTGCACACTTCAATACAAAATCCTGTAGCGCTATACTTTCTCTCCCACTCCTCAGCTGCGGTGAATAAGAAAGGTAGTAAGGATAAAATAGAAAATAAGCCAGAACAACATCAGGAACAAAATAAGGGAAAACAAGAAAAAAAACAAAAAGAAGAAAAAACTCAGGATAGAAGAAAATCTATCAATACAGTACCAGAAAGAAAAGAAACAAGGTAAATAAGGAGATTTTCAACCCAGAAAAAAATGGAAACAAAAAAGGGGAAATAGGGGAGGGAAACTCTCCAAAATGAAAAAACAACAAAAATTAAAACAAGCTAGTGAGGATAACCACTTATCCCAAAGAATATATAACTTGAGTAAGTACCAACTAAAAAAGGGAGAAGTGAGTATCCTGAAAAAAGGCTTGAAATTTGCGCCAGTTACACTATTTAATAAATTTGAAGCGTTTGTAGGCATTCGCAAATTTATGCGCAAACTTGCATTAAAGAGATATTTCATAAAAAAACAGAAGAAAATAAAAAGCCCCAATTCAAACACAAAGGACCATATCCAAGATGATGAGTTTATACACTCAAATTTAAAACGCAAATCTATCTATAACCCACTGCAGGAATACTCTGCTGCATTCAATACTTTTATGAATCAAACCACAAAAGAGATCAGAAAGATTAAGAGTGTAAAAAATCCCCAGTTCCTGAATAATATCTCCCGGGAAGAACAGAAAGCCATTCTATCAATGCAAAATAATAATAACATCATAATACGCCCCGCGGACAAAGGGGGAATAGTGGTCATGGATAAAGATAAGTACCACCAAGAGACTGAAAACATACTGAAGGATTCCAAAACGTATGAAATTTTGAAACAGGATCTGACGGAAACCTTCAAAAAACAGCTAAAAAGTTTGACCCAAAAAGGAAAAAATTTAGGAATACTAAATAAACAAGAAGCTAATTACATTTATAATCAGCACCCAAAAATTGCAACTTTGTACCATAACCCAAAAATTCATAAGGATCCAAATAATCCACCTGGGAGGCCCATTGTGTCAGGCATAGATTGCCTGACAAGTGGGTTATCTCGGTACGTAGATCAATTTCTACAGCCCTATGCACAAACTCTCCCGGCCTACATAAAAGACGCCAAACACATCCTTAAGATACTCGATAAAGTAGAGTGGAAAGAAACATACATATTAGGTACACTTGATGTAAAATCACTCTACACAATTATTGAAAACAATAAAGGATGTGAGGCAACTAAATTCTTCCTAGAAAAGAAGGGGGAATAAAAACAGACACAAATTGAATTCCTGGGAGAATGTATCATGTTCATTTTAGAAAAAAACGATTTTTTATACAATAAACGCTTTTACCTCCAGAAATGGAGGACCGCTATGGGGACGAGGTTCGCACCGGCGTTCGCTAACCTTTATGTGGGACAGTGGGAGCATCAATTTATCCACTGTGTTGGCGGACTCCGGACGGGCCTAGTCCTCTGGCATCGTTTTATTGATGATATAGTTTTTATATGGGATGGGGAGGAATGTTTTTAAAAGAATTTTTAGAGGATATAAATAAAAAGGAATTTTATCTTGAATTCACCCCAACGTACAGTAAAAGCGAAGTCAATTTTCTAGACCTGACTATTTTTATTGAAAATAACAAGATTTGCACAAGAACTTTTAATAAACCAACGGATGCTAACAGTTTTATTTCCATCAACAGCTGCCACTTACCACGTTGGTTAGAGAATGTCCCACGTAGCCAGTTTTTGCGCATTAGGAGGAATTGTACAAAAATAGAGCATTATGAACAGGAGGCTGACAAATATGTATAATAAATTTAAAATAAAAGGGTACAATGAGGAAAAATTACATAAATGCAGGACAGAAATCAAATTAATGGAGAGACACACACTGTTAGAGGAAAAACCAAAGAGGTAAAAAGGGGAAGAAAATACATGGACCTTCCCTCCTATTATTGTCCCCTACAACAGACAAATGAGTAAATTAATAAAGATAGTGGGAAACATTGGGAAATATTAAAAGAAGATAAAATAGTGGGAAGTCTAGTTCCGGAGGCCCCCAAATTTATTTACCGCAAAGCATGTAATTTATATAATGCTCTAGCACCTACGAACAGGTTTATGGATAGTAACACCACAGAACAAAGTAAGAATAGGGGAAAATGTAGGAAATGTGCCGTATGTAAAAAACCACAGAATAATAATAATAAAAAATATGGAGTGCTAAAAAATACGGATGGTACCTATACACATAAGATTGAAAAATTCCTCACATGTAATAGCCAGGGCGTGATATACGCCATCATTTGCCCATGTAAAAAGATTTACATTGGGCGCACTAAAAGAACTATGAAGAAAAGAATCAGTGAACACATATACAACATAGAAAAAAAGTACGCAGGACATCCTCTCTCCAATCACTATAGAGAGAAACACCAAGGAAAATTCAAAGGATCAGAATTTTGTGGACTAGAGTTGGTGGAAAAGGACAGGAGGGCAGCGATTTCATTAGAAAAATGTCAAAACAAGAAACCAGAATGATTTTCAACATGAATACACTGGTCCCCTTCTGTCTTAATAGTGAAATCGAAGTATATGTGTTCGAATAAGACAATGTAGTATGTGACAATGCAGAAGAGGATGCAGTATATATTGATTGACAGCATGCTGGGCAAATGGAAGAACAGGCATATACTACATATATAGGAAAGACACTAGGAGGTAATGGAATACTCCTGAGGAAGGACAGCGTTTACTATCAGAAACGCGTAGAGGTAATAGTGGTGCCTGCGACCTACGTCACAGGCAGTGACGTCACAAGCGTGCGATTGCGCGCGATCTACTACAGGAGCCGCGCCACCGGCCGGGGCGCATCTCCATGTGCAGCGTCTTTCCACAGTGTGCCTGCCGTTCAGCCAGCCATCCCTCCGCTACCAAAACTAGAATATCAAGGTGAAAAAACTGTAAGTCTGCACCTATATGGTATTCAAGCTATATACGTAGGGAGTGAAGCTATTTTAGAATGGTAATATTATTGTGTTTGGCGTTGTGTGCGATTAGGTATCCAGGTTAGAGCGCAGTACCATTCGAATATTTTTTGTACTATGGCTCTCTTAGTTGGCTAAATTTTGCTTTTTTGAATTTTGGTATTTTTGTTTTTCCCTGTAGAAACACTCTTTTAAATGACAATTGGAAGGTTATTACTTTATGGTCACTATTTCCCAGGTGTCCCCCAACCTGCACATCTGTCGTTCTGTCAGGTCTATTGGTTAATACTAAGTACAGTATGGCTGTCCCTATAGTCGGTTCCTGAACCAGTTGGGAAAGGTAATTGTCTTTGGTTATTGCAAAGAACCTAATTCCTTTATGAGATCTACAGGTTTCAGTTTCCCAGTCTAAATCTGGGGTAGTTGAAGTTTAACTACTTCATTATGATCTGCCGCCTCGTCTATCTCGTTTAGTAGCAGATTTTCTGTGGACTCCGGTATATTAGGTGGTTTATAATAAACTCCTATTAGTATTTTATTATTGTTTTTGCCTCCATGTATTTCTTCCCACAGTGACTCCACATGTTCGTGTCCCTCACTGTTATCTTCTCGGACTGTGGGCTTTAGACAGGACTTTACATAAAGGCAGACCCCTACACCTCTCCGGTTTTGGCGATCCTTTCTAAACAGACTGAAACCCTGTACATTAACTGCCCAGTCATAGCTATCATCCAGCCATGTCTCAATTATTCCCACTATGTCATAGTCCTCCTTACACATCACTAATTCCAGTTCACCAGTTTTATTAGTCAGGCTTCTGGCATTAGTATACATACAATTAAGAGGTTTATGTATATTTATGTATCTACAAAATAAATCTTTTACATTGCCTACAATGGAAGTTTACTTGTGTTTACTAGAGATCCTTAGTAGTTACTTGCCAGAAACTTTTGGCTCTGATAGACAAACATGCTCTCACTTACTTGATTTAGTATCCAGTGGTATTTTAATATCTCAGTGTATTCCTACAAGTCAACGCCACAAAAAATAGAACAACACATACATCAGTTGGAGACTATGATCAAACTTGCTTTTTAAATTTCCCACAAGACAAAAGGTCAAGCACAGTAACATCAATTTAGTTATGTGTACTACTAAAGCAATTTTAGTAAAAATGGCATAGTGTTCTAAAAAATATTTTATTATCTGATCTGCAGTGCTAAAATACACAAAGCACAAGTGAAATAATGGTTTTCTACATGGTTTTAAGATCTATATCCTTGAAAACAAGCTGGATACACTAGTGTCACAAAAATGGTCATTAGTAGTAAACAGCTAAAAATGCAACAATAAAACATAATAATATACTGTAGTAGTTACGCTCCAACACTCAGAGTTCCACTGACAAGTCTGTATAACATAGTATATAAGACCGAAAAAATACATTTGTCCATCCAGTTCGGCCTGTTTCCTACAAGTTGATCCAGAGGAAGGCAAAAAAAAACCCTGTGAGGCAGAAGCCAATTTTCCCCACTTAAGGTGGAAAAAATTCCTTCCTGACTCCAATCAGGCAATCAGAATAACTCCCTGGATCAACGACCCCTCTCTAGTAGCTGTAGCCTGTAATATTATTACACTCCAGAAATAAATCCAGTCCCCTCTTGAATTCCTTTATTGTACTCACCATCACCACCTCCTCAGGCAGAGAGTTCCATAGTCTCACTGCTCTTACAGTGAAGAATCCTTTTCTATGTTTGTGTACAAACCTTCATTCCTCCAGAAGCAGAGGACGTCCCCTTGTCACAATCACAGTCCTGGGGATAAAGAGATGATGGGACAGATCTCTGTATATATTTATACATAGTTATTAGATCTCCCCTCAGTCGTCTTTTTTCTAAAGTGAATAACCCTAATTTTGATAACCTTTCAGGGTACTGTAGATCCCTCATTCTAGTTATTACTTTAGTTGCCCTCCTCTGAACCCTCTCCAGCTCTGCTCTGTCTGTCTTGTTCACAGGAGCCCAGAACTGTACACTGTACTCCATGTGTGGTCTGACTAGTGATTTGTAAAGTGGTAGGACTATGTTCTCATCACGGGCGTCTATGCCCCTTTTGATGCAACCCATTATCTTATTGGCCTTGGCAGTAGCTGCCTGACACTGTTTTTTGCAGCTTAATTTGCTGTTTATTAAAATTCCTAGATCCTTTTCCATGTCAGTGTTACCGAGTGTTTTACCATTTAATATGTACGGGTGACTTGCATTATTCCTTCCCATGTGCATAACTTTACATTTGTCCGTGTTAAACCTCATCTGCCATTTTTCTGCCCAAGCCTCCAATCTATCCAGATCCCTCTGTAGCAGAAAACTGTCCTCTTCAGTGTTAATTACTTTACACAGTTTAGTGTCATCTGCAAAAATAGATATTTTACTGTGCAGGCCTTCTACAAGAATATTAATAAATATATTGAAGAGAATAGGGCCCAATACTGACCCCTGAGGTACTCCACTAGCTACAGTGACCCAATCTGTGTATGTACCGTTAATAACCACCCTCTGTTTTCTGTCACTTAGCCAGTTACTTACCCACATACAGACATTTTCTCCCAGTCCGAGCATCCTCATTTTATATACTAACCTTTTATGAGGTACGGTGTCAAATGCTTTGGAGAAGTCCAGATATACGACATCCATTGATTCGCCGCTGTCAAGTCTAGAACTTACCTCCTCATAGAAGCTGATTAAATTCGTTTGGCATGACCGATCCCTCATGAAGCCATGCTGATATGGCGTTATTTGCTTATTTTCATTGAGATACTCCAAAATAGCATCTCTTAGAAACCCTTCAAACAGTTTACCAACAATAGATGTTAAACTTACCGGCCTATAATTTCCAGGCTCTGTTTTTGGACCCTTTTTGAACATTGGCACCACATTTGCTATGTGCCAATCCTGTGGAACATTCCCTGTAAATATAGAGTCCGTAAATATCAGAAATAAAGGTCTGGCTATGACATCACTTAATTCCCTTAGGATACGGGGGTGTATGCCATCCGGTCCTGGCGATTTGTCTATTTTAATCTTTTTAAGTCGCTGTTGTACTTCTTCCTGTGTCAGGGCACTTTTAATGGGGGATTTACTTTTACATTCTGCATTTCATCTGACAGTTTATTTTCCTCAGTGAATATAGTGGAGAAAAAAATATTTAATAGTTTTGCTTTATCCTCGTTGCTCTCTGCAACACCCCCCTCATTGCTATGTAGAGGGCCGACTCCTTCAGATTTATATTTTTTACTATTTATATAATTGAAGAACATTTTAGGGTTAGTTTTACTCTCTTTGGCAATTAATCTCTCGGTCTCTAGTTTGGCAAATTTTATTAGTTTTTTACATATTCTATTTTTTTCCTTATAGTTTATCAGTGCTTCCTGACTCCCCTCCTGTTTTAGTGATTTATATGCTTTCTTTTTGTCATTTATTGCCTTCTTTACGGTTCCATTTATCCACATTGGTTTCTTATTGTTCCTTAGCCTTTTATTCCTATAAGGTATGTACCTCTCACAATTAGATGTGAGAGGTACATACTGCACTGCTCTGTGAGAAACAATCCATAGAGCTCTGGAAAAATAATGGGAGAGATTTATCAAACTAGTGTAAAGGAAAACTGACAGTTGCCCATAGCATTCAATTGCATTTCACCTTTCATTTTCCAAGCTCTTTTGGAAAATAAAAGGTATAAACTGATTGGTTGCTATGGGCAACTAAGCCAGTTTTTCTTTATACTGGTTTTGATAAATCCCCCCTACGTATTTTTTATGGAGAGAGAGACTTTTTCAGGCAATCAGAGCACTTTCGATTGAAGTTGAATTTATTTGGACCCAAATCAGTTGAGTTGGTCATTTGGCCAAATTTGACCCAATAGAATTTTAAAAAATTCCCTCATAACTGATCCTTAGTTGCAAAGCCACTGCTCAGTCTAAATTACACTCTGTCAATCTCTCTATAGGTTTTTTCACTGGCTAATGCCCATGGTCTAGAGATGACTGGATTGTGAGAACAATTAATCCAGGTAGGGACCTTGCAGTATTTATGCAGGTGACATGGAGGTGTTTTGGTCAGTAGCATCCTCCACATGTAGTATCCGATGCTGTAGGTACCACATGATGTTATGACTAAGGCCTCATGCACACGACCGTTTTTTTATGCTGTCCGCAAAAAAGGGTTCCGTTGTTCAGTGATCCGTGTCCGTTTTTGTCTTCCGTTGTGTTTCCGTGTGTCTTCTGTTTTTTTTAGCAGACATGACCCAAAAGATTTTACCAAAAGACAGGCTGACAATGTTTCCCAAGTGCCTGCCAAGGGATCCGCAAAAAAAACGGACACGGAACGCGGATGACACACGGATGGCCATCCGCATTTTTCACGGACCCATTGACTTGAATGGGTCCGTGAACCGTTTTTCACGGACAAGAATAGGACAGGTTATATTTTTTTTACGGACTGGAATCACGGACCACGGATGCGGAGGACAAACGATGCATTTGCCGAGGTTTCCACGGACCCATTGAAAACCAATGGGTCCGCAGAAAATCACGAAAAACGGAGCAACGGACACGGAATCAAACAACGGTCGTGTGCATGAGGCCTAATGGTACAAAGGCCTAGAGTGGCCAAATTCAATCAGCTCCTATGTATTTCAGGACTTCCAGCTGCCTTCATCAGGGACATTGAGTATGCCTGTGTTCAGCCCCCTGTAAAATGTGAGTAATTAGATATGAGCGAAGCTTTGAAAAATTCGATTCAGCTGCTTTGCTGAACTTCTTCAGGAAATTTGACTCATTGCGAATTACTTCAACACAAATCGCTTTCAATTTTATGGAGCGGGCACATTGATGGGGAATGGCAATTGTGCCGACTCCCGTCATTTAACCCCTCAGATGCCGCATTCAACTCTGATTGCGGCATTTGAGACTCACATTGAGGTGCTCAGGGGTTAATTCAGGGATTAAAAAGTATATATATACTCACCTCATCCACTTGAACCAAGAGAGGCCATCCGCTCCTGTCTTGTTTGAGGAAAATTCACGAAAGGACCTGCAGTGAGCATGAAGACGTCACCATGTGATCACGCTGGACATCACCAAGCGAGGCTAGTGTGATCAAGTGTAGACGTCTTCACTGTCACCACAGGCGCTTTGGCAGGTTTTCTTCAATAAAGATGGGAGCGGACGGCCTCTCCATGATCAAGAGGATGAGGTGAGTATAATTGTTTTTACTTTTAGCCACCATTTTATGAAAAATTGATTCGTTACAAGGAAATTGGGCTTCATGGTGAATCAAATTTTACCTGAAATTGGGATTGAAGTCCACTTCATATACTTTGATTTGCTCAACACCATTGGTAATATTGTAAAATGTGAGTAAATAAATAAAAAAATGATATGATAATAGCCTGGTTAGTAAAACAAACATCTCCACTTTACATGCAAAAACTTTAATTGCTCAATTCAACAAGGTAAGGGCAACATTTTTGAAGTTAAAAATCAGTTTGCTCTCAACTTTGGACATTTTGGTGTAATGTGAATACTTTACAAAGCTGTTTAAAGCTGAGAGCAAATGGAGTTAGAAGCCTGAGAGACGCTCTAGCGAATGGTAAAACTTTTTGTATCCATTAAAATGCATTCTGGCACCTTTTATTAGAAACATTCCAGAAAATAAATGATTAGATAAATAGACAGAAATCAGATGGATTTATTTCCATCAGAGCTGTTGAGTCAGACAGGGCTGCAGCCTCAGTCCAATGCTCTTCAACATCTACATCAATGGCAGCAACTTTGGAGTGCTCCTCAGCATCAGGTCTCACTCTCCATGACACTAAGGTGAAATTTCTGCTTTATGTAGACAGACAACCTCCTGCTGCTATCACCAACGGAGATAGATACTGTAGATATGAGATAGATAGATAGATAGATTTAAAAAATGCAAGAACAGATCACAGCATTGCAGGCTCCAAATCTTGCTCAAAATTGTTTTTTTATTACAGCAAGTACATCTACCAAAAAAAATGTTGTAAGTAGGGATGAGCGAACCCGAACTGTATTTACGTAAAAGTTCGGGTTCGTTGTTCGGCGATTTCTATGGAGCATTTTGAAAGCCTGCAAAGCAGCCAATCAACAATCGTCATACTACTTGCCCCAAGAGGCCATCACAGCCATGCCTACTATTGGCATGGCTGTGATTGGCCAAGTGCAGCATGTGAACCAGCCTCTATTTAAGCTGGAGTCAAGTCGCGCCGCACGTCACTCTGCTCTGATTAGTGTAGGGATAGGATAAAGCTGACGTTAGGGCGAGATTGGCAGGGATTAACTCAGCAAAAACACTTAATGAAGTGATCGATCTACAGCTGTGAATCATTCAACTTCTGCTAGTTAATTGCTCACTGTTTTCAGGCTGCCCAGAGCGTTTTTCTGTCAATTTTTTCTGGGGTGATCGGCGGCCATTTTGTGTCTTGTGATGCGCCAGCACAAGCTGCCACTAAATCCATTAATCCATCAATAGTATTTTTTTTTTTTTGCTATATCCTACATCAGGCTGTGCTTATTGTCACCCCTAGAAACTCAGGAGATAATTTTCTATATTTTATTAAGAGGTGAAATTCACTTAAAAAAAATAGCAATCCCCTAAATCTGGTGTTCCAGCTGGGGCTAGCCAAGTGTAATACTGTCTGGCAAAGAATATATTTTTTTTTCTGGGGTGAAATTCAATTTCCAAAATAGCAATGCCCTAAATCAGTGGTTTCTGTTGTGGCAGGACAAGTTTTATAGTGTCCGTCAAAGGATAGCTTTTGTTCTTGGGTGAAATTCAATTACCAAAATAGCAATACTTTAAATCAGTGGTTTCAGCTGTGGCATGCACAAGTTTTATAGTGTCCGTAAAGGTATAGCTTTTGTTTTGGGTTGAAATTCAATTACCAAAATAGCAATACCGTAAATCTGGTGTTCCAGCTGTGACTGGACAAGTTTCATAGTGTCCGTCAAAAGATATATTATTCTCTGGGGTGAAATTCAGTTGCAAAAATAGAAATACCGTAAATCTGGTGTTCCAGCTGTGACTGGACAAGTTTCATAGTGTCCGTCAAAGGATATATTATTTTCTGGGGTGAAATTCAGTTGCAAAAATAGAAATACAGTAAATCTGGTGTTCCAGGTGTGACTGGACAAGGATATATTTTCTTCTGGGTTGAAATTCAATTACCAAAATAGCAATACCGTAAATCTGGTGTTCCAGCTGTGACTGGACAAGTTTCATAGTATCCGTCAAAGTATATATTTTGTTCTGGGTTGAAATTCAATTACCAAAATAGCAATACCGTAAGTCTGGTGTTCCAGCTGTGACTGGACAAGTTTCATTGTGTCCGTCAAAGGATATATTATTTTCTGGGGTGAAATTCAGTTGCAAATATAGAAATACCGTAAATCTGGTGTTGCAGCTGTGACTGGACAAGTTTCATAGTGTTCATCAAAGGACATATTATTTTCTGGGGTGAAATTCAATTACCAAAATAGCAATACCGTAAATCTTGTGTTCCAGCTGTAACTGGACAAGTTTCATAGTGTCCGTCAAAGAATATATTATTTTCTGGGGTGAAATTCAGTTGCAAAAATAGAAATACAGTAAATCTGGTGTTCCAGCCGTGACAGGACAAGTTTCATAGTATCCGTCAAAGGATATATTTTTATATAGTTGCAAAAATAGAAATACAGTAAATCTGGTGTTCTCTCTGTGACTGGACAAGTTTCATAGTATCCGTCAAAGGATATATTTTGTTCTGGGTTGAAATTCAATTACCAAAATAGCAATACCGTAAATCTGGTGTTCCAGCTGTGACTGGACAAGTTTCATAGTGTCCATCAAAGGATATATTATTTTCTGGGGTGAAATTCAGTTAAAAAAATAGAAATACAGTAAATCTGGTGTTCCAGCTGTGACTGGACAAGTTTCATAGTGTCCGTCAAAGGATATATTATTTTCTGGGGTGAAATTCAGTTGCAAAAATAGAAATACCGTAAATCTTGTGTTCCAGCTGTGACTAGACAAGTTTCATAGTGTCTGTCAAAGGATATATTATTTTCTGGGGTGAAATTCTGTTGCAAAAATAGAAATACAGTAAATCTGGTATTCTAGCTTTGGCTGGACAAGTAGTTTAATAGTATCCATCAAAGGATATATTTTGTTCTGGGGTGAAATTCAATTGCCAAAATAGCAATACCCAAAATCTGGTGTTCCAGCTGTTGCATGCCAAGTGTAAATCTGTCCGTAAAAGGGTATATTACACTCAGCGTGCATCTCCAAGTGTATTTCTTTCCGTTAAAGGGTATATTACAGTAAGTGTTAAAATATAGCATAATCCTCTACATTTGCATACACTGTTTTGCATCTCTAAGTATATTTATTTCCGTTCTTTACACAAAGTGTTAAAATACAAGTGCAAAAAGCATAATCCTATATATTTTTTCACACGCTACTGTGCATCTCCAAGTGTAAATCTGTCCGTAAAAGGATACCTTTCATCCAGGGCCTAAATACTAGGCCTACAATTGATATTCCCATAATTCTGTGGTTAGCGTGATAGGAAGATGTGCGAGTACAAGCGCACGTTGGTAGACGCGCTACTGAGATCATTCCCAAATGTCACAGGGGAACAAGTAGAAACCCAAGGCGAAGGCAGAGGAGGAGCGAGAGGTCGCCAACGCAGCTGTTTCACGGCCAGCTCCTCTGAGGGCAGGGTTAGCATGGTAGAGATGTGGAAAAGTTTTGTCACCAGGCCACAGCTAACTGCACCACCACCTGATGCGGAACGTGTTAGCAGGAGGCAGCATTTCACTAACATGGTGGAACAGTACGTGTGCACACCCCTCCACGTACTGACTGATGGTTCGTCCCCATTCAACTTCTGGGTTTCCAAATTGTCCACGTGGCCAGAGCTAGCCTTTTGGGCCTTAAAGGTGCTGGCCTGCCCGGCGGCCAGCATTTTGTCTGAACATGTATTCAGCACGGCAGGTGGCATCATTACTGACAAACGTAGCCGCCTGTCAGCAGCCAACGTGGACAAGCTGACGGTCATAAAAATGAACCAGGCATGGATCCCACAGGACCTGTCCATCCCTTGTGCAGAATAGGGCACTTCTTTATTGAATCCTCTTTTTTAAATTTTACCATTATTTTGCGGGGCAACCCAAAGTTGAATGAACCTCTCCTCCGTCTGGGTGCCAGGGGCCTAAATATCTGAAAGTGGCCTTCTCAATTGGTGGGTGACATGAAGCCTCTTTTGCTGCTATGGGACCTCTCTCCTCTGTCTGGGTGTCAGGGGCCTAACTTTCACGTACTTGCTTGCTGTCTTGGTGTCAGACATTTAACTCTTTTTACTGTCTAATGACCGCCCCATTGTCTGAGTGTCAGGGGCCTATATGTCGTTTAATCATTTGTTGTCTTGGTGGGAGATATCAAACTCTTTTTACTGTCTAATTACCGCCCCATTGTCTGGGCATCAGGGGCCTATATTTCGTTTACTTGCTTGCTGTCTTGGTGGGAGATATTTAACTCTTTTTACTGTCTAATGACCGCCCCATTGTCTGGGTGTCAGTGGCCTAAATTTCGTTTAATTTTTTTGCTGTCTTGGTGGCAGATATTTAACTCTTTTTGCTGTCTAATGACCGCCCCATTGTGTGGGTGTCAGGGGCCTACATTTCACATACTTGCTTGCTGTCTTGGTGGCAGACATTTAACTCTTTTTACTGTCTAATGACCGCCCCATTGTCTGCGTGTCAGGGGCCTTTATTTCGTTCACTTGATTGCTGTCTTGGTGGGAGACATTTAACTATTTTTTACTGTCAAATGACTGCCCCTTTGTGTGGGTGTCAGGGGCCTATATGTCATTTAATTGCTTGCTGTCTGGGTGAGAGACATTAAACTCTTTTTACTGTCAAATGACCTCTCCTCTGTCTGGGTGTCAGGGGTCTACATAAATGATAATGGCTTGTTCCATTGCAGGTTGACCTGAGGCCTGTGTTGCTGTTACGGGATGCCTCTCCTCTTTGCGGGTGCCATGGCCCTGAGTCTGTGAATGAGGGCAGTGGCACTGAAGGCAGACATGAATCCTTTTTGGCTGTGATGAGAACTTCAACTCCCATAGCATTCCCACCTGATGCCACCCCAACCTCCTATTCCACCTCCTCCAAGTTGCCAATTGATATTGGTTAATTTTTATTTATTTTATTTTAAGTCATTTCCCTATCAACATTTTGTTGCCTTTTGCAGCCCTCTAGCCCTTTCCTGGTTTATTTTAAACCCTTTTTAGTGCCCAAAAGTTCAGGTCCCCATTGATTTCAATGGGGTTCGGGGTGAAGTTCGGGTCGAGTTCGGATTCCGAACCGGAACATTTTTGGGAAGTTCGGCCGAACTTCTCGAACCCCAACATCCAGTTGTTTGCTCAACACGCGTCTGCATTTTTTTTCCAAAACATTGCAGTCTTTTTTGTGGTGGATGTCCCTGCTGTAATAAACAGTTTGGAGCAAGATACGGAGCCTGCAATGCTGTGATCTAATCATAAATTTTGGATTATACAGGTGGTTTGTCTGATGGCCACGGGCACATCGGGTGGAAGTCCTGGTTTCCTGATCCCTTCTTTTTCTACTAGTAGATAGATAGATAGATAGATAGATAGATAGATAGATAGATAATAGATAGACAGATAGATAGAAAGATAGACAGATATAGATATGACAGATAGATAGATAGATAGATAGATAGATAGATATGAGATAGATAGATAGATAGATAGATAGATATACACGTTGGCATATAGATACCAGATAGATAGAATGATACAGTCCTGTACATGCAATATATTTGTGATATTTCAAATGTTAAATAGTTTGTGAAACAAATAATAAATGTGTTAGTGCAGTGATCTTTATTATTATGGTGATCTTCAAGTCTGTAACATTGTTCTATGTTAAATATTATTTAACTTTTGGAGAAATCCTATTAATGGGTTAGAAGAATGTATAAAATGTAACGTATATATTCATTTTATCTTTGTGATTCAGACTGCATATTAACCTATATTGTTATTAGCAGCTCATTTGGTTTCAGCTTTTATTTCTACTGTGTGAAAAGCTACAGATTACAATAAATAATGTAAAGCTACAATAAGCTGATTAATATGTATTATCCATACCCAAGTCACAGACATTAGTCAGTAAATATTACATCCTGCCCTGTTTGAGATTTTATTACATGTGCAATTGCTTCTGTCAACCAGAAATGGGAAACTATGAACCTTAGAAATGTCACTAAATAGTGCATTTAAAAGCCTGGGAATTGCATTGTATAGAGAGGGAACTTTATATAAACCTCCCATATGGAACTAATTTGATTGCCTGATGTCACCAGAGATATGGGTCACTACATTTATATAGGGTACATTTCGGCATTAGACTCAGCAGCAATGTCACCACTAATAATATCATGTTTATACAATTAGGGAAAACTTAATGAAACCAGATCTGTCATGCGAACAGTAAACGTACAATGTGTGATTAGTGTTAGCTTTGTAAGTGATCACTTAAGACAGATTCCAATGAGACATAGAAATCTACAAAGTAATAAAAAATATATATATTCATGATTATGTAATATTTTCTAGGGAACCTGATGTGAACATTGGCATTATTTTGTCTTAGGGAAAGCAATCATATCAAAATATAAAACTGAATTCCAAAATAAATTATGCTAAGTTCACACTTTGCACTATATCAAAGAATTGAAGTTCTTATTAGAAAACTAAGGCGCACGTTTATAAGACTGGTGTTTTAGATGTCGGTCTTAAATAAAGCCCTAAAGTGGTGGTGGATCCGAGTTGTCTTACATTCAGACCATTTTCTACACCTAAACCAGGCATTGAAAATGATGAATGAGAGGGGCCTACTGGCAAGTGCCCTTCGCCGCCTGTGCCATGTCCACTGTTTTAGACCTGTCATAAGTGGGGCGAAGTCGCAGGCGGTTAGTTGCACTGCTATCTGTGCCTGAAATACGCCTAGGTGTATTTCAGCATAGTAAATGACCCCCTAAATGTTGATGTATTTGGTATATACAGTATATATAGAGTGAGAAGGATAAAGAGAAATAGAGACAATAAATAGCTAATTCTAAATATATAAAAAAGATAAACTATAATATGTTAAAATAGATAGATCGATAGACCGATAGACCGATAGATAAATAGATAGATAGATAGATAGATAGATATGTATGTATTAGTTATTATATACCAGATTTCCTCTTTGAATAATGGAGAAATTCTCTGAAAATGGAAGTGTAGTAAAGTATAAACACAAAGACTTTGATAAAGAAAATTGGATTGGATCAAGCAGGCAGAAATTGGGTAAAAAAAAAAAAAGAAATGGCACAAATACAAAGACAGCAAAACATGCCATGTTTCAAACTGGTATGCACCATTGCTTAAATGTCTGGCACAAGAAAGACAGGACTGGAGGGAGGTTTTCATTTATACAGTTCACTGCAAGCTGATGCCTCTGTGAGTATCAAAATGAAGCCAAAAAATAAGGCAGGTGCAAAGGCGGGGGTGTAAAATGAATGATCGAAGGGGAAAATCCTATCTACAACAGATTGTCTGTTGTTCCAAATCTGTTTGCCGCAGTATAAACTAAACCCTAGACTGCTCTAAAAAAATAGCACTATTTTCCATGGATGATGAGTGAGGCAGCATACACTGATTACTATTTTGTAAAATGGGGGTACCGAACTGAAAGAATGTTTTGGAAAGCACAGCATTGTGTCTAGAAATTCTGTGTCCCGATTATAGTGATGTTCTGTATGAGTCTAAGAGCATCTGCTTCTTAAGTGCTCCCTCCCCTTTTTCTCAGAAGCCCCCTCTTCATTTTGCCTGGGGCATGGGAACATTGCTTGTTTCTAAGCTTGATCCTCTGTTTTAACAGTGCAATGTCATGGGTTCAGCACTCCTATATGCTGCTGTCTGATAAGAAGCAACCATGGAACCAGACATTGGTGCAAACAAACAAGGTTGCTGTTTTCCTTTCCCCCCAGGAGGACACTTTTACATGCTCTGAATATTTAAAGGCCATTATGATTCTTGTTTGTTCTATACTGTAAGTCTATGTCTTCACAGGTCCTATTAATTTACATATTTCACATGGTCCCTTAGCTTCTGTATCTTTTTACTTAAGAACAAGGGAAAATATTCTAAGTATACATTATATTTTAAATGTGTTTTCGAAAAATGCATTTGTTCAGATGGTTAAATGTGACCTGAATCAAAACTTGGCATATTCAAGGAAGGTATGAGGCAACAAAAAGTTTACACAGACTTTGATTTGTTCTTTCTTCTACACGGATGTTCTTTTGTTTAAAGGGTATCTGTCAGCAGATTTATACCTATGAAGCTGGCTGACCTGTTGCATGTGCGCTTGGCAACTGAAGGCATCTGTGTTGGTCTCTTTTTCATATGTGCCCACATTTCTAAGAAACATTAAGTTGCAATATATGCAAATTAGCCTCTAGGAGCAATGGGGGCATTACCGTTTCTCCTAGAGGCTCTGCTTTCTCTGCAACAGCCATGCCCAATTCACTTTTACTGACAAGATCATACAGTGTAAACATGATTACTACTGGCCCTGACTTCTCCTAAGGGCGCAATGCACGGGCACTGACCATGGGGCAGCCACAGGGGATCGCGGATTCATTCACTTGAATGGGTCCGCGATCTGCCTGTTCCGCAAAAAGATAGGACATGTTCTATCTTTTTGCAGGATGGAAGTACGGAACAGAACACCACGGAAGCACTCCATAGTGCTTCCGTAGTGTTCCGTTCCGTCATTCCGTTCCGCACCATTCCACATCTCCGGATTTGCGGACCCATTGAAATGAATGGATCCGCATCCGTGATGCGGAATGGCCACGGAATGGTGCCCGTGTATTGCGGATCCGCAAATGCAGTCCGCAATACGGGCACGGGGCGCACACTTTTGCGTGCAAGAGGCCTAAAGTCAATAAAAGTGCAAAGGGTGCGGCAGTTGCAGAGAAAGCTGAGTCTTTAGGTGTAACTTCAACCTCCCGTTGCTCCATTTTTCTAAGCAGTGCGGACACATATAAACATGGAACCAACACAGATGCCTTCAGCTACCAAGTGTATAGGTACGAATCTGCTGACAGATGCCCCTTAAAGACATTGCAGACATAAGCCCACATTTGCTTTCAGTGCACCTAGATTCTGTTCAGCAAGGGAGTATGTGTTAAAAGAAAAGAGACAGACTTTGTAGGAATGTCGGCATGGGCTAATATGCTACATTTCATGACAAAATTGATCCACAATTCAGACAAAAATGTTTTGTCTCAAGCCAAGAAGTAGTTAGTATAGTATTAGACATATCTAGACCTGCACTACATTTATCATGCAACCTGAGCAACTGTGATAAATATGGTGCACATCTAGACAGCCTTTCTAGGTTTTACACCATTGTTATGATTAGAAAATCTGCCCCTGTTGTGGACAGTTTGTGTTGACACACTGTACCAACCAACCAGTTTGGCTTAGGGCTAACTCTAAGGGTGTTATCATGACAGTCAGAGATGGTAGTCAGACAGGAATTTGGTACACAGTAAGTCAGACAAGCAATTGCACCCTCACTGGTAACTATAGACTAGGAACCTAAAGTTCAGGCGCCCTCCTCTTATATACCATGGGGCTGTCAGCCATCAGCTGGGGAAGCAGACCAGCAGACCTTTCCATAGGGCAAAGTATGTGGGACACAACCAGCAAAAGACACCACACGTGCGAGTGGCCAGAGAAGGCACTAGCCAGCAGTAGAGAAGGACTGGACTGCTGGTAAGATGAGTAAGTAGGCTGCTTGGGTGAATAGTGTGGCATTTCTGCACAAAAGGAACAGCAGGATAGTGGCGGGCAATTTTTTTTTAATCTATAACATACTGTGTACTTTTTTTGTAGACGCTGCGGACAATGACATTACCTGTGGGACCTCTCCTGTATAACGTTTGCTCATCCAAAATACTTGTAACATTCCCTGTAATTTTTTATTAGCCACTGGTGACAGCATTGACATTATCTGCGGGATATCTCCTGTGTGATGTTTCCACATCCCAAATACCTTTTTACATTTTTTTGCGCATAAACTTCCAAATCCTACCCCACTGTTTGTGTGACTTAATTTAAAGCATATATAATATTTAAAATGAAGAAGACGAGCAGTAAGGGACGGGGAAGTGGCCGTGATGCTGATGGTGCACGCAGAGGCCGTGGCCCTGGGTGCATTGAAACTGTGCCTGCTGCCAGAGCACAAGAAAAAAAATCATCCATGATACCTAGCTTCATGTCCCAGTTTGCAGAGTTGGGCAAGACACCACTCTTGAAGTCAGACCAGGTGGTCGGCTGGATTGCAGCAGATAATGCTTCCAGTCGGTTAAGCACCACCTTGTCTTTCACCAAGTCCAGTCTCAGTAGCCAAGGCCCTCGCATATAATTTTTTACAGAGTCAGCTCACCTACAGGCCCTCACCTACAATCTTTTACAGGGTCAGCTCACCTGCAGGCCCTCGCATATAATGTTTTACAGGGTCATCTCACCTGCAGGCCCTCACATATAATTTTTTAGAGGGTCAGCTCACCAGCAGGGCCCCATCTACAATCTTTTACATGGTCAGCTCACCTGCAGGACCTCGCATATAATGTTTTACAGGGTCAGCTCACCTGCAGGCCTTCGCATATGATTTTTTAAGAGGATCAGCTCACCAGCAGGCCCTCACCTACAATATTTTACAGGGTCAGCTCACCCACAGGCCATCGCATATAATGTTTTACAGGGTCAACTCACCTGCAGGCCTTTGCATATAAATTTTTAGAGAGTCATCTTACCAGCAGGCCCTCACCTAAAATCTTTTACAGGGTCAGCTCACCTGCAGGCCCTCGCATATAATGTTTTACAGGGTCAGCTCACCTGCAGACCCTCGCATATAATTTTTTAGAGGGTCAGCTCACCAGCAGGCCCTCACCTACAATCTTTTATAGGTTCAACTCACCTGTAGGCCCTCGCATATAATGTTTGACAGGGTCAGCTCACCTGCAGGCCCTCACCTACAATCTTTTAAATGGTCAGTTCACCTGCAGGCCCTCGCATATAAAGTTTTACAGCATCAGCTCACCAGCAGGCCCTCGCCTACAATCTTTTACAGGGTCAGCTCAGTAGCAGACCCTCGTTCCTAATGTTTTAGATGGTCAGATCAGCAGGCACTTGCTCCAAATGTTTTTGAGGGTCACCAGCAGACCATCAGTCATAATTTTTCAAGGGTGTGTATGATGCCCTCCTTTATGTGTAACAAAGGGTGTATTGGAGTGGCGGTTCCTTGTAATTTTTGTCAGCCCTTTCACTTAGTGCATAGGCTTTATGAGGGTAGGAGTCCCACTACATGAACAATTGTACCACAATGTGAATGAGGCCCTCCTTTATGTGATATACAGGATGTATCAGGGTGCCTCTTGCTTGTAATTTTTGGTAGCACTTGCACTTTATATACAGTAAATATACAGGAAAGAATGTTTCCTAACAATTTTTCCTCTAAAATCGATTTATCTTTGGTTTTGTGCGTATTATTGTCAGTCTGTAAAAGTGGCGTACTAGTCAGACAACATCGTTCCCAGCAGCGACCTGGGAGTCCAAGATGCATCCAGACATCCTTCCCATGCTTTTCCCGATCCATTTCGGTGGTGTTTCCATCAATTTCTGACCTTTTCCTATGAACCACGCATCCTCCCCTCTTCAGAGCAGGGGTGCCTGGTTTAATGCTCGGGTTCTCCTATTGACTTTCATTATACAGCATCCCGATGTATTCGGCCTGAGCACCCGAGCACTTGGGTGCTCCGTGAACACTATTTGTAACCAAATACTTGATGTAATCTTGTTTGTTAGTATAGGACAAGCAGGCTTAAAACCTTTCTGTAACTCTCTGCCACTAACAATTAAAGCTGATGTTTTACCCAAGGCTGTTAAATTTGTGCTGTCTTAACATGCTATATATCAATCATTATAGCTTGTGCTGAGCAGATTGATATCCAGTCTTGTTAGAAAAGTTCTTATGTCTTGTAACTTTTTCACCAACATTTTTGCCTATTGGGCAAGTCATGGGCGGTCGTATCTATAAATGACTGACATTTATCTCTCTGTGTTTGTATATACAGAGATAACTTTCAAATCACTAAGCAGGACTATATAAATAGGTGGTTTAGGTATATTTCCATAGTTACACAATTAGGGTAGATCTTCACTGCAAAAGGGAAACCCAAGTGATTTGTAGAAAAAAGTTAGACAAACTTGATTTTATTACCATTATTACAAGGTTGCCTGCAACTTCTTTTCCCGTACGGAAGTACTGATTTCACAAGTTAGTAGAGATTTCTGGGGGACTTCTTGGAGCCCTTGCCTTTTACATGGTCCAATTATTGCCTGAAAGGAACATTTGTTGCTGATCTCTGGCCCAAGTAAAAGAGTGATCAGTCGGAAAACAAGCAACCAATCTAATCGTTCATGAGACCAGCCAGTTATCTGCCATGTGAAAGTATTTAAATGAATGTTGATCAACACACTATATTATGGACTGGCTCTCAATACTAGAATAACATTTTCTTGTATAATAGGACCCTTATTTAAATGCTCATCATGTTTAACCTCATAAAATAAACCTTCTGAAAGCTGAACTTATTCAATGTTGTCCTTAACTTTGCTCCTTATTAATTTCCATTTAATCATGCATATTTAACATTTAGTCATAACCAATTTCAGTTACATTGTAAAAATTGATTTATATGCTAAAAAGCAGTGTAGTTATTGTAACTCTTGTTGCCTGTGCCCACCAGAGGGCTCTCCTGCTCAGTGTTCCCACTGTATTAGTGTTCCTCTCTTTACCCCATGTAGACTGAGGCCTGGTTCATCCCTGCATTGCCTCTCTGTGCTCGACATCTGCCTGGTTACAGGATTAGCCACTTTGCTGTCTGATGTGACTTTTGCTTGAGTCTCAAATTGACCCTGTGCTGCGTACCCAGACCTAGATTTGATGCTCTGTGCCTGCCCGGACCTTGGATCGGACTTCTGTTTTGCCTGATCCCTTGGTGCCACGCACCAGTGTCTATCAACTCATGTGGGTCGGGAACCACTGAACAGAAGCTACACCAAGAGGGAGCGGCCTGGTGATTCACCTGCAGCAAAGTCCAGATTCCTGTATAGGCATTAAAGCATGAAGACTGGGGAGGCTATTTAGATAATGCCCGTAGGATTTCTCCACGTCAAAGTCAAATCTGTTCAGTGGCACAACCACTTCCATTACACTTATTGATATAGAGTAATAGGAAATCTGTGTCTTTTTCTGGCAATTCGTTTACATTTTTGACTATTCTTTGAAACATAAGAAACTATTCAGGGTGGAAAGCAGAAAACTGTAATAAAACAAAGACAATGTGAGAGGTTGGTGCTTTCAGTTGCTGCAGATATATATAGTGTGTTTATTATTTCATAGACTATTTTAGATTTAAAAGCATGCCCTACAATCATACAGTATGCAAAAGCAGAGTTCTTTTAAATGCATGTTTTATATTATAAGTTCCTGCTGTTTGCAGAACCAACCCTCTGCTGCGCTCTTTGTTTTATGGCCAAAATTTTGTCAGGTTGTTCTTAGCTGATGGATGATATTTTCAAAGTCTGGTCTGTTTGGAGAACAGGCTCTGAAACCTCTCTAATCTGGAATCCAGATTTGGATATACTAACTTAGAATATCTGATTCCCCAAAAATTATAATTCCCTCTTTTAAGAAGTGCAAGCTCTTTGATAAGTTGCGGTATAAAGTAGCACTTAGTAAATTTAACTACTCAAACATTAACATAAAAATGTGTAGAGTATACATACAGTGCATTAAAAAAAACTTTCAAGACCTACATTTTCCAAATAAAATATTAGTGATACACAAGATTACTAGAGTGTCTTAATTTAACAAAGTTAACAACTTTGTCATTCAGAAAGTGAATATTAGAAGTAACAGATAGGTATTGTTATCATCATGTCAAACATTATTCACTTTAATGGCCTCCACTTAGTCACTTGATATTATGATATAAAGAAGATTAAAATATACACTGGGATCAGCTGTATCATTGAAACCAGGTGAGGTGAATAATAGCATTGTTTATTTCATAACAATGGTATGAGTTCTTGAAGTTGATGTGTTGAAAGCAGTAAAAAGAATAAGGCAAACAAGGATCTGAGCAGCTTTGACAAGGGCCAAATTGTGTTGGCTAGAGTTAAAGCATATCTAAAATGGCAGATCTTGGGGGGTGTTTCCAGTATACAGTGGTTGTTGCCTACCAAAATTGATCCAAGGAAGGACAATCCGTGGACCAGCAAACAGGCTTATGGGCTACTAAGGCTTATTGTTACTCACAGGGCACAGTGAGTAAGTACAATGAACATATGGGCATCAGAAATGTACAATGGAGCAATGTAAGTAGGTGGCATGGTCTGACGTATCATGTTTTCGTTTACATCAAGTGGAAGGCCGAATGAGCATGCATCATTTACAAGGTATCACTACTTATATAGTAGTTATTATATGGGTCTTATGAAATAAAGGTAATTAATGAGCTTCTGCGGCCTATTCTGAAAGGAGTGGGAAGTTGCACATATTCAGAGCCCTCCTAGTGGAAATCCTTACCTGGCAATACACAAATTGATAGTTATGTTCTGAAAATATGAAGTTTTCTAGGCAATATGAAATCAGACGTACATATCAATAACTTCAATCAGTCTTATGCCGATGTAATATATAGTCTTCATTGTTGAAATGTTCCTTAGTATTAGTATTTGCATATTTGGTCTATTGAAACCAAGAAATAGCACACCAATGTCCATATAGATAGGAAGCACACATCTGTCTTGGAATTCAATATTTTCATATGTTCTTCAACAGGATATTGAAATTGGCTTGTGTAGAATTGACACGCAATTCATCACAGATAATAAAAAACCACAAAGTTCAGAGTATGCTAAACAAAAGAAATAAAAAACATATGCTGAGATAAAAAGTTGGGTGTGATATCAGAATTCAATTTCTTAAAAACACATAATAAAACGTCAGAAAATTGCATTCAGTAATAAAGAATAAAAAGGACACATTTAAAATGTTTGCAAGTTTTAATGAAAAAGCACACAGAGCCAGCTCTACAGTCTCATGATCACTTGTTAAAAGTGAATAATTCTAACATGTTTTTTTTATTCACTTATATAGCATTGGCCCCATAGTGCTTTACAGACATTATCATTCTATGCATTGTACATCACATGTCCATTTTTTAGGCATCACTAACATCTTTGACAGTAGCACCATAGGTTCCTTGCCCCATGGGGCTCCTATTCTTTTTTTTCCAACTTTGTGTTTATTAAATATTTTTGACATATATTAATAACATTACAATGTCTTTAAAGCATACACCTCTCTCCTTTGCTCTATAAATGAAGATCAGTATTATGAAGATCCCAAAGGGACCAGATCTTCAATAACCTATCTGGGGGGAGATCATAGAACCGATATGTACTGGGGCTAACCAGACCTCTGAGTGCTTGCAGGAAGGGGCTTTTAAACCTAAATCTTTGTAGCGTATAAAACATAAAGGACCAGTTAAGGCAGTTTAAAGCTTTTTCTGCATCAAGTCTAAGAAGCAGAGCTTGAATCGACCCCTTATTAGCCGTGTCAATCAGATCAATCACCCTCCTTGTATTGTCCTCCGCCTGTCGAACCAGACGAACCCAACCTGATCCTTATGGATCAACTGAGGGAGCCAGCAATTTAATCGGTTGTCAAGCAATTTAGTGAAAATCTTAAGATCTGAATTCAATAGACTGATATGGCTTTAGCTGGCACATTCTGAGGGATCCTTTCCCGGTTTGTGAATCACTGTTATAAAGGATTGAAGCATAGTCTCTGGTATATGTTCTCCCCCTAGGAAGGAATTGAATAAAGGGACCATATGTGGTAGCAAAATATCACTATAAGTTTTATAATAAAGGTATGTGAGGCCATCAGGACCTGGTGCTTTATTCCTCAGGAGATCCAGTATCACCTTCTTCAGCTACACGAGTGTGATCTGCTGGTTCAGGTGTGACAGGTTCTCCAGAGGCAAAGTGGGTGGGTTACATCCAGACTGCTTTATGGACTTCCCATAGTATCCCCAAAGAAGACACTGACGGTTTAATAATCTGAAAATAATTAGTTAGATAAGAATTAATTCTTCTCTTGTGACAGTGTTAGTCAGGAGGGTTTCATTTAAGCGCAAATGGGTACGTTTTGGAGGGGAAGAAGCAAAATCTAAGTCTATATAGAGAGGGGCATTGCCCGACCAGGTTATGGGACCTAGTGTTGCTGAAGACAGCAATTGGAGAGTTAGTATGTTACTATAGTTGAGGGAACACCTGGATGTTCGGGTTCGAGAAGTTCGGCCAAACTTCACGAAAATGTTTGGGTTCGGTATCCGAACTCGACCCGAACTTGACCCTGAACCCAAACCCCATTGAAGTCAATGGGGACCCGAACTTTTGAGCACTAAAAAGGCTGTAAAATAGCCCTGGAAAAGGCTAGAGGGCTGCAAAAGGCATCAAAATGTAGGTAAATCCCCTGCAAACAAATGTAGATAGGGAAATGACTTAAAATAAAATAAATAAAAATAAACCAATATCAATTGGCAAATTGGAGGAGGAGGTGGAATAGGAGGTTAGGGTGGCGTCAGGTGGGAATGCTATGGGAGTTGAAGCTCTCATCACAGCCAAAACGGATTCATGTCTGTCTGCAGTGCCATTTATATTGTGTATGTACAACTGCTTTGTGAAGCAAGAATATTGCTTTTTTCACACAAAAAAGAATAATGCACTATTTCTCAGCTGTAATGTGAAATCGGTATTTAAGTGGTGTATTCTGAGATGCTCTGTGGATCAGGATTACCACTGTTTTGTCAAAAAAATACACTTATGCTGTATTTCACAGCAGCAATGTAAAATAGGTGGTTGTAATGGGTATTTTAGACTGTTTGGAGGACCTTGAATAATGTTTTTTTTTTCTATAAAAAACAAAGAAGCACTATTTCCATGCAGAAATATAAAATATGTTGTTGGACGGTGTATGCAGAACTGTTTTGTGGACAAAGAATACGGTTTTCCCCCCAAAATTACACTGATTCTCTATTTCACTGCAGAAATGTCAAATATATATTTTGGCGGTGTAAAATAGGCTTGGTGGATCAGGATGACCACTTTTTTTTAACTAAAATACACTGATGCACTAGCTGAAATGGAATATACGGTTTAGTGCATTGTATGCACAAGTCCTCTGTGGCACCACAGATCCCAGGCTAGACAAATGAACTATGTCACCCCTTAAACATACAAAAGGCAATATAGGGGACTTGAGCAGCCAGGAAAAAAAGTTTTTTTCCCTTCACTGAGCTACAAAATAGGATTAGGCATCATGCACACGGCCGTGGAACACGGCGTCATAGCAACCATTGATGCCATGCGTTCCTGCTGTCAGCTGGATTTCAGGCCTGGATACCATGGTCCGCGCACGGCCGTGTTCCATGGCCGTGTGCATGAGGCCTTATGATGATGTCCCGGGCTGGCTGGCACACATGCAGCACACTGTAGTGGCTAATATGGCCGTCGAGCACCACCTCAGTAACAGATGGATTACAAAAAAAGATTTCCCTTGCAGTGGCTGGGTACAGAAATGTCGGATTGCTGAAGCTCCCTCCCTTTCTATTTGCTGTATCTTGTGGATTAAAGTAGCACAGGTTCTTCTGATTTCAGCAGAATGACATTCGGCAGTATGTGACTCCAGCTTATAAAGAGGCTGGGTCACATGCTGCACTCAGCCAATCACAGCCATGCCATTAGTAGGCATGGCTGTGATGGCTTCTTAGGGCAAGAAGTAAAACACTTGCTGATGGGCTGCTGTGCAGCCCTTCAGAAAGCGGGAAGAAATTGCTGAACAACGGACCCGAACCCCAGCTTTTTTGAAAATGTTCGGGTTCGGGTCCATGTCCCAACACCCCAAAATACAGTTTGGTTTCACTCAACGCTATATTTTACCGGAAAAAGAAAATCAATCCTAGTTTGTGTTTGGTGAGGATTGGAAAAAAAGAAGTACTGACGTCCGGTAGGATTATCTACCCGCCACATATCATAATGGGAATAAGAAGTCTACGGAAGTTTCTACTCAAATAGGTCGATAAATGGGAAGGGGGGATTGAATGTATTGCTAGTCTATTAGCTGTCATAAAAATGGACATAAAAGTTCCCTCAAGTATTAGGGTAGAGTTATGGTAGGTCTCTAGAGTAGAATGGACGGAAGAAAGAAAAGGAATCTGGCCTGAGTTTGGGGAATATATATTACAGAGAGTTATTTTCATTCCAGACAGGGTGCCAGCAAGGATAAGAAAACTGCCATGTGGGTCGACCTCAGTCCTATCAATTCGAAGGGGACATGACCTGGCTACTAAAATAGCCACTCCCGCTGTTTGGGGGTCCTATTCTAATTAACCTATCTCAATCAAACACATTTATTCTATAATCAACTTCATGGAGTGATATTAGAGTGTGGGAGGAAGGTGGAAACCCAGTAGGATTAATAAAGTACTGCAGATATTGGGAAAATACAGTATATACATTTTACTTGTACTAACATTATCACATTATTAACATTTTTGAAAATAATCATGCTTCTCAAGCACTTGTGCAAGGGGTGACAGAGCTTTAAAGGGCATCTGTCAGTAGATTTGTACCTATGAATCTGACTGACCTGTTGCATATGCGCTTGGCAGCTGAAGGCATCTGTGTTGGTCCCTTGTTCATATGTGTCTGCATTGCTGAGAAAAATTATGTTTTAAATTATGCAAATGAGCCTCTAGGAGCAATGGGGGCGTTGCAATTACACCTAGAGGATCTGCTTTCTGTGCAACTGCCGCACCCTCTGAACCATGATTATGCCTGGCCTTGACTTTTCCTAAAGTCAAACAAAATGAAGGGGACGCGGCAGTTGTAGACAATAAATGACAATAAAATAAAAGCTGTTCAAAAAATCATACACACTCCAAAATGGTGCCAATAAAAGCTTCAGATAACCCCCCAAAAATGAACCCTTACACAGCTCTATAGATGTAAATATGAAAAAAAGTTCTAGGGGTCAGAATATGGTGATACGAATAAAAAATCAAGTTTTTATTTTCTTTAAGTATGAAAACACAAGAAAAACTATATAAATATGATATGGTTGTGATCGTACTGACCTGTAAAACTGAACATATAATTTTCACCACACAGGGAATGATGTAAAAAAGAAACTATAACACTGCAGCTGAATTGCATTTTTCTTCAATTCCACCTCATTTGGGGGAGCCAGAGCACACCTGGATGAACATGGTATCTGAAGGGTTAAGCGTCTGCGACATTAGTGCCGGGTGGTTGTTCTTTTTTTTTATTATTATAAATTTTTATAGCATTTTTACAATATACATCAAATAAGTTAAATTTTTTATCCATTGTGAAAAATGTCACCAATCGACCCAACCCCCTTCCCCTAAAAAAAAAAAAATACATTTGTTTTTTCTGTATGTTCTTTAAAATGGAAATTTACTTAGTCAGCGGTCCGGAAAGGGTTAACTTCCAAGCCTTCACACTGAGATTGGGACACCAAGATGGAAGACTATGATTAGGCAGAGTAGCCTAGGTCAGTGTTTCCCAACCAGTGTGCCTCCAGCTGTTGCAAAACTACAACTCCCAGCATCCCTAAACAGCCAAAGGCTGTCCGGGTATGCTGGGAGTTGTAGTTTTGCAACATCTGAAGGCACACTGGTTGGGAAACACTGGCCTAGGTATACCAGATTTATCTTGGACCGATTTTAAGTAGATTTTATATTGGGCTGAGAAAGCTTCTATTGCACTGTTGCAAAGTGGAGATTTATATGTAATTTTACAGCTACTATCTTGTGAGTGAATAAATGTCTATTTGGCGTAATGCTTGTTAGTTGATCTTTACTATTGTTGTTACAATTGTGTAATAGGACCACAGCAAGTAACAGCAGCATTTCCATTGCCTTACAGTTCCGGATAAGAAGGTTACAGATCGTGCAAACTAAGGTGCTAATTCCATCTAAAGCAAGAAGGAAGATTGAAAGTACTTACCTCATATGAGACTTTGAGGTTGTTCCAGAGTGTGAATCCGGTATTGTTCTTCACATGTTTCTGTGTGAATAAATTGGGTATCCCAATATACCTGATAACACCAATTATGCAACTAAACACAATACAATCCTACTGATATATAGACAATGCAGATTTTAGCATTAAAGCTGTATGTGAAAATCTGATTCAAACCTGATGCTTAGACTTAGAATATAAGTAAATTAAGCCCTAACACTAATCATTTATTACATACAGTAGTTGCATAATTTTGTATAAATATTACCAAACAAGAAAGTAAATCTATGTCTCTCAATACGCATAAATATAAGAACATTTTCACATTTGCTTAGGAGGCTCCTTTTGCGGCCTCCATTGCTGATTCCACCAAAAAGAGCTGACCAAAAAGTCCCACATGCAGGACTTTTATTTCCGCTACAACAGAACGGAAGCTGAATGGCTTATAGCCAATGAGGTCTGTTTGGCTCAGTTGGTTTCAGTTATGTGCCGGATCTGGCACCCGCATTATATTCGTTGTTATGTTCCACCAGCAGAGCGATGGAAACGACCAGCGGTGAATGTGGCCTAATCTGGAAGCTATATAAATGCATTAAAATTACCTTTCTCAATTAACCCCTTTGAGTTTTCTGTATCCAATGCAAAGATCCAGTAAACCTCCCTCTCGAGTACCTTGTATCTACCTTCAATAACTTCTAAAATAAGCCACTTACAAACAATTTATGGCCCCGTTAAGCGAAGTGTGTTGTGACACCTGTCAGATCTAATTTCATCTTTGTATCCCCTATTTTTCAGCAGCCTTGAAACCTGTTTCTTCAGTTTCTGCAAAAAAAAGTTCTATTATCCAAGTGAGGCTCATTGAGCCATACTTTTCCTGGATGAGATCTTTGTCCCACATATGCCCTGGCTAACAGACATTTAAGCATATAGATAACATTCAGCTCCTTAAGTGTGTAGCATTCCTTAACTGATATTTCCGTGCCTTTCATAGGACAGTATTACTCCTCCCTTAATAATAGGCAAGCAGTTTTGACAAGACAGGCATGGAAATAAGATTTAGGGCTCTTTTCACAGAACGGGGCTTGGCTCTCTTTCACGCAGCGGATTACCGTCTGAAAGAGCCCTTAAATGTTTTCTTAAGCCTAATCTCTGCACATATTCAACTGACTTTTCTGAACACAGAAAATAATAAAAAAAAAATAGTGTTGGCGTAATCATACAGACCTGCAGGATATAGTCATGGTAAACATTATAAAAACAAAATTAAAAAAAATAATCACTGTGATTTCAAGTTAGATGTATGCCTCCCTACATGATGAGATAAAATAATACAACTGATGGCACAAAAAGCAAATTATGACTTTTGAAACTTGCAATAAAAAAAAAAACACTGTATCCTGCTGCAGTTCTCTCCCTGTAAACTGGCACATCTTCTTGCAGGAGATAGTGCTGGAGGCAGTTGAAAGATGAAACTGAGCAACTGTGACCACCTTAGTATGTGGACATACACATTACTATACAGATTAAACACCAGGGGTACCAATATAATAAAGTAAAGAGAATATCTCACATCTGGAGCAGTTTAATAACAGAAAGTATATTACAAAAGCAGCTAGTTTTTCATGCTGATTTATATTGAAATACTACGTAATGGTGGTACCTAAATGTTTAAAAAAATATTAAAAACTATTTTAAGTGGCATGTAATGAATTTTTGCAATAAACTTTTTTCTGTTTTCCTCTTGAAATAGACACCTGAAGTTCAGTTGTCTATCAAACTTTAGAATCTGTACACTTGCACAACAGTGTGTCAGTGCTGTACGTTGTGGGGCATCGGTGAGCAATGTACAGGCAGGAGCACACATCACTGCTTTTATCTGTACCAGCCCAGCTCTGCTAAAGCCAGACATATCAGGCCATATAAGGCATGAGACCTGGAGCCAATCACTGGCCTCAGCAGCATTTTGCCATATCCCATTGAGGCCAGTGATTGGCTGCAGTGATCAAGTGCAGTATAAGGCATATACCATAGTTGCCTCAGCCAAACCTTCATGCGACAGCTGTAGTGGTGAGAATAGGAATAAACAGGCTTTAGGATGGTATATATTTTTTTTCATTCCCTGTCGGTTTAAAAAAGACATCTGTAATTGGACAATCCCTTTACAAATTGTGTGACAGGAAAAAATCAGCACCCAAAAAATCACTGGTAAAAAATGTAAAGTAAAAAACAAACAAATTAAACCTAAAGTTCTAGCAGTTCTAGCATTTTTTATAAACCACAAAGTAGGTAAGGAAGTCTTATAGTGGTAAGTGATATATTTTCCACAACAGGTGACCAGAATAGCCAGTCAGTTCCAGATGCTTTGGCATATATCAATTTTCAGAAATTTCCATGGTAATATACAGCTTTTTTTTTTTTCCAGAAACATCTTCCTAATCATCACTTCTAACTAGAGTTGAGCGAACACCTGGAAGTTTGTGTTCGCCAGGTGCGGCCGAACTTTGTTGCAAAGTTCGAGTTCGGGACCCGAACTTGACCCCGAACCCCATTGAAGTCAATGGGGACCCGAACTTTGTGGCACTAAAATGGCTCTAAAAAAGTAATGGAAAGGGCAAGAGGGCTGGAAATTAAAGTAAAAGTAGGGGTAAGAGTAGGACAAGTGCCTTGCAAACAAATTTTCATAGGGAAATAACTTAAAATAAAATAAAAAATAATTTAAAATTATTAACCTGCAACTCGGAGGAGGAGGTGGATGTGGAGTCGGAGGTTGAGGAGGCGGTGAATGTGGTGTTGTAGGTGGAAGCATAAACATAAAATACATAAAAATTAAAAATAAACATTCTAAACCTGAGCACAAGTGAGTGACAGTGGCACCTGCCACCTTGCAAACAGAGGATGTGGCAGCAACGCCACCACATCTTTCACCGTCACCAAGCATCTCCACACTATCCCATGGAAGCATTCAGCTGTCCATCTCTCAAAAACACTGGAGCGAAAGAGAAATAGAAAGAGGAAGTACCCCCTACCCACCCGTGATCCCTGGCCCTGAATGCCAGGATTTCAAAATTCCTGGTCCTTTAAAATTCTATCATTCTGTCTGATGGAGAAGGATGGAGACTTTTAAAAAGCTTATGGCGGTGGCTGTCCCACAGTACGTGGTTCCCAGCCGCCACTACTTTTCCAGGAGTGCCAATACGTGGCTCCCTAACAGCACACTGGGTAAATGTAGTGGCGGCTGGGCCAGAGGCGGATAGCAGTTTGGTGCATGTCCTTCTGCCTCTGAGGACTGCAGGGCATTTCTCTTTGCCCCCTGTTGCCTCCTACTCAGCTTTTTCCTCGTCTACCACCTCCTCATGCGCTTAGCGTAACACCTTCACCACCCACATCAGCACAACCAGGGGGAACGACAGCAGGTTGTTCTGAAACTCATCTGTTTGGGGGACAAACCCCACACCGCGCAGGAGCTGTGGACGGGCATGGAACAACAGACCGATGAGTGGTTGGTGCAACTGAGCCTCAAGCCCGGCCTGGTGGTGTGCGATAATGGGCGAAATCCCGTAGCAGCTCTGGGCCTAGCCAGTTTGACACACATTGCTTGCCTGGCACATGTGCTGAATTTGGTGGTGCAGAAATTTCTGAACACTGGACAGTGAAAATTAATTCAGTTAATCAAGCTCTTAGATTCTGGTGGGACAAATTCACTTTTATTGGTGCTTGAGCTGCAGATGTGACTTTGTAAATTTATCGGTTAGATTGTTGGGTAACAATTCCATGGTTATCAGGACTTTTTATTATAAATTGTAACAAAAACTTTACAAGGAACATTTCAAAAAGAGAAAATTAACCCGACCAGACTCCCACCCTACACCCCCCTTTCACTCAAACCACTCATTAATGCCCATTCACAAACTATTTACAAATTTACTTACTACTTATTTAAATAACTATAAGTCAGATAAACTAAATAAACAAAACTATGTACATGCTTTACTCTTAACTTATAAGGCCAGTCATATACAAGTGGCTTGGAGGGTGGGTTCCTGCACCAACATGAGCCAGGTACACAATTGTCCAGTCAGGGCAGAGTTCTTGAGGAGGAGGAGGAGAAACCGTGTTCACAGCAGGGTGGCACCCAAATCAGCTCATGGCCATCACTTAAGCGTGGCTTGGGGGGTACGAAGAACACAGATGATACACCTCCCACAGAGGACAGTTTGTCGTTGCCTCTGGGCAGCCTGGCAAACATGAGCGACAACATGCTGCAGTGCCTGCTCAACCTCTGCCGAGTTGCCCATATTCTAACTTGTGCAGGTTACTGGGTGGCAACCATGCTTGAGCCCCGTTACAAGGACAACGTGATGTCCTTAATTCAGTTACTGAAGTTTGATTGGAAGAAGCCAACGCTGGTAGACGCGCTGCTGATGGCATTCACACCTGACATCGGGTGCTCAGCGGAAGCACAAGGCTAAAGCAGAGGAGGAGGAGGAAGAAGTCACCAACGCAGCTGGGTCACCGCCCGCACCTCAGAAGGCAGGGTTAGCATGGCCTAAATGTGGAAAAGCTTTGTCACCACGCCACAACAACCAGCACCACAAGCAGATATGGAATGTCTTAGCAAGAGGCAGCATTTCAGCAAAATGGTGGAATAGTATCTGTGCACACGCCTACACATGCTGACTGATGCGTCTGCCAAGGGTCGTAGCTACAGGGGAAGCAGGGAAAGCGACTGCTTTAGGGCCCTGACCCAGAAGGGGCCCATCTAGGAGGAGGAGGACTAAAATACTTTGTCAGGACACCCTCAACAGTATTATACAATGAAAATATATACAGTAGCAGTATAGACAGTGTAGAAAACAGATGGAACAGCTGTCGGGCCTGGTCTGAGAGTGCGATCTTTAGTAGCCACAGGAATGGGGGCGGCATGAAAGGAAGGGTTTGCAAAAAAATTATTGGAGGAGGGGGGCCCCATTCAAAAATTTGCTGTTGGCCCAGTCATTTCTATCTACGCCTGGGTCTGCCACATTCAACTTCTGGGTCTCCAAATTGGAGACATGGCCTCAGCTTGACCTTTACGCCTTGGAGGTGCTGGCCTGCCCTGCAGCCAGTGTATTGTCTGAACGTGTGTTTAGCATGGCTGGGGGCATTATCACAGACAAGCGCACAGCCAACGTGGATAATCTCACGTTCATTAAAAAGGACCAGGCATGGAACCCACAGGACTTGTTCGTACCTTATGCAAAATAGACATGTATACTGGCCTCACCCAACCATTGTTCTACTACAGCGCACTTACTCTTTGTTTTCTTTTTTATATTTCCCAATGTTTTTGGGTATACCCTAATTTATAAAAAAAAACAAAAAAAAAACAAACAAAGACAAAACACATGGTTGTTGGCGACTACCTTTGGCTTTACAGCCAAAAAAGGCTTTATATCAGGCAACATTGTAACCGCCAATTGTAATGAATTAAGTTCACTGTCTGTTATGCAGTACAGGGGTACTTTGAAAGAAAGAAGGGGTACAGATCAGCCAACAATCTGAAGGCCACCTAAATAACAGAATATATTTCCCAGTCAGGTATGCAGTGCAGGGGTACTTTGAAAGAAAGAAGGGGTACAGATCACCTGACAATCTGAAGACCATCTAATTTACAGAATATATTTCCCAGTCAGGTATGCAATGCAGGGGTACTTTGAAAAGAAGAAGGGGTACAGATCGCCTAACAATCTGAAGGCCACCAAATTTACTGAATATATTTCCAAGTCAGGTATGTAGTGCAGGGGTACTTTATGGCCCAAGAATGTTACTGAAATCTACCTCCCTGTCACCTATGCAGAGCAGGGGTTTGTATACAGCAAAACGGTCAAAATGTCTCCCACCAATGTAACAGATGATTTTTGGAAATTTACCTCCCTGTCACCTATGCAGAGGAGGGGTTTGTATATGGCAAAACCGGCAAAATGTCACCCACAAATGTAACAGATGATTTTTAGAAATTTACCTCCCTGTCACCTATGCAGAGCAGGGGTTTGTATACGGCAAAACTTGCAAAATGTCACCCACAAATGTAACAGACGATTTTTACAAATTTAAGTCCCTGTCACCTATGCAGAGCAGGGGTTTCTATACGGCAAAAATGGTAAAATGTCACCCACCAATGTAACAGACGATTTTTACAAATTTACGTCCCTGTCACCTATCTAGCACAAAAAGTGTGTTTTTTTTATAGCACTAATGTAAATACAGTATGTTACGGTTGTATTGGACTGTCAGAAATGCAGCGTAGCACGCAAATTTGCTATCTTACACAAAAGAATGTGCTTTTTTATAGCAGCAATGTAACTGCAGTATGTAACGTTTTAATTGGACTGTCAGAAATGCAGCATAGCCTGTAAATTTACTGATATCCTGATATCTTTTTTTATATCAGCAAAGTAACTGCAGTATTTAGCTGTTTTATTGGAATGTCAGATATGCAGTGCCTGTTGCAGACAGATAAAAAATCGCTTAAGGTCACAAAAAAATATGACAGACTAATGTAATTTAATAATTTTCACTGCCAGGTATGCACTGCAAGCCGCAGGGGTACTTGAAATGCCAAAAAAGAGAACTTGTCCTCCACTCTGCTACCAGAACAGACATGCAGTGCACATGCAGTTGCAAGGGCACTGCACTTGCAAAATTGTCCGCTGACGCCCACCAAACTAGCAGATGGGTTAAAACTCTTTTTTCAGTGTCACTGGGCTCAGGGCTGGGTACAGAAATGTAGCATAGCACCCTCAATAATCTCTGTAGTTTGAAGATTGAACACCACCAAGTTCAACAGAATTCTTCCCTAATCTCTCCCTCACAGCAGCAGCAGCATCCTATTCCTACACTGAGAAGAGCAGAATGACGTGCGGCGCTACGTGACTCCAGCCTATATAGAGGCTGGGTCACATGCTGCTCTTGGCCAATCACAGCCATACCTTTAGTAGTCATGGCTGTGATGGCTTCTAAGGGCAGACTAGTGAAACGCTTGTTGATTGGCTGCCCTGCAGCCTTTCAAAAAGCGCCAAGAAATCGCCGAACACAGAACTCGAACCCAAACTTTTACAGAAATGTCTGGGTTCAGGTCCGGGTACCAAAAGCCATAAAGTTCGGTATCAACCCGAACTTTACAGTTCAGGTTCGCTCAACCCTATTTCTGACGATATTAATATTTTTCAATTTTTGAAAGTACTTAACATACTTAACTTCCACATCTTATTTGGGAAGCAGTTGAGGGGAGCTGAGGGGTTGAGGTCCTAGATAATGGAAGTCCCTAGGATACTGTCCTTCTTGCTCTTATTTGCCTTGGGTAAGGGAATATAATATTGCACTTAGAGGTAATATATCATAGTTTGAGACCCTTTAAAGGGAATTTGTCACCTTTTTTATGGATATCAACATGCAGGATCACCTTCTTTAATTGACCTAGCCATTTTGATAAAATCTTGTATTGAACAGCTGCAACACATGTCCATGAGTCCTGAATATTCATGAT